>CP136067.1:63278952-63827403 GCA_032622095.1 Siphonodentalium dalli
TGTGCCTCCTCTCCGACATTACTGGTTCCAAACTGGAGTATCTACTATGAGCCAATGTTTGACAGATTGTCCATCATGTCTGATTACTCAGAGTCCTCCTGGCCACCTTCATGTGGTAATCGTCTCATTACTAAGAACTTCGAGGGGGCCCAGGGCCACAATCGGGGACTACTTGGTCAGTCCGCCTCTCCCCATCAATCACCCTGTTTGCTGAGCACTTTCATTTGCGGGTACTTCAATTTGTGTTCCGTTGTCCGGACCATCTTATGGTGTGTCCCAGGATCCCAGTCTGTCTTCATCCCACAGGCTTCCGTCTTCTCCGTTTCCTCTGGTTCCTTCTCCTTTTACAGATACCTTCATGGTGGGAGGGGATTCCCACAGTGTTTCTCATAGTTTTGGCTATGGTCCCCGAGTTACCGACTTGTCTGCCTGGTTTGCTTCCCCTGGATGTCGTTGGAGTTTGGATATATTTGGCGAGCCCCTTCCTCATTCTGTCGTTGGGCGTTCTCTCAGCATCCCTCAATATCTCATTCACCTGTTTTATTTCGGCTCTACCCCTGGGAGGGGGAGGTGGGATCATTCACTTTGTCCTACTAGGGTCCTGCATGATTGCGATATCTCCTATGAACAAATTCATCCTAGACACCTCCGTTCCAGGAACATTAGGGCGCACCAAGTACGCACTGTTTACGCTTCATGTGTTATCGGGGGCTCAGTTACTCTTAAGAGTTAAATGAGCTGCTGCGTATTGGACCCAAAGGTCCACATTTTCACAGTTCTACCAATGAGAATTCCGTTTGGGACCTCTAGATTTTTTGCAGACTTAGTCTGATTATCTGCATTGTGGCTGCCTCCTTTTCAAGAATTCTAAATATAACCAATAGTTCAGTTTCCATGATACCTTTGACGGAGATATAATATTTTTTTACCCAAAATATGCATCTCCTAATAAGTATCTTGGACACTGAACACAGGGCCCTCTCAGTTGGAACCAACATCCCACCCTGTGCACTCGGTCAAATGCATATGACGAACACACAAAAGGGAGAAAATAAGAATGACAGATTCCCGTGTCACGTGGCTGGTGTTCTGGTTGGCGATTGGGAATCGGGAACTGGGATCTTGAGGATTTTACCACTGCGCTATTAAATATGTCTTGCCAATTTTTTTTTTTTAATTTCTTCTAAGAATGCGAAACATGAAGGTAGAGCCATGCGAACCTTAAATTTTAGGTCGAACCGAACCTTGAAACCGAATCATTGCCTCGGTCTCGAATCGAACCGAACCTCGAACCCAAACACCGACCTTGTTGTCGTAGACTCGTGATAGAGTGGACAACCAGAACTGTTAATTGACATTATTATAGTAAAATCAAAGGTTATTCAAGTATTGCCCATCTACACTATAAGATAATTACATAACAAAGAATTATTTTATATTGGAAATGGGTAGTCTGTTTATTCATCCGCGACTTTGGTTTCAAATCTACGCATATTGTGTTCTGATCTTTCTGTTTTTGCAAGTGACTTACGATTTTTTATCGGAAGAGTAACAAACGTAGGGTCCCAAATGAGCACTGTGCAGGGGGAATTTTCTCTTGTAAATAAATTAAGTACAGATGGTGGTGTTCCTATGTGTCTTCATTCGGGGAAAAGGGTTGTTTAGCTCTACGAGTTCCCTGAACTATGTCGCCTTTCCTCTCTTGTGTTATATATGTATACGTGAAAAATTTACAACTATGGAATATTTAAGTAAAACATGTTGTACATTCATGCCCAGATAATCACGGCTATTTCATTTAACTAAATCCCTTAGTTACTTGAAGCTTTATGGAACCAGCCCACAAACTAAAATTGTGACAGTTAGGAACTTGTTGAACCTTTTGTTTGAGAAACATAAACTAATATGTAAATTCTGGGTGAAAACTGGGGGGGGGGGTGTCACTATTTTACTGTCAACGCCATACCTGCATTAATTTTTTGGCGCTGTAATGGATATTTGCATGGAAATCCCAATTGAATGTTATCACATGAACTTGCTCTGAAACTATCCGAGGAATCTCTACGAACCAGTATTGTCTGTCTTAATTTTCCAATGCCTGTTGTTCAAGGCATGAGAGCACCATTGTTAATGGGACATTAAACATTTGTTTATCACAATCGCCATAAAAGAGCTTCAAATTCTGCACATTTTATTTTTATATTGGATGACCCTGAAATGACGAGAAACAAATCAAGTATAAAATCGACTGGCTCAAATCCACTTTTCTAAATGAATTCAAACTCGTGAAAACAGCAAGAGATATCAGACAGGATTTATTCATTTCGGCATCCATGAAAGAATTTATGACTGGCCTGAAATTTCTTGATAGAAGTTAGTTTGATAATGGCTTATAACTGCTCACTTGTCTCACCTGTTGAAATTGTCCAATCTCGCGCAGGCGACTTATGCTATCAATGATTGGTGTGACCATATAAAATACATGGATTTTACATACAGAAATTACATGCATGTGTGTATCCACCCTTAAACGGAATTAAAAAAAGCTTGTTCGAGCTGTATGTATTCATTCATCAATAATCATAACTTGTTGTCTCGTTAGTTAGATATAATTATGTCTATTAGTAAAATTATATGGATAATGAAACAAACTTTGATGACAGACTGAGATAGAGCACCAGAAATGTTATAGTTTTACTACTTAATTATCACGAATTTTGACATGTCCGACCGGACCGTTTAGCGGGAACGGAATAAAGTTATTATGCCAACAGACCTCTTCAATGAGATATCACCCAGTTATATACCCCACCCGAGTAACGATCAAATTAATTATGTCCAATGTAAACAATGTAAACATAAAATCATAGTATCACACAGTTGTGTGTAAACAAATTAATATACTGTATATAATCAATAAACAATTCCTAGTACGCAAAACTTGCCCATTTTGAATCGAACCGGACCTCAAACAGTTCGCAGGGGCTACATGAAGGATATAGCCAATAGTTCAGTGTCCAAGATACTTGTTAGGAGATACATATTTTGGGTAAATTTTTTTTATATCTGTAAAGTTAGGTAACAGATTTTACCTATTCATGATTGTGTTGACTCCCGGGATTGAAGATCTCCACTTGCTGATACTGATAGATATCACATTAGTTCCTTTTATCAATTCACACCAAATACTTCACAAAACACTACTCAAAGTTTCTGCGTTCGCACGTTACTTCATCTCAACTGTCTCTCCGGAAATGTCATATACACTGTAACCCTCATTGAACATATAATAATAATCTATACATATTATCTATATATATTCAGAGAGCATCGGCTGTTCTGGAGGACAGTGTAATTGTAATGGGACATCAGTTAGTCAAGACGGAGGGCTAATCATTGATAAGACTCGTCTGCCAATCACGAGAATAGTCTTACCAGAATCGCCAGGACAACGATTGCTACATATAGGCACACTGGAGTGTTTTGGTCAGTATAGAACAGTATTACTGAACAAATGGGTGGCCTTTGAATGTCAAACAAACTAATACTGTCGAACTGTGTCTAAAATGGTGTTTACATGTAAAAAAATTTGATTGGTTCACACTGGTATTTATGTCACTGAAAACAGGACTTCCTAGACTGATCCTTAGGGACCGTGTCAAATTACAAGCGGAAATTCCGCCGGAGAACAGAGTTTTTTTCTCCGCTCTCCGCTAAAAACTCCGGTTTCCGCTTGTGAAATTTAAATGCACACAGGAGTTTTTCCTCTGCTGTATACTCTGGTAGTAATTATGGCTAACTCCGTTCAAATTGGCAGAAACTCCGCTGTAACCAGAATGGTAACTCCGCTGTGGCGAGAGCAGAAACTCCGATGTCAGAGCTGAAACTGGAGCGGTATACCAAACTCAGCTGTTAGGCCACATTAACTTAATTATATGTTTCTCAGGCACTTTTATTTTCAAAACAATGGGGGAGGCAGGTATTTATTTTTATTATTTTAGACCAAAATTTACCGGGAGGCAGGTTTTTATGTCTTATTTTTTATGGGGAAAATTTTGCGGGAGGCAGGTTTTTATACGTGACTTTTTACAACAAATAATTGAGAGGTGCGCTACGAGATGCCTGTTCAAGATTCAAGATGATGCCAAAATGTGTCTCCCTTCATAGGTGGATGAAAATTTTTATTTATAATATACTACATGCAGTACATGTATGGCAAATTGATATTAATAACATTGACTGAACTGAATTATTTAAGTGATATTTAAAATATTCAGTTCAGTCAATGTTATTAATATCAATTTGCCATACATGTACTGCATGTAGTAGAATTTAAAACTAGTTTTTAATATACAGCATGGAGATATATTCGACATCATATTGAGCTTCCTGTAGGAACGAGAAGTACTTGTAGTTTACAAACTTTCATGTTTGCAGATTGAAAACCCTTGAATTTTGGGGTTAAATTAAAATATGACTGGCTGTTTTGATTTCGATTGAAATTTTAATGTAAAATAAAAAGTGAATGGAAGGTGCAGGTAATCCATCTGTAGACATGTAACTAAAACAATGAAACTTAATATATTTGGAAGAAGCGGCCAAATATGTCCGCAACTTCAGCTCCATCGATACACGGTCGAACTCATCCCTCTTTCGTTTGGAAACACTGACATTTACGGAACTCTCATCACATTCACAATGAACGGAATTATCCTTCATAAAATTGTCAGCAACCGTTTGTGTTGTGTCGGAAGTGTCTATGTTGATTATCCTCCATGGAATCAATACATGTCCATTTTCAATCACGCAAATATTTAGTAGCGCCATATTTTTGAGGTGGTGCGTTCAATATGCATTCGGAGTAGATGGAAGTAGTGTTATCCCTCTTACCCAATGACCGGCTAACTGCAGTTACACACATGATATAAACGGAACACCTGGATGCACATTTATAGCAGGCGGCGGGCACTTTATATACTTTTTATTTTCGTTGTCGAATAAAAAGCTCCCAGCGGGAGATTTTTAAGGGGGGGCGGCAGTGCCTGTGAAATATATAATTAAGTTAATGTGGCATTATATATACGATAATGAGTTAGAAGTGATGCTCTGCCGAGCGAAAAATCATACTTCTAATGCATTGAGATAAATCACATCTCAAAACACTATGTTATTGTTGTATTATCTTATACCAACTGACACTATCATTTTTGGGCAAATTTATGTCAGTTTTGAGACCAAAAAACCTACAGTATTGTAATTTTGAAGAGTAAAATTCCAGTTACGGATGAATACGCAGTTAATGTACATCTGATGAGGTCACGGATTTATGTGAACGTTGAGGTGATTAGTCAGCAAGAAACAAGATATAAGTCCTGATTTAATTTTAATCCATGTTCAGAAATCAGAACTGTGTAATTATTTCAATCAAATGTCAATGATCACAAACAAAAAGCAAAGTCTTTCAATCTATTTTACGGTAGTTCATAATTCGCTAGATTGAAAAGATAGTTGAAATTCTGAGGAAAGTGTACATAGTAAATTTTGCAGATATTGTGTGTGCAAGCTATCTAAAATGACTGGAAAAGAATAGTGACATGTGAAAGCTAACATTTAGTTATAATTAGGGAGATTTAATCATGATTTATCGAATATGTAGCTAAATTACTATTTTATTCCACTTGTATGCCTTAATTTATTCATTTAAACCATCCGAAATGCTAAAGTAGATGTGACCCAATTTCGTGGCGAAAGTTTTTGTTGATACGTCACTGAGGTTGTGAGGTGAAAGGTCACGTTGCGCATAGTCCTTTCTTGAAGTATATCAGCTAGCTAGCTACATCTACAGCTGGCGCAAGTGATTACTATATTTACAAGATCAGTTCTCAAAATAATGTATCAGGAATAATTATCAAAATTATTTATAATGATCAGTTCTCAAAAATAGATTTACAAGATCGGTTCTGTGCTGTGTTGACCACGTGTTCGAAAGCCATATTGATTCATAATATACGTAAATGGTATTGTTTATGAATATTACCAATGGTGCCTGTACAACATTATACCTGTTCGTGGGACCACCGGTTCTCCAAGTAGCGCTTGATTAACTGTATTGTTGTTATGCATGTCCCATTTCGTTTAGATTACATTTTTAATTATATTTTTGCTGTGAAATGTTCATGATGATGATGTCAGGTGATCGTTCTTTGTATATTCATCATTATTTACAGCGAGAAACATTTCCAATCACAGTCCACTGGGGAGAAAATAGTCAAATATTATGGGATCTAAATTAAATGTACAGAAGCATAATCCAATTGCGTTGAAATGATATTTAAAAAAATCATTTAACACGACCCAGCGAGAAGTTTGAATCTGCTGGTTTAATATGAGTGACAGTCCATGGGGCGGAGCTTAAAGGGAATCTACCAATCGCGTAACAAATAGATAAATAGTGAAGAAATTTCACAATGGCTTGCAGACAAAATACTAATTAGTGATAATTGATGATAACTAGATGAATATGCAGATTGTGAACTGAACTTGAAAAAAACTCAGTTCTCCGGCTGAATTTCCGCTTGTAATTTGACAAGGTCCCTTACCATTAATTGTGAGTTAATTAAATTGCGCTTCAAGTCGAACTTCATACCCATATCAGAAGTATCTTAATTTTAGTGCGATTTGTGATCTATGATGTGCAGAGCCCAAGTACTCACGAATGTTAATGCATGATACATGCTGGATTGTCTTTGTCCATCTATCTGTCCGGGCATATATATATAGAATAGAATAGAATTTGATTGACTGACCACTATAGTTGAGCAGAGAGATAAGCTCGTATCCATAGTAGTAATGCTGATATGGAGCTACAACATCATTGACACGCAACAGGAATACAATTTAGGATAACAATAAAAATATTACACAATATGGTCAATTTATCAGTCCAGGAGCAATAAGGGGTGAAGTAAAAATTCTCTGTTAAAGTTTTTTCTCGATGGATTGTAATTCTGGGTGGTGTGTACATCAATTTCTAGGTGGGTGTGGAGTTCTCACCTTTGAACATTTCCTATAATCCAAGATGGCGTCCAACATGGCCGCCATAATATAGAATATGAAGTAAGTCAGTTTAACCCTTTACCCAACAGTAATATGACTAACATCATTACCTCCCGCCAATACCGACAGGAGAGAATGTGGCCACCCCAGCCAATAGAACTTTCTGGTGACGTCAAAGTTAATGGAAAAAAAATGTATTATTACTAAATTTTATGGTGGCTCTTGTTTTATGTAATTATGTTCATCTGCATGGATGGATGTAATTTTTTTTTTTAGAGTTGTGAATCCCCCTCCCCTAGCATGACAGTATGGTGAATATTTATTAGCTTTTATATTTATTTTTATAACAATAAATGTATTATAATGAACAAACAAACGGTATGTTTTGTTTTCTCAATGTGACTTTCACTTTCAATTTCTCCATCGGCAAACCACATCACGAAATTGGGTGATTTATTAATGTTTAAAGCAATGGTGAAATGAAACATTATAATAATAAATCATCAAGTGGCATATCAATTCTTGGATAGTTACGTGTAAATTCAGTTACAATTGACTACATTATTAGTCAAAACTAGTCCACATTGTACCATTGATTACATCGCACATGTTTTTTGTTTACTTCTGTAAAATGTAGTACAATGTAATAGTATCCCAATAATTTATGATAGATTGGGATATGATTGATAGATTGACTATCATGTATACACATAGTGACAAAGAATATTAACTTGAAGTAGATGACTACATTGAAGAAAATGATTAACTGAACAGCATAGTCTGGTGTACTTATTGTAACTCCAGAAAAATTGAAAGGCACCGGAGGAAATTTAGGATCACATGTTAAGATGGAGAGGTCAATTTATAGACAACAATAATTGTGAATAATCAGTGGCATTAGAACATTTATAATCCCCTTGTCATACAGGTATACTGGTAGCACAATGTAATTTTTATAATCAGATTAAATGTAAAAGTTCCCTCTACATTGTTCTGACTACTACTAGATAAGAGAAGCTATCATTATCCATGCTTACAATGTGCACACACACAAAAAATAAAAAAATAAAAAATAAAAATAATGTCCTCCCTCCCTCATTGATTGAGAATTTTTTTTTTTAAGACTCAATTCATTTTTTTGGCCTAATATTCATATATATTGTCATCTGTGCAGGAAGACAATCAATATATTGTCACCAGCGATATACTTTAATATCTGTTTATCTTTTTGTATAATTTATTTAAAGTGTAAGTATATATAATTATGATGCAAATGTAAATTCATATCTGAAATCCAGGGATGTCAGGTATAAAGCAGAATGATTACAATGCTGTTTATAGTAGCTTTCGGCCATTGGCCTTCTTTAGCAAGTATATTTCTTATTAATTACAACTTGTTCACTTAAACGTTATAGCAGTTAGTTCAACAACATACATGACAGGATGTTGTTGACATACATTGAAGACATGCTTGTAGTGTATCGATATATGTCACCGCTTCCTGCATTTTATCTCAGGTATGATTGTAACTTGCAGTAGTCCATGTGGACACATCGTATCCAGTTTCTGGATCCATCGATACTCTTTCAAAAACCCCACACTTTAAATACATCTAACAACGATAGTCATATCTGCTATACTGTGACTCTGCGACTCCAAAATGATAAACCAGTTGGGTGGCACTGATATACCGTTAATGTATAAAATATGTAATTATGCAGAAATAAACTTGCGGAAGAAGGCCAGCAGCCGCAAGCTTCTATAAAAGAGTGTTATATTCATGCTATAAAAATGATATCACCAAATAAATAAACAAGCAATAAAACCCAATCAATCAGTTATTAATACCACGTCCATTCAATGCAGTTATAAACACCATGTCCATTCAATGCAGTTATAAATACCATGTCCATTCAATACAGTTATAAATACCATGCCCATTCAATACAGTTATAAATACCATGTCCATTCAATGCAGTTATAAATACCATGTCCATTCAATACAGTTATAAATACCATGTCCATTCAATGCAGTTATAAATACCATGTCCATTCAATACAGCTATAAATACCATGTCCATTCAATACAGTTATAAATAGCATGTCCATTCAATACAGTTATAAATACCATGTCCATTCAATACAGTTATAAATACCATGTCCATTCAATACAGTTATAAATACCATGTCCATTCAATACATTTATAAATACCATGTCCATGCAATACAGTTATAAATACCATGTCCATTCAATGCAGTTATAAATAACATGTCCATTCAATACAGTTATAAATACCATGTCCATTCAATACAGTTATAAATACCATGTACATTCAATACAGTTATAAATAATACCATGTCCATTCAATACAGTTATAAATATCATGTCCATTCAATACAGCTATAAATACCATGTCCATTCAATACAGTTATAAATACCATGTCCATTCAATACAGTTATAAATATCATGTCTATTCAATATAGTTATAAATACCATGCCCATTCAATGCAGTTATAAATACCATGTCCATTCAATGCAGTTATAAATACCATGGCCATTCAATGCAGTTATAAATACCATGTCCATTCAATACAGTTATAAACACCATGTCCATTCAATGCAGTTATAAGTACCATGTCCATTCAATACAGTTATAAACACCATATCCATGCAATGCAGTCATAAATACCATGTCCATTCAATACAGCTATAAATACCATGTCCATTCAATGCAGTTATAAATACCATGTCCATTCAATACAGTTATAAATACCATGCCCATGCAATGCTGTCATAAATACCATGTCCATTCAATAGAGCTATAAATACCATGCCCATTCAATGCAGTTATAAATACCATGTCCATTCAATACAGTTATAAAAACCATGCCCATGCAATGCAGTTATAAATACCATGTCCATTCAATACAGTTATAAATACCATGTACATTCAATACAGTTATAAATAATACCATGTCCATTCAATACAGTTATAAATATCATGTCCATTCAATACAGCTATAAATACCATGTCCATTCAATACAGTTATAAATACCATGTCCATTCAATACAGTTATAAATACCATGTCTATTCAATATTGTTATAAATACCATGTCCATTCAATGCAGTTATAAATACCATGTCCATTCAATGCAGTTATAAATACCATGTCCATTCAATACAGTTATAAACACCATGTCCATTCAATGCAGTTATAAGTACCATGTCCATTCAATACAGTTATAAACACCATATCCATGCAATGCAGTCATAAATACCATGTCCATTCAATACAGCTATAAATACCATGTCCATTCAATGCAGTTATAAATACCATGTCCATTCAATACAGTTATAAATACCATGCCCATGCAATGCTGTCATAAATACCATGTCCATTCAATAGAGCTATAAATACCATGCCCATTCAATGCAGTTATAAATACCATGTCCATTCAAGACAGTTATAAATACCATGTCCATTCAATACAGGTACAAATACCATGTCCATTAAATACAGTTATAAATACCATGTCCATTCAATACAGTTATAACTACCATGTCCATTCAATACAGTTATAAATACCATGTCCATTCAATGCAGTTATAAATACCATGTCCATTCAATACAGTTATAAATACCATGTCCATTCAATGCAGTTATAAATACCATGTCCATTCAATACAGTTATAAATACCATGTCCATTCAATGCAGTTATAAATACCATGTCCATTCAATACAGCTATAAATACCATGTCCATTCAATGCAGTTATAAATACCATGTCCATTCAATACAGTTATAAATACCATGTCCATTCAATGCAGTTATAAATACCATGTCCATTCAATACAGCTATAAATACCATGTCCATTCAATGCAGTTATAAATACCATGTCCATTCAATACAGTTATAAATACCATGTCCATTCAATACAGTTATAAATACCATGTCCATTCAATGCAGTTATAAATACCATGTCCATTCAATACAGTTATAAATACCATGTCCATTCAATGCAGTTATAAATACCATGTCCATTCAATACAGCTATAAATACCATGTCCATTCAATACAGTTATAAA
Source organism: Siphonodentalium dalli (assembly GCA_032622095.1). NCBI lineage: Eukaryota > Metazoa > Mollusca > Scaphopoda > Gadilida > Siphonodentaliidae > Siphonodentalium > Siphonodentalium dalli. Next base: position 63,290,100 of record CP136067.1, read on the forward strand.
TAGCATGTCCATTCAATACAGTTATAAATACCATGTCCATTCAATACAGTTATAAATACCATGTCCATTCAATACAGTTATAAATACCATGTCCATTCAATACAGTTATAAATACCATGTCCATGCAATACAGTTATAAATAGCATGTTCATTCAATACAGTTATAAATACCATGACCATTCAATGCAGTTATAAATAACATGTCCATTCAATACAGTTATAAATACCATGTCCATTCAATACAGTTATAAATACCATGTCCATTCAATACAGTTATAAATACCATGTACATTCAATACAGTTATAAATAATACCATGTCCATTCAATACAGTTATAAATATCATGTCCATTCAATACAGCTATAAATACCATGTCCATTCAATACAGTTATAAATACCATGTCCATTCAATACAGTTATAAATACCATGTCTATTCAATATAGTTATAAATACCATGCCCATTCAATGCAGTTATAAATACCATGTCCATTCAATGCAGTTATAAATACCATGGCCATTCAATGCAGTTATAAATACCATGTCCATTCAATACAGTTATAAACACCATGTCCATTCAATGCAGTTATAAGTACCATGTCCATTCAATACAGTTATAAGTACCATGTCCATTCAATACAGTTATAAACACCATATCCATGCAATGCAGTCATAAATACCATGTCCATTCAATACAGCTATAAATACCATGTCCATTCAATGCAGTTATAAATACCATGTCCATTCAATACAGTTATAAATACCATGCCCATGCAATGCTGTCATAAATACCACGTCCATTCAATAGAGCTATAAATACCATGCCCATTCAATGCAGTTATAAATACCATGTCCATTCAATACAGTTATAAAAACCATGCCCATGCAATGCAGTTATAAATACCATGTCCATTCAATACAGTTATAAATACCATGTACATTCAATACAGTTATAAATAATACCATGTCCATTCAATACAGTTATAAATATCATGTCCATTCAATACAGCTATAAATACCATGTCCATTCAATACAGTTATAAATACCATGTCCATTCAATACAGTTATAAATACCATGTCTATTCAATATAGTTATAAATACCATGCCCATTCAATGCAGTTATAAATACCATGTCCATTCAATGCAGTTATAAATACCATGGCCATTCAATGCAGTTATAAATACCATGTCCATTCAATACAGTTATAAACACCATGTCCATTCAATGCAGTTATAAGTACCATGTCCATTCAATACAGTTATAAACACCATATCCATGCAATGCAGTCATAAATACCGTGTCCATTCAATACAGCTATAAATACCATGTCCATTCAATGCAGTTATAAATACCATGTCCATTCAATACAGTTATAAATACCATGCCCATGCAATGCTGTCATAAATACCATGTCCATTCAATAGAGCTATAAATACCATGCCCATTCAATGCAGTTATAAATACCATGTCCATTCAAGACAGTTATGAATACCATGTCCATTCAATACAGGTACAAATACCATGTCCATTAAATACAGTTATAAATACCATGTCCATTCAATACAGTTATAACTACCATGTCCATTCAATACAGTTATAAATACCATGTCCATTCAATGCAGTTATAAATACCATGTCCATTCAATACAGTTATAAATACCATGTCCATTCAATGCAGTTATAAATACCATGTCCATTCAATACAGTTATAAATACCATGTCCATTCAATGCAGTTATAAATACCATGTCCATTCAATACAGCTATAAATACCATGTCCATTCAATGCAGTTATAAATACCATGTCCATTCAATACAGTTATAAATACCATGTCCATTCAATGCAGTTATAAATACCATGTCCATTCAATACAGCTATAAATACCATGTCCATTCAATGCAGTTATAAATACCATGTCCATTCAATACAGTTATAAATACCATGTCCATTCAATACAGTTATAAATACCATGTCCATTCAATGCAGTTATAAATACCATGTCCATTCAATACAGTTATAAATACCATGTCCATTCAATGCAGTTATAAATACCATGTCCATTCAATACAGCTATAAATACCATGTCCATTCAATGCAGTTATAAATACCATGTCCATTCAATACAGTTATAAATACCATGTCCATTCAATGCAGTTATAAATACCATGTCCATTCAATACAGCTATAAATACCATGTCCATTCAATGCAGTTATAAATACCATGTCCATTCAATACAGTTATAAATACCATGTCCATTCAATACAGTTATAAATACCATGTCCATTCAATGCAGTTATAAATACCATGTCCATTCAATACAGTTATAAATACCATGTCCATTCAATGCAGTTATAAATACCATGTCCATTCAATACAGTTATAAATACCATGTCCATTCAATACAGTTATAAATACCATGTCCATTCAATACAGTTATAAATACCATGTCCATTCAATGCAGTTATAAATACCATGTCCATTCAATACAGCTATAAATACCATGTCCATTCAATGCAGTTATAAATACCATGTCCATTCAATACAGTTATAAATACCATGTCCATTCAATGCAGTTATAAATACCATGTCCATTCAATACAGCTATAAATACCATGTCCATTCAATGCAGTTATAAATACCATGTCCATTCAATACAGTTATAAATACCATGTCCATTCAATACAGTTATAAATACCATGTCCATTCAATGCAGTTATAAATACCATGTCCATTCAATACAGTTATAAATACCATGTCCATTCAATGCAGTTATAAATACCATGTCCATTCAATACAGTTATAAATACCATATCCATGCAATGCAGTTATAAATACCATGTCCATTCAATGCAGTTATAAATACCATGTCCATTCAATACAGGAAAATTTATTTTTCATGCAGAAAAGAATAAAAGATCACTCTTTGTCCTAATGTTTGATCTTTGGATAATGATTGACTTTTTATTCTTCTCTGCAGAATAATAGCCATAAAGGCCATACAATTGGAAGGTATTATTTCTTGTTCTCTTATTATTAAACATTCATAAAAACCAGGATAAGTTGGACTGTACACTAATTTTAGTCCTGATAAAGGGATAGTATGGCTAAGCTGAATATTGGTGGACATAGCCAGGCAAAATCGAAGATGAAGAAAGTGTCACTTGGAACCCTGTTCTCTGTTGTACACTGGAAAATATAATTTATTCAAAATTATTTAGTTTCTGTGTATATCCATTTCGTGTTGTCGATTACACGTTTGATGTCCACTAATTCAGACTGGAGGGACTCACACCAAGTATTCTATAATGATGTATTGTTGGCTGCATGATGTGCATTCATGCCTATTTTATGTTTGACATTAACAGAGATATACCGAGATTGTGAAGATATCAGAGTGAACCAGCGAAGATGGAATCCGATGGACAATGACTCATATGCGATTGACCCAGATCAAAATGGTGGTATGCCACCATTCCCTGTCAAGTGTGACTTCACTACTGACACAACTCAAGGAATTACTGAGGTATGATTATAAAATCAGTAAGGCAACTATCTCCCTTCCCCTACAGATAGTTTGTAATAATATATGTTTATTTGCACAATAATAAATGAAACATTGACAAAACATCAACCAACATTATCTTATTGTATAGGAGCAGCATGCCCTAGGTGGTCGTCTTCCTGCTGCCTCCTATAAACAGTGCAATATGAAATGAGATGGCATAAGTATCTGCAATTATACACAGACTATGGGATATTGGGTAGGCTGGTTGGTGCATAATTAACAGTACTATATAGTTGAGAGCATTGCGGACTTCAAGGTACTATAATAAATGGGGATTTTGAACAAGATCGAAAGGTTGTCTGGAAATTAGTAGGATGGTTGTGACAGTCCTGTATCATATTCACGGACAACGCCGTGTTTAAGATGCAGGGCTGTCTCGGGTGGCTTGTTCAGGGTTATAACTTGGAGACATAAAAGAGTTCAAATTTAAAGTTTTTGAGATATTTGAGTCCAATTGCTGACAGATTATTTTGTCTGCTGCAAATGTAGCATGAATTGGTTTCACAGGTGAACGATTTGGAATAGTGTCCTATTAGTTCCTTTGACAATTACTTTTTAAATGTATAGTTAAATTTACAACTTTTTATGTTGGTGTTTAATGAATTCCACACACTGTGAAATGAATGTTTTGGTAAAATTTCTGAGAAACATGTTCTTGCCTTATTGCTTCTTAATTTATCTGCCTGTCTAGTGTTAACACTGAGGGAATATGAGAAACATCTTCTGGGAGATTGTTTCTAGTCCAATTATACATGAAGACATGAATGCACGATATATAAATCTTCAAATTTAAAAACATTTATTTGTCGGAAGAGGGGTTCTGTGTGACTTCTATATTTAAAGTTCCATAAAATACGAATGATTCGAGTGTCCCTATATTGAGAGTCCATAAAGAAGATGATTTTGGACTGATATAGTGTTTTACGCAATTGTTTTATACCTTCAAGGAGTAGAGGGTGTGGTTTAATTTGCATTAAAAGTTAAGTTTTCATCTATCAAAAAGCCTAAAAGTTTTATAGAATTCTCTTGCATTTGGTTCCCAGCTCTAATTACTTCAACTTCAGTGTAAAATTTCTCCATTTGTCCTCATTTCCTTTGGGATGAATCAACAAGAATTTACTTTTATTTGTTTTAATAGATAGTTTGTTGCAACAACACCATTCAAAAATGTTTTTTAATTTGGTAGTTGATGTTTTTTTTTAACCGTTTACTGTCATGACCAGATGAATAAAGCGTGGTATCATCAGCAATTGAGAGTAAGTTCACTGATGTACATTGGGGCATATCGTTTGCATAGAGAAGAAAAATTATCGGACCAGGAACTGACCCTTGGGGCACACCACGCGTTATCTGAGCCAATCCGGAAGTTTGACCAAGACAGTCAACATTAAGTAACTCTAAAACCATTCTTTTGAAACTCCCTGAATACCATAATTTTCTAATTTTCTTAATAAAATGTCATGACTTAGGCCAAGAAAAAAATTTATTAGGCTCTCGGGCAATATTTTTTTCTTCCAAATCAGTGAGGGAGGCAGGATTTTATTTTTATTTTTTATAATTATTTATGATGTATTTCTGATGCAAAAGGAGATGATTTATCTTACTTTTACCTTACTATAGACCATATGTAATATATCCTTTTTGGACTGAAGATTTTTATCAACAACTTTTATCAACAAAATAAAAAGAACAGTGGTTCATTGCATGTGTTGACACATAAATGTCACTTATATTAGTGTGGACTGTCTTGTATAAGAATTGAGCTGTCAATCTTGTGAAAAATGAAATATATGCAACATTTGTACAAGACATATATATGAACCTATGGCCCTATATGAAAAGATTGGAATTTCTACAGCTTTAATATTTTTACTCATTCTTATATAAGACCACCCATTCACTCAAATGAGTTACATCAGTCTGTCAACACATGCATGCAGATAAAAGAAATAGAGTGTCCCACTCATTTAACATGTTGAGGTATTCGGAAATACTCATTCAGTCAACTCAGTGTTCATTTACTGTTTCCTGGCACGCTTGCATGCTAATTTTGATTGCTTGGCTGCATTTACATGTACATTGCGTTTATGAGAGAAAACAGATTCAACAATTCAACAGATTAGCTCGACAATCATGACACTGTGGATAGCAGCCGTCAACTTCAACGATATTGTAACTTCTACATCTGATGCAATATTTGCAAATATTTTGCTGCTATAATAAGGCAGCTCAATTTGATCACAACACCGCATATTTTGTCTAACAAATATACGACGAATTTTAACGTTTCCGGTTTTGCGGAATATTAATCTCACGGAATTGCAGAGTTCACAATCTGGAACAAAATTCTTTTGGATTTGAATTATACTGCGATGAACAGACATCTGATGGTTTAATTAGGATATACTTACTTAAAAATACTTACTTCTCTATTAGTTCACGTCAGACCACCCATGTTTTAATGCTTTTTATTTCCTATGACCAGCGACAATACGGTAATGATTTGAAGTTTCGTTCCGTTTTTAATTCCTAGTTTTGTATTAGTCTAGAAATTTCATCGTACTCAGATTTCGTTTCCAGGTTATTTTTCGGAATAAAAAGCATCTATACAGGGTATTTTTGGCAATGCGCCGGGGCCCGAGAGCCAAGCTATTAATTATACCCCCACTTTCGAAGAAGAAAATGGGGGGTAAACTGAATTGACTGTGTCTGTCCGTCACGCTTTCTCCCTCTGTGCATCCGTCCGTCTGTCCGTCCGACCTCATAACTCGAACAACTATGAACCGATTTCAATAATTTTTTGTATGCAATCTCCTTAGGACTGCCTCTCTGCATGATGCTAATTGCGGTTCGGTCCGACTTTTTTTTAAAAGTTACGCCTCATTTTCGACTTAGGAAATTTCTCACTTTTTCGGTTTCCAGATGATATCTCAAGTTTGGATCCTTTAATTGTAAATACTGTTTTTTTGTAGATCAGTCATATCAAGATACAGGTTGAGTTCGAATTTGAGTTTGATCCGATGATTTTTCTCAGAGTTATGGGCTTTTCAACTTAGAAAATTCAATTTTTCTTGTTTTTTCTTTAGTTTCCGGATGATAACGCAAGTTTGGATTGTTTAATTGGAAATTCTGTCGTTCATATCAAAATACAGGTCAAGTTAGAATTTGAGTTTGATTCAATGATTTTTCCCAAAGTTATGGGCCTTTCGACTTTTGAAATTTATTTTAATAATTTTCTGTTTTTCTGTGTGAGGTTACCTTCATGGTGTAATCAACTCCTCCTACAGTTTTGATCATAGATATTTGAAACTTCCTTTTTTTTGGATGCTATCACACTCGACAAAAGCCATCTTAGATGTTAAGGTTGCGTTTCATTTTCTACCCAAATATGAACCAATATCAAAATTATTAATCCAAATTTTTCTTTAAAGTTTAAAATCTTTTTTGTTGGGTTTACGGATAATGCGGGTTTAATTTGCCACGGTGGGGGTATGCTAGCACTCGAGTGCACACCTCTAGTTTTTTTTGGCCTTATTGTGTCAAATGCTTTCGTTAAGTCTATACAAATAGCTAGTTGGTTTGTCAAATTGTCATTATTTTCTGCTATATGATCTAGAAGGTGCAACAAAGAATGCAAGGTAGATTGGTTCTTCTGAAAGCCATATTGATGCTTTATATCTAGGATTTCGTGTTTTTTTGAGAAATGAAAAAAGTCTTCTTGGCATGAGTTTGTCCATGAGCTTTGAGAAGACTGGCAGAATACTGATGGGTCTATAATTCGTTTTTTTTTTTGTGGGAGATTCACTTTTATTAAGTGGAATTGCTTTTAATATTTTCATCCTATAAGGGAAGATATCATGTTTGAACGATAGACTTAATATATGCGCTATCGCTCGGGACGTTTCAGGTATGGTCCGTTTCATTAATTTTGATGAAATGTTATCGATATCGGTTGTTCGTTTCCCATTGGAAAGTTTAAAGATTTCGTTTGTGTCAGTTGGGAATATGAAGAAGTTTTTTGTATTAGGATCAGTTTAGTAGTCTGATAATTTTGTTTTTGTATTACAAGGGACATCGTCACTTGTATCTCCGTCAAAGGTATCTTGCCCACTGAACTATATGGTATATTATCCCAAGTAGGAGGGGTTAACTCTCTGAGTTGAAAAAAACGTACGGAAATTCTATGGTACATATCTTCTGTCATGTTCATGACCCGTGTAATCACGTGGTTTCTGACACGTAGTGAAAGAATCGCCAGGACGGGTGCAAAAAGAATACGAAGCTAAGTTGCAGTTTGTATAGCAAAAACAGTTTTGTTTTTGTTTTATACAAACAACATTATTTCTTTGCTTATAGTTGAAAATTATGTAACGATTCACATAAAGATTACGACGGTTTGTTCCGAATATAATAATATCGGAATCGGTTGACTCGTTTCGTTTTAACCGACTTTGTCTTCCATAATTTTAATCGGTCAATGATTTAATATCCGTTTTCTGTGCAGACAATGCAACGTTTCTGGCCTATTAAAGGCAGAACATTCGAGGCACCATTGGATATGACTAAAGACACTGATCGTTTTCTTTATAACAAATCTATGGCATACAGGTGACGTGTTATTTAAGTTACCACGTGGGTTGATGGTGGTTAAAGGTATCACAAAATTAGGTGACTTATTTTCGAGTTCATTTTTTCGTTTGACGGCTTTCTTTATACGTTGACAATCATCGTCTGGTGTACAACTGACGGACAAAGCAGTGTTTAAACGCTTGTGAAATAGGCTGATAGGATTGTAAAATCCCGAATGTGACTTTGAACCTTTTTCACCCTGGATGATTAACAATGGGGCCGTTACTGCCTTGGTTGCCACATGGTAACATAACACAACAGGTGTATTTGTGATTGTTCGCAATCACATTAATTACTTTCACAGGACTGCTTATCGAGGTAAGACCAGGTTCATGAATCGCCTTCCCCGTATATAGCGGTATTAGTATTTAGCCATCCCTGGGTTTATAATACCCGGCTGGGGATTTCTTGTCAACAGGTATTTTTCTATTTCCATTTCCTTCGAACATGGATGCTTCTCCCCTTTCGGGGGGGGGGGGGGGGGGGGGGGGGGGGGGGGGGGGGGGGGGTTTACCTGTACCTTTCCCAGCAAGTACTCGGCTGATACATTATTAGCCCTAAGTTCCGATGCGAATGTTGTATCCCACTATCCATCTCCAGGTCTTCTGAAGCTATTTACTTTACTTGCAGGTGTCTTAAACTCTTTAAGTGGCCACTTTTTGTTCGTTTGTGAGTGCTGACAGGTATTAGTTTACGATGGAATATTACATTGGCTTATGGTCCTATTGTGCATGTGTGTATATATATATATATATGTATATACATATATATCTATATGTCTGTGCATGTGTATGTATATATTGTAGGTTATCAGGTCAATCCAGTTCTTTGATTCAGATGCATAGCGGTGTTTTTGTTTCCTCGTGGCCTCCACCTGTTAGAAAATTCTATGCTTTACCATATAGTTCAGTGGGCAAGATACCTTTGACGGAGATACAATATTTTCCTAAAAAAGTAAAATATATATCTCCTAGAAGTATCTTGCCCACTGAACGCTGAGCTCCCTCCCAGGGTTTCGCACCCACCCCGCTCACGAGGAATGTCCTACTGGGGATAAAAAATATGGCGATTCTTTCACTACGTGTCAGAAACCACGTGATTACACGGGTCATGAACATGACAGAAGATATGTACCATAGAATTTCCGTACGTTTTTTTCAACTCAGAGTTAACCCCTCCTACTTGGGATAATATACCATATAGTTCAGTGGGCAAGATACTTCTAGGAGATATATATTTTACTTTTTAGGAAAATATTGTTTTCTGACCAATTTTCGTAAAATAGTCTTTAAATGCTTGACATATTTTCTCTGGATTCGAAATTTCAGTGCTTCCATCTGATATAGTTGATGGCATTTTGGGAGTGTTATTCGATATCTTAAGAGAGTTTTTCAAGATGACCCATGTACGTCACATGTCAGATATGTATTCGTGGAGTATATTATTGTAATATAGTTGTTTGCTTTTCTGGATTAATTAATGCTTTATATATCCGACAATATGTTTTATAATTCTCAGTGTTGTTAACACAAGAATTTTAAATTGTGTTATGTATAGTTAATCTTAACTAAAGATGAGTTAATGAGACCTTTTGTCATCCATGGTTCTTTTTTATATATTTCTTAGGTGGTTCAGATCAGACTAATGGGAAGGCTTCCTAAAACCCCCATAGATAAATTGACAGAAAATGATCATATGCTTGGTTCGGCGAAGTACTGTCAAAGACACATCGGAAATCTTGTTGCTGGAGTATTGATTTAAGATTTTCTGTATTTTGCTTACTCATCAATCGCTTTATGCTCTCCTTTAAGTATTTATTTTCCCGATATTCAGCATAAAATGTGGCAAAATGGTCTGACACATCAGAGATAATTATCTCAGTTTCGGCAAGTGAAACAATAGTGTTGGTATAAATATGATCGATGAGAGTTGCTGAGTGGTCAGTTATACATGTATGTCGGGTAATTACAGGTAGAAATCCATTTTCAAACATGGTCTCAATGAAGTCATTGGTTTTCCTATGTGACTGAAAATTAAGCAATTTGATATTAAAGTCTCCTATAGATGAGGTATGCTTTTTCCCAGTTTCATGAAATTTCATCTATAAATTTATCGATATCTGCATGAGGGCCGTATTTGGACTGTAGATGGAGGCCATGACATACAATGGGTGTCCAGAGTCTACTTCTATGAAAATAGTCTCAACAACATGTGGAATTAATAATGTTAGGTTCTCATGGATTTCATAAGAAATTTTCATTGATGAAAATTCCAACGGTCCACCACATCCTTCATCGTCATCTGGTCGGGATTTAAATTGGAATTGGTGATAGCCAGGAATTGAATATTCTTCTGGTATCTTGAATATTTCTGTTAGAGCCAATATGTCAATGGAATGCATTGGGTTTGTGATGTTTGTTAAAAGATTTACGAGTGAGTCCCAGTTAGCGTTCAGGTTTCGACAATTTAGACCAAGAACAGAGAAGTCCGATGTAGATACATCTATATTCTGCTGTAGTTGTGATGGTGAGAAATAATTGCAGGAGTGATTAGCGAAGCTATGTGGTGAGCACATCTTCTCATTTTTGTCGTCTGGTGGTCCACATAATAAGGTTTTGAGATTTAAGGAGTTACTCCCATGAACGTCGCCGAGTGCGAAACTACCCGTAATCATATACAGTTTTGAAAATGGAGTTACCTTTCTTGTCCATAGATATTTCGACAGTGCATTTATATTGCTGTGATCTCGAGAAAATCAACTGGCCAAACCAGCTTATTGTGTATATATAAATTGATTGAAGTCTGTGATATAAGACATACATAATATGAATACATTAAAAGTTGCATGTAATAATCATAATATAATGATGGGAACTGGAATAAGCATGATAAATAACAGATGTATGGCATATAATCAAAGTAGCTGTAAGAATCGTTCAGTCGGCAGGTTGAATCGGTTAACATATGGACGTGGGTGGGGGGCGTAGGGTTGGTAGTGATAACTTCCGGCAATACTGCCACCAACAACAACAACAACTACTGCAGTTATACTAAACTCATGAAGACGTATTTATAACTCCTGTTTAGATTATTTTATTTGAACCAAAAACTACAGGCTAATTAAGTTCGAATATGGTTTCTGTCCAATTATTTTCAAATGAGTTTCAGCCATTTTTTAGACTTAGAATTTGACCACATTTTGGCATTGATATTTATAGGGGTATATCAGATATTAAAAGGGTATTTTTTCTCTTTTCTATTTTGTCTAGGTACTTACAGCTGGAGGCAGTCAAGGCAATTTTACAAATATCATTGAAATAAGAGGCCACATCATTGAGATCAGCTATGATGGAGCTTCATCAGAACAAGTGAATTCACTCACCATTCAATCAGGCTTCTGTTATCAGGTGACTCATTGTTCTAGTATTGTTATTTCATTGTGTATGTATATGTTCTTCTGTAAATGGGGAAATTATATCGATTATCACTCTTGTGACTTCATTGGAAGCAACCATAATAAGTGTTCAAGGATTAATTATTGTATTTTGATAAATATTATCCAATCATCAGCGTGATTGTCAATTTATTTTTCATACATCTGTTTATATATTCAAACAACATGACAAGCATTCAAAACAGCGGAGGTTTTTACATTTAACAGTGTCTAAGTAACTATCAATAAATTCATCAAATAATTCATGTTTAAATTTTGATATAGGACGAGTTGATTTAAACGAGGTTTCTATGTTGTTCCAAAGTTTGGGAAATATATGAAATGGAAGATTTTTTCTGTGAAGTTCGTTCTTGGTTTGGATTCACTAATTTTACCACTCTGTCTTTTAGTCATACCAGCTTTATTATGGATGCTGTATGTTTTTTGGAGTGGAGGCGGTAGATTATTGTGATACCAGTCATGCATATGTTGACAGATTTTGAGCTCATATAAATCTGAGGCTTTTAATATTTTACACTTTTTGAATAAGGGATCTGTATGACTATTATATCTCCTATTATGAATGACTCGAATTGCTTTTTTCTGAAGTTTTGTCAATTTATTGAGTGTTTTTGAGTTTCCCCAAATTTCAATACCATATAACAGGTGACTATGAACTAAACAGTGATACAATTGACTTAGTCTTCTTTCAGGAAGAAAGTGTTTAGCTCTATTAATAGCATATATAGCCCTCAACATCTTATTTGCAACAGCAGATACATGGTATTTAAATGTTAAATTCTGATCAATATGAATACCAAGGAACCTAAATGATTTCTCATCACAATTATTCCCGATTTTAATCCTACTATTTTAACATTTAAATTTGAACTCCTGCAGAATTTAGTTCCTGATAGCATTCACTTTTCAGATTTAAATAAATCTTCTGATGAATGTTAGTGTAATACAATTTTTTGTCTTCCAACACATGTAAACATATGGTGCACATATTAAATGTCAACACCTGAACCTCATATCAGGTTTGCTTAAATTGAGTTGGTTATTCAAGAAGGGCAGTCCTTGCAGAATTAATACTCTGCTTTCAAATTAATTGAATTAAGAATGTGTATGTTTGTTATTGTGAACACTTTTAATTTATGAGTGTATAGTTCTAAATACGTATTTTGAAGAAAATTTGACAAGTACTGACTGTTGTAGTCCTCATAGTGCCAGTCTTCTCAGTATTTATAGTCTGCTAGGTGACCCACAGTCATTGACTGTCTTGTTTTAAGTATTCAAATGCTAAGCGAAGACTAAGGAAAGGCATTCACTTTTGGTAAGGGAAGGTCCAATTTTCTTTTATCACACAAAAGAAATTCCGTGTTTTTCTTCAGGGTGTTGAGTTTGAGTGTATACAAACGCCGCTGATGACATCAAACACCACGTCTTTCTATAGCATACACAACAGACTAACTTCGGGAGATGGTGGGTTGCACACAGGAGTAGTGGACTGCGCATGTTCAATAACTGGTTCATGTCCAGATCACGACTGCCGTTGCAATGCACTCAGTGGTGAAACCCAACATGATGTTGCCATGGTAACGGACAAGTACTCATTGCCGCTCACTTCACTCAGATTTGGTGGCCAGACGACACAGGAGTCCTATGCAGAGTTTAAATTAACTAACATCCGTTGTGGACCCAGACCATTTGGTAATGCACCAAGTACTGAGACTCAATCTATGCTCTCAGTCGTACATGTGTTTGCATCAGATTAGCACATGATGTATAGGCATACCGATCTTGGTTATCAGGGCGATCAATAATTGTTAATTTACTATTTCAAATGGAAATGGATGGGGTATAGGTTTTTGACAAAGAATCTAAAATAGTTGTATGAAAAAGCTTGAATCCGAAAATGTTAAATTTTTAGTTCAAATGTCTCTTGAACTGAAAATATTTTCTACTGAGCTTAGTGAAAAATTGTCAAATATGTTGCCAGTTAGTGTTAGAAATTACATACAGTATCACTTATTGTTCTTGGCTTTTATTTACATTCAGAAAACATTTGTTGTGCTTCATGGAGGCAAGTGCATCTGCTCATTCTCTGAGGGTTCTCTGAGTTATCAGTGTAAGATCATAACTTTGCTCAGGTACATTCTGTTGAGTCGTGTCAGAAAGAAGAATTGAATGGCCCATTAAATGCATAAGATGAGATTTCAGTCCAAGGTGTTTTGTGCATATTGGGTCTCAGCTAGTTGGTAGAATTTGCCATTAAATGTCTGTATGCTGTTTAGAGCAACATGTATATTCTGCCTCATATCGTATGGTATATAACACTAACAAAGGTCAGTTAACTCAGTTTCAAATTTCGACATAAATAGAAACATGTTATTTTGCAAGTGTACATTTTCAAACATCTGTACTATGACATAGCATTGTGTGATTTATCGGAAAATGTGGGGACTACGTGTACACTTAGAAATGTGTAAAGTTTACTATATATCGTACAATCTTGAGAGAGACCACCTGGAATTATGCTGAACTATAAAGTAGAAATCTATAAATTGTTATGCAGATAACTATCCTAATTGAAGTTCCTATCAGTTTAAAATGGTTTATAGTATAGACCCATGTTTTCCTGTGAGATGTATTGGTTTTCGTTCATAGAGCTAATTCTTCCTGACCTGTTCTTGTTACAGATTTCCCCCGAGATTGTGAGGAAGCGCACCAACAGGGAGTTCCGACTGGCGACGTAGCAATAAGGCCAAATACAATTTCCTCTCCATTCTATGTATATTGTGATATGGATATGGTACCCGGACATGGTATGAATAGGATACATTCAATTTTGAGTGCTAAACTTGAGTTCCATTTTAGGATAAACAGGTTTATGTTCAGGTTTTTAGTTCAACACCAAAGGTGTTATGAACTTTTGCTATCGACAAGAATATGCAATTTTTCGAAAGATTCTGACGGAGCTTTCAAAGCTAATTTACGGCGTTTCCAGGAGAATTTCGGACCAATTTTTGTTTGTTTCCTGACAGTTGATGCGCACGAACGTTTTATGCTGTGCGTGCGATAAATCATTTCATAACTTTGCCATTAAATGCTTTATAATAAGAAATATCAGAAGAACTGTACCATAAACAAATCCTGTTTTTGAGAACTGTACCATAAACAAAACTACGATATCTCGCAGGATGGTCCACATGTCTTGTTATGAAATTCCCCCATTGAATTTTCGAGACATATCTTCTAGAAGAAGAGTAAGTAATATAGTTCACGCCATGCACAGAATTGACAAATAAATAATAATGTGGATTGTCACAGTCACGTAGCTGAACGTCCTTGAAAGAATTAGAAGCACAGCTAGTCGATGTCGAATTAAGAATAAATTTATGGATTTACCAAATCCACAATGAAGTATCAATTCGTAGCTGTCAACTAGAATAGAAACAAGATGCACAGGATATTATCGATAAAGCAATTGATAACTATCCTGATATCTGTTTGGTTTATAAAGCAAATTTTTTTGCGCACTCACAGGCTAATATACTCTAACTAATTGAACATACATCTATGTATAATAATCAAGAACTTTTGACATAAAATAAGGTATATAATTTATTAAATCTTGCCATTATCAATTATTTTTGTTCTGCCAGTGGTAAAGGTTTTCAATCAACTAATTATTTCCCATAGGCGACAGAGTTAGGGTTAATTAGCCATGAATAATTACGGTACTGAGCCAAACTTTAAATATTTTGGCGTTTAGAACTCCACGTCGGACATAAGTTGTCAAAAAGGAAATGGTTCCTTACCATACTTAGTCCTGGAAATAAATTGGCATTTCCACAACTACCCCCTTTTGTGCAAAAAATTTCAGTATAGAAAAATACCCCCACCCCTAGCAAATTTGGTGACCAACATAGCCGCTTGATGAACAAATCCACACAAATGACAGGAATTAACATACCTTATGAATTTATTTTTTCTTTCACATTAAACAACTGAAGATATTATACACCATTCAGCTGCCGGTATTTTTTTTATGCTGACTCCTGTTTCCTTACACAAATGCCCCTTACCCTACACAAATGCCAAGGGGTATAATTTCAATTATTTAGGGAGCATGTCAAAACCTCTTTCGCATATTTCGAAAATATTGTCGATAATGTCGAAAAACTTTTGACGTAAATGTGCAAAAATGAAATGTCGGAAATGACGAAAAATAATGCGATAACGTCGAAAGCGACTGGCCATAAAAGTGTGATAACGTCGAAACCACAACAGACCAAACATTTCCGTAAAATGTCGAAACTTTCGACAACGTAAAAGTTGCGACGTCGAAACATTGATCGATATTTGCAAACGACGAAAAGTTGACGAAAAGTTAAAACATCGATGCGATGTTGTCGCACTTCATAAATTCGCGCATTTATTTTTGCTTTCTGCGTAATCAGATGCCAGCTGAATTTTGATTGGCTGAATTGTGTGAAGGAAAATAAAGTTCAGCCAAAGGCCATACAAACAACTCTATGCGGTTAACACACAAGTACAACGACTTGACAGTTTGACTGTTTTAATAGCTATGAGTCAACCCATTCCAAATGTGTGAAGGGGTGACATTTAGCAAAAGGCTATACAAACATATACTGACATATACCGGTCCCTCACAACGATGCGTGAACTTTGCGACAGTTTTGTTGTTGTCGTGATGTCTTCTCAATTAGTGAACAATGGTTTAACTCGTTGGACAAAAACAACACATTTGATATATAAAATCCCAAATGAAGCGACTTGATGTCATAATATCAGTTCGATCATGGCTACGGAACAGTGATGAAATCGAATAGATCTATCGTTAGCGGACATATATGCAGTTGGGAAATTATTAGACCAGCAGTTTACACAGGTCGACATTTCGAAGAAGTTAGGGTTTTCACAAACCCCAGGTAACACACATCTAACAGAAAAAAGATGAAATCACACAGAAATTTGAAACCAGCTGCACCCACCCACAACGGGAGCGACAAACGTCCATCCAGCTTTTGAAGCAATAGGCCCGATATAGAACAAGCCCTCATCACATTGTATCAACGCCAAACATAGAGCCATACCCCCTAAGTTCATTGTTTTATAATGGTATACCATAAATCGGGGTTGTGGAATAATTTATTGTCGTCCTCGGCTGTATTCTTTTATTCATAATAGTTCGCACAATTAAATGGTGATGGTTGACCCAAAATGAAGACAAGTTACATAATCACACACAAAAACGTTGCATTGTTTACGGTACCACTGCAGCACTCTTAGTGCAACGCAATCGCAACTTCTCGGATTATTGTTCTTGGGAAAGTACGAGGTTTGCCGATTGAATGCGACGATGTAGCAATTGTTTTACGAGATATTGGGGGGGGGCTTCAACCTGTACTGTAACATTTACTGTAAACCCACATATTTGCCGCCACATCAAAACGAAAGAAATGATTGTGTAGGCCTATCCTATTATATAAATCGGGTCTGGGAATAATTTATTTGGGACTTTAATCTTCTATTAATAATAGTTCATTATTAAACGAAGTTTGAATTGTCCGATATTAACCAAATCGGAGATTTCAGAAGATCGGAGAAATTTACTAATACACAGAACTCTGATCAAATTGGTATTGTTTTCATATCGGAGAAAACTCCGATTAAATCATTGGATTCTTATGAGAAAAAACTCTGATCTGAGAAATTTCAGCACGGACACCGACATCTTCACGTTTGCGACAAATCGGCATAAACTGCGACCATGGAGTATTTATTGAACACAAACTGTCCTGCCAATCATATGGACACAACAGCAATATTGAATAATGCTGCGATCTTGACGAAAACAAACACTGCGAAAATATGTCGATACAAAACAGCGAACATTTGAACAAAACTGTGAAACAAAACTGCGATAATTTGCGAAAACATCGAATCAAGACGGCGAAAATGACGAAAAATTTACGAAAACGTACAACGTTACGGCGTGCGATAATGACGAAAAAACTCTGATAATGTCGAAACAACAACGTCAATGACCCACATTTTTCGCAGTTTTATCGCATATGCGAAAGAGGTTTTGACATGCTCCCTTAGTTGCTATAACCTAAATGCTTTTGTCTGGTAATGCAAATCCCATTAAAACAATAAAAATATATTAAATACAGATATGATATAAGGAAAGTAAATATTTGTTTAGTATTATATGTTTATCAGAATTATATTGGCACTGACAATAATACCTAGATTTTGTTTCGAGATTACGATAAGTGCCATTTTTGTTTCTCAATTTCGAGGTAAAAAAATAGCAAAAAAAAAGTTTGCCGTTCTTCACAAAGCTCCATGTGCATGATCACAAAAAGTGAGTTGCCCATATGTATTGTTATGCCATAGAGCTTTAACTACGAAAACTGTCCAGACTTGCAGTTCTCTGTTTCAATTAGAAAACTTGTGTTTGTAAAGGTAGCCTATTTGACCCGGAGATACTATTTACCGAGAACAACCAAGAACAAGTCTAAAATTAATAATTAAGTCATAATAGTGTCCAAGTATAGTGTATATATCAATCTTTAGTGAATATTATAACATGTTGACCTTTTTGTTTAACCAATAAATTCATGCCAAGATACTAATATATTTGATGTTCAAAAGCAAAATAAAAACATACCAAAATGTTGGATAAATAGCAATTGCGAGTACATCAACAACATCATTAAATTATCGACGGACTGGAAATTTTAAAGCTGCCAGATCTAACAGATAGTCCTTTCGATATATGGTATAAATGATTTGCTAACAGATATCAGAAGTGCACTGCACTCCATATGTGCGGTAAAATTTACAGAGAACATGTTTTAATTTAAAATGCCAAACATGCAATAAGTATCATGGTATATTTAAAATATCAGTAGGCATTATAGATATATACAATAGACATAGATATTTTCATTAAAATGTTTACTTTTATGCATTTAGCTGCACTATTGACTGGTATCATGCAATTCTCCTATATACATGAACATGCTAAGATTGGGGTAATAGTTCCTCTATATAAAGGAGGCAACAAACCCCGAAAGTTGTTTGACGGCTATCGCGCGATAACCCTGCTCCCTGCCATTTACAAACTGCTTGAGAAAGTTATCTTATCAAGACTCAATTCTCACGTACCCAATATGGTAAAAGTACACAAACTGCAACACGGTTTTCAGAAGGGTGTCAACTGTCTTATGGACTCATTTATCATACACGAATCTAAAGCATTTGCATTAGAAAACAACAGTATATTATTCACATGTTTCCTTGATGTCCATAAGGCATTTGATACCGTCTGGATTGACTGTTTGCTATATAAGCTGCATATGCTTGGCTTTGATGGAAAATCATGGCTACTGTTTCATCAGATGCTTAAAGGTATCTCTTGTTTCGTAAAATACGGAGATTGCCAGTCCAAGCAATTTCAAATAGAGCAAGGAACAAAACAAGGAGGCGTTATTTCACCTCTTTTTTACATGCTCTTTGTTGACCAACTTTTGGTAAAACTGGCAAACTCGGGAGCAGGGCTGAATATGTATTCTGTAAACTGTTCATGCCCAACACAAGCTGATGATATGACGTTTCTCTCTGTTTCGGAAAAAAGGTCTTCAGCAGCTACTGACTATATGCACTAATTACAGTCAAAAATGGAGGTATTGATATAATGAAAAAAAGTCAGTTGTTATATTGTCTTTAATGAAAGTAAAAATGAGCACAATAAGACAAGTACTAACCGGGCATGGACTCTGTGCGGGGAACAAGTATCTGAAGTTGAAAGTCTTACACACTTAGGTGTCCCTATACATAAGCATAATCAAAACGGTGAATTCATTGACGAAATAAAACAGAAGCTTAGGTCAAGCTATTTTGCTATGTCCGTCATTGGTATGTATGCTGGAGGTATAACACCAGTCAGCAGTAGGACAATTTATACATCTATATTATTGCCAAGATGTCTCTCCGGGTGCGAACTGCTATGTGGCTTGACCGATTCAGATGTATTATCCCTGGAAAGAACTCACCGATTTTGCCTTAAAAAGATCCAAGGTTTACATTCCAAAACACGGACCAACATTGTAGAAGGGTTGCTGGGAATAGGTAATATTCAGTTTTATTGAAAAAAAGAAGCTTCTCTTCTTCAGAAGTCTATGCGCCCTCACAACCGAGAAGGCAGCCAAATCGGTTTTCTTATTAAGGCTGCACTCGTTCTTCATAGATGGGGTTTCAGGAAAATCCTTCATTTCTGATTTTGATAATATTCTGGGTAACCACCAGTTGATGTCGTATTTGGCAAATTATGTTTCTGAAAGTGAATTCCCAACAAAGTCATCATGGAAAAGTATAGTGCGCAAGGCAATATCTGAATATTCAGAACACGAATGGAAAAGCGCGGTGATCGGCGACAACTCACTCAGTCGCTTTCATGTTGTACACCCACAGTTATCAGTCTCCCATTTGTGGCGTTGCTGTCGAAAGTTCCCTATAGACACAAAATAGCATACTTGACTGTGGCCGGCATCATAGCTTGTACTGAGTCCGTGTTTGTAACTTGCAACAAATGTGGTGTTACTTATGATGATCTCCCTCTACATATCATCATAAACTGCCCCGCCTTTGCGGAATATTGCAACGATATACGGTATGAGTTAATGAACCAGTTCAATATTCAATGTATTCTCAAACTAGAAGCCTTTGCCCAGATGTACAATTGAATGTATTTCTCACTGCACGTCCGCCGGAGTTATTTTAATTAATTGATGAAGCTGACTTATTCACAGACATTGTAGTATGCAGTAAGTATTGTTTGTGGAAATCTGAGCTTATACCACGCAATCTCAAATATTACTGACATGCATGCAGTGATGATAGTAATAATTCATGAATATTATCAATGAGGACATCGATAAAACATTGGTAACTGATGTACATGCTCTATTTCACATCCTCATGAACATATGTTTGTGTATATTTATATATGTTGACCCGTATAGCATCGGTTTGAATGATCAGGTTAGCATATTATGAATGATGTATGTCTGTCGTGCGTGTGTGAGTATATGTGTATATGTATATATGTATGTATGTGTATGTGATGTATATGTATGTGAATGCATGTGCGTGTATACGTGTGTGATGTGTATCTATGCATATATATATATATGTATGTGTATGTATATGTATGTAATTGTGTGTGTGTTTATATGTATGTATGTATATGCATATAATTGTATGCATATGTGTATTTAAGTATGTAAATTAGGGCCTTCCTGTATGTGCACCCGTGTTTGTGACTGCATGTGGACGTTTAGTTTGAGAGACTGCATAGGTGTTCTGACATGCCCTCATAGTAGAGCGGCTTTGATCGAAAAAGTCCTCTAGTTTTCGAGATACCCCAATTTATTGACTCCTCTCGACTGGTAACTCGTTTGGCTAATCCATAAGTGATATATTTAAAATAAATCAAGATGTTAATTTCCAATTTATAAATTATACTGATATATGCAGAGCAGTGATCATCGCATTTTAAGTTTTCTGAGGAGACGGCTCCAAATAAAATGTCTTACTTTAAATTTTTCCGCACATGAAGCTAATTAAAAATCACCAATGCAGTGCAGCGCAGTGCACTTCTGATATTTCTTAGTTAATCATTTACATTTTCGAAATTTCTTGATAAATTAATGATGTTGTTCATAGACTCACAAAAGTTTGGTATCGTATGTTTTTATTTTGCTTTCGAGCATCAAATATGGTTCTATACATCTCATATGTTATGAATAAATGTTTGATCCACATTCACTTGCTGATTTAAGAAAGTAGACACTCTGGGCCACCCGGTCTCATAGTCACTCTGGCCCACCCTCCTCGGCTGGCACTCTGGCCGCCTCCCAGGCTCGTGGTCACTCTGGGACATGGCCATGCAGAGTGACCACAAGCCTGGGAGGTGGCCAGAGTGTCAGCCCTTACTACTGGGGGTGCAATTAGTATACCCATGCATAAGGTAACATAAGGTAAGGTAATAGTATTAATATTTTTGTAATTTGGTCTTAAACTTTAATATTCATTGGAGACAATTTGGAGTCATGGGTCTCTGTTACAAGAATAGGAAGATATTGAAACAATATACATGTTTATCTCAAATTTTATTTCCAGAAGGATATCTAAGATTTATTTGAACTCAGGGGGTTCAATGCATTTAATCAAACATTTTAATGTCATAGCATATTAGATTTTCTTCTATTATATATATAGGGGGCCTCGGTGGCTCAATCGGTTAGGGGTACAACTCCAAGCCGTTTCGCCTTCCAGCGCTGGCGATAAGGGTTCAAATCCACATGTTTCCATCCTGGACTTTGTAACTCGAAATCGTTATCTGGGAAAGTTGTCAGTTACTTGCCGATGGCCGGTGGTTTGCCGCACATGGTCGACGAGTTTATCAGCCATTGAAATCACTGTTAGATTAGCCGTAAGTGTGCGGATTTCCTCCACCATTAAAACTGGCAATGTCGTGATATGGCCTAAGTGGCTAAAGCGACATAAAATACCCCAATCAATCAATCAATCTATTATATATATATAAAAAGGAAACATATTCCAGTAAATTAACCGATTAAAAAAAATCTGACCTATCTGGGGTTTACACTTCCTCTCAAACTTTGGTTGAGTACAGTAGGGATCAGAAGTACTGAAAGTACATTGAAATATCCCTTGTGCAATGGTGCGTGTATTTGTACCTGTTTTCAGTTGAAACAGTTCCCTGTAGGAACAGGCTAACCTGTTAATATTTCTTGCGCTATTAGTGTATATGTATGTATGTATGATGGGTGAGTGTTTATATTTAGGTACATGTTGTAAGGGAGTGCATGTCTCTGAATGAGTGTGTGAGGGTGTGTGTGGGAGAGAATATCTTTTAATACATGCATAATTATCTTGGTATTGACCCGAGACATTTAAACCCTTGTGGTATTTCAGAATTATTGGGTGTATATGCCACCCCTCCAACCCCCACCCACCCTGCTCAATGTGTGTATAACTACTTTATTATTCCCACTTTAGAGGGCGTTCTCTAGTAGATTAACAGTATTTTACCAACACGATAAGATTCCATAATTTTGAGGCATTAAGTTGACCGGAAGCAGGCGTTTATAATGAAGCTTTGTTTTCATTAATGCCTGCCACCCGCTTCCGGTTATATCACCAATCATGTGATCACATGAGGATGGTATAGTAATAATAGTAATAAATGATTTTGTCGGGCATCATGGTTTATTAATGGCGCTCCAGGATTGAGTATCAGCCCTCAGGCCTATTAGCCGTCCTAGACGACTTGATGTATTTAAGACTTAAGACATTTTACTTTCGGAGTTCCTAATTGCTCCATTGACTGACACATTCAATTATTTCCCATTCATGTTGAACTACAGTGGCACTGACACTTTCATTAAAGAGTTCCAACGATATAATTAAGAATATTCTCTATATCAAGATTCGGGTCTCGAGGCCATTAAATTGAATACCGGTGTAACAAGATATCTCCCCCTGGATATCTTTTCAAGTGACAAAATTGTTTTTTCACACATTTGATATCGTATGATCCTGAAATGGGCAGAAAAATGCTCCTGCATCCGGACATTGACTCGGTTATAGTTGACTTAGGTTTTTCCCGCTCCAATTTGGGGTTCAACATTTTAGGCCCATCTTAGAAAATGTTTAAGTGCATTAGAATATGTTCTCATAATTTTTGCACTATATAAATTCATTTATTATTATCTGCCTATAAATTTGGATTCTGGGCATATATTATGGATGTTGGGGCATATCTGGACCCTCCTGCATCTGAACATTACTGAGCTATAGCTGACTTAGGTTTTTCCTGCACTGGCCCTCAAAATATTGAACCCCAAATTGGAGCGCATGCGGGAAAAACATAAGTCTGTTATACCTGAGTCATGTCCGGATGCATTAGGGTCCAGATATGCCCCAACATCCATATTATTTACCCAGAATCCAAAGTTATAGGCACATAAATATTTTCTAAGATATGGGCCCTTAAAATGTTGAACCCCAAATTGAAGCCTGTGGTTGAAAAACCTAAGTCAGCTATACCTGAGTCATGTCCGGATGCAGGAGGGTCGAGATATGCCCCAACATCCATATTAAATGCACATAATCCAAAGGTATAGTCCCATAAATATTTTCTAAGATGGGCCCTTAAATTATTGTCCCAACATCCATATTATTCAACCTAAATAGGTAGAGATGAGCCGATTATCGGTACGGCTCATCGGATAACCATGATATCGGTTGGATATCGGTATACAGATAAATGTGCTGTTTCGCCGATCTGATATATATGTAGAATTTGTAGGTACCTTACGCAACCAAAGTTGCATAAAACATAACCACTGGGGGTAAGCTGCTCCGTGGGAAGCGGTTCGCTTGTGATAAAAGCTCCAGTGCACAGTTTACAATGTGACGGTGCGTCTGTGATTATTTTGTGAAAAGTGAAACTGAAGTATTCAAAATGGTACGTATTATCTCTATAAACAGCATTATTCTATGGAACGTCTGTCACAAATGACCAACATGCTTCAACTGTGATTTACATATCGCATTTATTTGAACACATTTCCATACCATGCAGAAGCAGCTGATTTATTACTTCAAAACCCGATTGTGTAACGAGAAAATTCTTAATAACATGATATTTTGTGTATGAAAACGAAATAATCTGAATAATGTCCCGTATCAATTGCTATAACAAACATCTCCGTCGTGCGATTGTTGTTGGCGTTGGTGTCTCAAATAACTAATTACTGAGAAAAATGCATTTTAACACCACCACGTGCGATAAGCGCCAGCGCGTAGACTGCCGGGACTGGAGGGCTCCAGTGCGCATTTAAAAAGAGATTTAGAGAATTGCAGAGGTGAAAACGATCGAAACTAGTTCGTATTTATTATTTCAATCGCATTGGCATTATTGGAGCCTAAAACATGACAATTATCGTGTGGTGTTTCCGTGAATTATCAGTTATATACCAATAGTATATCCTATTATATACTCCAATCGATATGTATTTGAATGTACATGCAGTCATGTGTGATTCACATGCTATTGTACGGATATAATTAAAACTGTTCGTTTGTTGTCAGCCTAATTGATTTCGAATAGTGGGTTGATCATGTATGCATATTACGATGTGAGAGATTGACCATGGCATGTATGTATCCGCATAATTAATCTTGCAAAATAATTGTTGATATGCGGCTTGTGTAAGTCATAACACAATATGGATATGCCATTATATATAATTGGCACGAAAACGGCATGCATGACATATTAAAGGCAGACAATCCGATCAGGTGGTCCTCGTATAATCAGATTCCAACAACAACAATAACAACAACAACATTTTTCAAAAGACGCTTTAGTTATTAAAATCAACTAATTGCAAAAAATAATGCCAAATACATGCAATTATGGATGCATTTTATTATCTTTTCAGAAAGATATAAGCTACCCTTCCATACCCGCATACATCTGAAATGACAATAATTAAATAATAAACGCAAGATAATCAGGTATAATTGTGGGCAGAGTGTCTTCATTGCGGGTGGGCAAATCAATTTGCAATACAGGGGTCCAGGAATTTTTTGTTTTAATTTATCATATTATTTTCTCAAAATACTATAATAAATTAAAAACATATATATTCCCGGACCCCTGTGATTTGCACTCCACCCGGAGTTGAGAGACATTTATATTTACAACATATATTTCAGATACTTTCAAATATATGGGGGTATATCGTTGGAGTTCCAACCAGTTACAAACCTGTTTCAGGTAACAGTCAGAATATTCAAGCTCAAGAGTGTGCCAAAGGAAAGTCTTAAAGTTGAGAAAAAAATGTGCTCCAAAGTGGGGGATACAGTTGGAAATTCGAAGTTTGACACCCACCCAAACCAAGACCCTCTAGTCACGTCCCTGACACTCCCAATCCTACATCAAGGTGTGGTGAATACAGTGTTTGCTTTCACTGAAGCGATACCAGTTCAACGTATTCCCAACTAAAATAAATGTCTAATTATCATAATTACATTCGTACTCACGAAGCCATATCACCACTATATATATGGTGTTATGGTTCTGCGAAGAATGCACTGCAAATGATATGAATATGATTATTATATTATAGTAATTATATATACTAATGTATAATTATCGTCATTACATTCGTATCATTTGTATTACATTCTTAATTGTCATAATTACATTCGTATTCAGATATTTATGCTATAAATGATATATAATATATTAAATTACAACATAAAACACAAGCTAATTGAAGAAAATGACTCTGAGGAAAGCACACACCACCTTCTGTAGTTTTCGGTTGTCAGAATGTTGATTATCCTGCCAAAATAAGTCAATTACGATTCCATGACACCTACGCACTGGCGCTTTATTTCATCACAAGCGCACACAATATGTAACCTGTTATCGCAATGGCACTGGGGCTTTTTGTCATGATTTGAAAGCTTTCTGGCATTGTTTAAATGAGCAGAATACACCGACACTGATTGGGGATTACTAGATGACGTATTTAATAGCTTTATTGTTCAATATTGTTCACGCTCAAATAAGCTTTTAAATACGCTCTATTCACCCGGTTACTTTCGGTATTTTCCCATAGTAAATGCATAGGGAATACTTTTCAGCAATGCTAAACTGGAAAAAGAGGGTATTGTGAGCAAAGATGTGACAAAACGTTCCTGATTTTGTTATAAATGTTATCGTAGAAGGGAGCAGCAGTGGAAATTATTTTCTATTCCTTACCTTCAATCTGTGTTCTTTGAATGTTGTAAATAAAATAACTTCTTCTGACCGGATGTGCATTGGAGCTTCGCGCATGCGCACTGGAGCTTTTATCACAAGCGAACCGCTTCCCATGGAGCAGCTTACCTCCAGTGATAACTCTACTAGTCTAGCAACCATCAAATAAAAGCACTCATTGTTAGAATAAATAACAATATTGTGCGTGTCATAATTATCAAAGTACATGTATATGGACTTAAATGTGGCTATTTGAGCCTACATCAATGAAGATTAATCTCATCATTATGCATATCCATCAGACCATCACAAAGAACCCCACTGGTAAACGCATGTCACATGATCACATCGAATCCACTTGATAAGAACTCAGCTGATCATGACCTGTTAATCAGTTTGACAGGCCTTGAGGGCCTCATATCAATAAATACTCAGATGGCAGACCTAGTTATGGGCCTAGCAATCAATGCAGGTGTTAGTTACACAGTGTATCAAAGCAGCTGTGTATAAGATATTGCTACATGATGAAGTAATACTCAGGCTGTGGCAGTCCATGTGGGCATTGGTGACTTCAAAGACACCAACAATGCAAGCGTGTGTGAGAGACGTCTGTCTGAGGATTAGTGATTGTCACTCTTCAGATTGACATTTGCGTAATCCAAGTACTGATTTCAGATTAATGGGATTTTCACGAAGACATGAATCCTTGTCAGCTTGCTGGACTTACTGGCCCTCCTATTTGATTCAACTTTCTAAGAAGCTTCAAGCGGCAGTGCGTGACATTTGTAATCCAAAGGAACAGCCTGCTTATGTTAAAAAAAATATTTCTGGTTGTCTCAAATAAATTATTTGTTATGGAGCATCAAGTTTTGTTTGTACTCCATATACTTGACTAGAACTTGCCGACAATCTCAATACCATCATCTCCTATATATTTTGAGACTTCCGTATATGTGTGTGTATATGTGTATATTTGTCCTCTATAGACTCGAAAACGCCTGCACCGATTGGGCTCAAACTTCCCATCTAAGGTTAAAAACCCACGGGAATGGTCGTCGCGGGGTTTTGGAGAAGCTCAGAGCACCCGTTCTCCACTCTCAGTCACAAAAAACGGCACTTCGGGGTTAATATCGTTGATAGTTAAAGAACGTTCCTATCCGCAGTGTCATTGATAAAGAGCGTATGTGTGTAATGTGATTCTTACGTCTGGGTCTGGGCGTGTGCGTGTAAGACTGTTTCCAGACATGAGCGTGTTGTGTGACGACATTCCCAACACCTAGCAGGGACAAATATCTATTAGCCAGCATCAAGGCGAGTCTTGTGACGTATTAATTCAAATGCTTTCGATCAAACAATATTCTCTGTCGCACTCATCTCTACGAATCCACTGCAATCGACCTATTTTTAGAACGCAACACATGGTACCAAAATTACGTTGCGTTGGTGAAGGGGTGCACGGCGGGATTAATTTAAATATGTCATGTTGGTAACAATATCTAGCCGAGAATTCCTCAGACCTACAGACGAATGCGACCAGCAAATTTCAAAATTGGTCACTTGACCTCCCCATGAATATCTTCTGGGAAATTCCAGGGAATGCGTGCCCATTATCAGGCCATTGTGTGTGTCGCGGTCGATGTAAATACACGTGGTTGTGAATTACGTCACGCCACGTGGATCCAGGCGGAAGTTAATCTGACCCTTCCGATGCCGCGTACGTTAGTGATACCGGAGTTATAGCGTGCGCGTTATGTTTTTTTACTGACCGCAGTGCCCAATCCGCCGAATGTGAACATGTTATCAACTGTTACGGCAGTCCGTGGCCCACGGCAGTCAATTGCCGTGGCGAATATTGAAGCCTACTGATCAATTCAAGGTCAAATCGGCGGATTTCGACGAAATTTTACACCTAGGTACAGCATACGTGTCTCGGAAGCTGTTGCAATTGCTTTTTCGAACAAAGCCATGAGACGAACCACGCCAGTGGCGGGCTAACCTGCTAGTCTACTATATATTTTGAGAACTACGTATATATAAATATATATGTGTGTGTGTACTTTATTGAATCGAAAACGGCTGCACCGATCGAGACCAAACTTCCCATCTAAGGGTAAAAACCCACGGGAATGGTCGTCGTGGCATTTTGGAGAAGCTCTGAGCACTCATTCTCCACTCCCAATCATCAATATCACCGTCCTCGGCACTGCGGGTGTTAAGGCAGTCACGCTCTTTTATATTGACCAAATTTGGCGTTGTTAACCGAGTAACGCTCTTTATTGCCATCGGCGTTGCTAAACGGTCACCTATGCGTACGAAACTACGAATGCAAAACACACCGGAACGGTGGAATGCATTTATCTTGATTAAAAAGGCAGAATTAACTCATTGGAAAACAACAAATGCGTGTCGTGTGATTCTTATGTCTGTCGTTCCTAGGAACGGGGGAGATTTTCATCGAATCATACCTCTTTTAGGGACGGGTACCATAATTTCTCTTGATTAAAAAGGCAGAATTAACTCATTGCCATCGGCGTTGCTAAACAGTCACCTATGCGTACGAAACTACGGATGCAAAACGCACCGGAACGGCGGAATGCATTTATCTTGATTAAAAAGGCAGAATTAACTCATTGGAAAACAACAAATGCGTGTCGTGTGATTCTTATGTCTGTCGTTCCTAGGAACAGGGGAGATTTTCATCGAATCATACCTCTTTTAGGGACGGGTACCATAATTTCTCTTGATTAAAAAGGCAGAATTAACTCATTGAAAAACAAAAAATGCGTGTTGTGTGATTCTTATGTCTGTCATTCTTAGGAAGGGGGGAGAATTTCATCGGGTCAGTTTTTCCGCCCTAGGGACGGGTACCATCATTTCTCTTGATTAAAAAGGCAGAATTAACTCATTGAAAAAAAAAAAATTAAATTAAAAAGGCAGAATTAACTCATTGAATAACAACAAATTAAATACAATCATTATAAAAAAAAAAAAATGAAATTAAAAAAAAATAAATGAAAAAAATGTCATGTTTCTGACCAACCGCGCCAGTGGCGGGCTAACCTGCTAATATCTCTATAAATAGGAAGCCAAACTAACCAGTGAGGACTCACAGTGGCACCAGATGAGAAATAAAAAAAAACTAACATTAGCAAATGATTCATATAAATATAAGCCATTATTGTAAACTGATCAGAATCATATTCTAAACAGCAAACCAGCTGGCAAGGAAGCTTATTGCAAAGCCAATTTCACAATCTCTGCATCAAAATTTTAACAGGAAGATCGTATCCAGCCATTATTCTACTGGTTTCAGGTGTGACAATCATAGGACATGACCGAGAGCAGACATTCTCAATTGACACAGACAGTACTATCATCAATGTTGCATACAATAATGTTACAGACGCCCAGGTTGCTGCCCTAGTGGCTATTTCCGAAAGCTGCTACCAGCCAGCAAGATTTGATTGCTACAATACAACGGTTTGTAGTCAGTCACCACTACATGTATACCGGACCAGGCCAACCCAGATAGCATGGCATGGTTGGGCTAACGTTGCCACAATCACCCTCTGAAAAATCTGTAATAAACTGTATTTATTCACTTACCGTAAATGCCTATATTTTATCTCCCAGTTCACCAACCGAACACTGGCCACATGACCAGCGTTTTCCATAGAATCAGCTGCAGGGACATTCTCGGGCTCATCTTATTTTCTTCTATCTGCAAGATAATTAAGTCATTATTTCATTTATAACATACCTTGTGTCTTAGTCATTGTTTATTCAAGTTATCTTGATGATTTTGCTAATGACTATATGCAACTTTTCTCAATTTCGTGCAATGACGCTTGTTTCTCATTATCATTTTCAAAATTTATCAACAATACAAATTAAAATACTGTCTCATCGTTGTGTGCTATGGGGTTTTGGAATACTTCGCTTCAATTACCATGCACCGTGGATGTACTCTTGACAAAACCAATCAAATTTATAAATTGTTTTGCCCTGTTTACGGGAATCCAAAAAGTACAATTGTTGTTTCTTTTGCATGCAAACTGATGCCTATTTTGAGCATCAATCACACTCATAATAATAATTTGGATTCTCAGCATATTTTTCACCCTGTACTGGATGCACTGCAGTGATGGCATATGTACAATATGCTCCAGTTTGGAGTGGTCACTTTGGCAATGAAAAAATCCTATAAATTTTTTTTTTTAAATATAAACAAATAAATTGGAAGGAATATTGTAGCAATAGTTCTACTCCAGAGTTCCAGACAGTAGTTAGGCTGGTAGGCACAGCCAATCATATTCCTTTCCTGGTCGTATAAACTAGCCAACATCAGGATTGATATTGATTACAATTTGGACGGATGGCTTGATTTAACTGGATCACATCTCCATTTGTGATGCAATCTCCAATTTCTGTTAACAGCCAGTGCTGCAAAATGCTATACAAATTATATATCTCGAAACGATGATTAAATTCTTTTACGATGACAATACTTCGTAAATATTAATATTTTGCCTCTGATGTGGCACCTTCTTCTGCTTCCACTGTACAGCCTGCGGGCTCAAGAGTTGGTTGGTGGTCGTGCCTCCTCTATTCATTTAGTCTCGGCCTCCACAGCCTCAGCTGAGAAGGACAGCAATAGAAGTTCAGCTACCGCCGGTCCTGCCTCTGGCATCTCAGGGTTCATGCTGGTTTCCTTTCAAAGCTACCCCAAAGTCGGTGGTCCATGTAGCTGGCAAGCAACAGTGCTTTCGACACATTGCCTGCCATCACAATGTGTCACCTGCCACCGCCTCCATTCTGGTCTCTTCTGGCATCCGTCCCTCCCGGTTTTGGGGCAGGCAAGTATCCCTGTTATCCACCTGCATTCTTCTCTCTCCAGTGGGGTCTTGGCCTTTAAGGTTCCTGGTCTTCCTCGGCTCCTATGTCAGGAACTCCACAGGCTTATAACTTAAATAACGAGGATCAGAATTTGTTCCTCATAGAACCAGGTGACCTAGTCAGATGCTTGCCTTATATTCTATATCCTAATCGACGGACGGTGCCTCAAGGAGACGGGAATGTGCTGCCACTACATCCTCTGCCAGAGATAATGGTTCAAACAGAGGTTGTTGTAATGCCTGAAGAACAAGAGGCAAATCCCAGTCTGGAAGCAATTTCCGGACTGGAGGTCTGGTGTGGAAGATACCTTTCAATAGACGAATTACCTGTGGATGTTGGCCCACTGGTTTGTTGTCAATAGGGGGTATACATACAGATAGCATTGACCTGTACCCACTGATGGTACGGTATTGAAGCCCCGAATGATAAAGATCAGCTAGAAAATTAGAACAATCTGTTAGAGTTGCTGAAAGGGGATTAATTTGTCGGTCAGATCACCAGCTACTGAATTTTCTAAATTTATATTGATAATCTCGTTTAGTGCCTGGTCTCCAGGCGGCGGATAATAAATTTCGAGCTTCCCCAGAAACTCCTTCTGCTTGGAGGTCTCTGTTGAGAGTAACCAGGCAGTCAAACGGAGGGACTGTTGGTTGGGATGTTGAATCCATGTCCCCTGTGTGAGAAGGTTGTCCTGACAGGGGAGCAAGATTGGTTTGGCTATCAATAACTGTAGAAGCTGAGGAAACCAAATCTGATTCGGCCAATGAGGAGCTATCAGAATAAGTTGACAATTGAACAACTGCATGTGAGACAGCACTTTCTGAATTAGAGCTATTGGAGGAAATGCATATGCAAACAGCTGTTCCCAATTTTGTGCGAGGGCATCTGTCCCCCAGGTTTGTGGATGAGGGTGCCAACTGCAGAAGACTGGTGTCTTTTTGTTGACGTAACTAATTAGCAAACAAATCGATCAGAGGGGTGCCCCAGTTGAGAAATATTCGCTGAGTTATACCATCGTCTAACACCCACTCGTTTTCCAAAATCTTGACTCAACTGAGACTGTCGGCCAGGTGATTGTCCCTGCCACAAATATGAGCTGATTGGAGTGATATTTTCTGCTCGATTGCAAATATCCAAAGTTCCCATATAGTACTGGCCCCACCATTGACCCCCGTAGGATTTTCATGTGGAGAACTGATTATATGTGCACTTCAATCAGTAGGTTATATGCTTTCAAAAAAAATTGGGTAGACATCACACAAAGTCCTGCGGTTGCCATGGCAACGGCTTAAATATACATGCCAAATATTGAGGTTTCAACAACCGGAATGCTTGCATTTAACCACTTATCTCGCGTTGGATTTGTTAAAACTGCCTGCACATATCTATGTTTGCTATATAAACATACCTAACTTGTCGGGAAATGCTAGGTACAATTTCTGAAGTTGTTATATTACAATCCTACCCCAACAGCGTGAATAACCGTGACATTTGTGTCCTCAAGAACAAAAACACATTGGAGGGGGGGGGCAGTCTTCGATTTTTTATTGGTTATGGCACAGTATGGTGTGGGCGGCTGTTTCCTAAGTGTTGCAAGTGACACGTTAACGGCTACTCTTTTGTTGGCGATCAGTAGACACAAAACAATAAACAAATGTGTTCGTTACAACTTGTTCTATCTAGTTACTTAACCCACAACAGCGGTTCTGGGGTTAGGACGAAACGTTAATTGCGAACGGACGGACGGATAGATAGACAGATCTCATAATATGTCTATATAAACATACATGTAAACACACCAACTTTTGTCTTTTCGGGTAAAGCATCTTGGGGAATACCACAAACAAAGTGGTGAAACTCGCGTCGAGAGACATGTCCTTTGGCAGATTTGTTTAAACGCAGAATAAGAATGGATTAGTAGTAGGAGTAGAGGCAATTTGAGCCTCACTGCCACATATTCACGATCACCTATATTGACTGGCTAATGTCGCTTTTTACCGATCCATCAGGAAGATGAAACACTTTGAATGAGTAACTCGACACGACAAACACAAAGGGCGCTTACTACCTCCAAGACACACCTGTCGTGTTGTGATGTTGTAGATCGCTCATATGAGGTTGATGGCCTTTTGTTGTCGCCCGATTATCGTGAAAGGTCAGATTTGGAGAGTGGTCCAAAATTAACCTTTAGTTTATCAAACAACGTTCTATTGAAATTAAATTTATATGGGAAATACCATAATGCCTATCGAAGCTCTCCAGGTCTATACCTTGATAATGACTTTGCTTAGAATAAACTAGAACAATAAACCGTTAAATTTGCGAAACACAATGACAATTAAATTTTCTAGAAGGATGTAGCCTTTATGTCTTTTGCAAAGAAACTGGCTGATATTGACAACTTTTACACACTAATTGGTTCATTATGATAACATCCGATCCAAGACTAACAACTCGCAAACTCTAAAAAAAAACGTTGAATGAGTTACTAAACACGACAAGCACAAAGGGCGTTTACTGTCCAAGACATACCTGTTGTTTTGTGATGTTGTATATGTCTCTTATGAGACTGGTGCCCTTTTTGTCGCTGGATTATCGTGAGAGATCAGAATTGGAGAGGGGTCCACAATTAGCCATTGGTTTATCAAACAACGTTCTATTGACATTAACGTTCTATAGGAAATGCCATAGTACTCATAGCAGCTCTCCAAATCTACTTGGAAAATTGCTTTGTCTGGAATAGACTAGAAGATTAAAAGGTGAAATTTGCGCACAATGGCATTCAAATTTCGAGAAGGATGTAGGCTTACGTCTTTTGCAAAGAAACTGGCTAATATTGACCACTTTTACAAACTAATTGGTTGATCGTTCTAACGTCCGAACCAGTTATTCATGAACTCTAACACATTTGACGAATATGGCATTTCATGAGCATCCATGTATGCATTTCCAATGGCCTAGCGTCCAATTAGAACATTAACATAAAACGGATTTAGTGGTAAGCTAATATATATGTCGGAAGTGATTTCAATGTTCATTAAATATTATGATTATGTATATATATCCACAGGTTTATAATTATGATGACTAGTACACTTGCTTGAATACATAATGCTATCATGAGAATGAATATCGATGAGCATGCCAAGCACACTTAGTTGTCATCGATAACAACATCCAGTAAATTCGCCTCTTATCGTATTATCAAGACCTCATGTGAACGAGAAAGTTACCTATGAATAACAAACCACCGGGTCGTGCAAAGCATCCTTCTTTTCCGAACGGGGAACCATAGACTCTCAATAGAATATGGCACGTGGACCAATGCCCCATATTCGGATAGATTATGTGCCCTCTGCAACTCAGAAATATGCGACGAGTATCATGTAATCCTTAAATGTATTGAACCCCAAGACATACGCGTACAATACCTGGGGCCATAATATTATCGGAAACCAAACGCTAACAAGTTAGCAGCACTATTCAATAACCACAACAGAATAATTACCAAGAATCTCTCAGTTTTTATAAAAAAGGTCATTGATATATTTCGGAACTCTTGAGGCTATATTTTCGGACAAACAAGTAACCCCCCTTCAAAATATACCGTTATAATATACTTGTTTCTTACACATGTACCAACATTTTATGAAGAAGGACCCCAACACCAATACAATAGTTTATGGCTGCAGATACGCTTATTTTATAAGCACAACAAGTAATACAATCTGATTCCTCTTGAGGCTTAATCACTTAAACCATTCAAAATCCATATCCATTGACCGAACACGCAACCATTACGCCGAAACTAATAACAATAACCCTATATATCTATCAGACAAAATATAAATATAAAAGAAGCATCTTTCCCTTCCCGCGCTCTCTCTCCATTCTCCATCAATATACCTTGTCTTTCACTCTATATTATCTCTCTCTACGTCTGTCTCACATATAATGTTTGTGTTCTATTGAAATAGTGTTCAACTATCCTTTCCCAGTGTTCAGTCAGTCGAATCTTTCAAAGCAATCAAACAGAAACAAAAGGTCCATTGCCTATTTAAAAAAAACTTAGTGTCGTTATCGCGATATATAACTTGAACAAACGTCGACCGATTTGATGCATAGTTGATAAACGGATTTTTCATAGCAACATCTCGGTCGTTCTCGCAAAACGGATGTTTTATCTGAGATATGGATTTTAAATTGTGTACTTGATTAATCCCAGGGCGACAACTTTAAAGTATTTCAACTCAACTGATCCCTGTTCTACGACAATATCTGGAAATAAATAAAAACATCGATGCTCAACTGTTGTTAAATATATATTATTATTATTATTGGCGTACATGCGTCCTATTACCATACTGTTGGGGATAGCATTTTGAATCTACCCATATATAAAATTTATATGTTCTTACAAGTATATGACCCAATCAAAATAGATGCACATCGAACAGTTTTTATGAGGTTTCTGGTCATTAGCAATACATAATGGATATAGTATGACAAACAACATGTGATTCACCAAAACGGTTGCCATGCCAACGGTGTACGTTATTCGGATCATATCCAAAATGATATATAATGGTGTGATATACATGTGTGCCAACTGCGATGCTTTTATCATAACATTGACGATTGTGTCCTCTTTCCACCCAACTAATGGTGTGGCCATTGTCTATTATATCGGGAAGAGCAATTTCTAATTTTAAGGGTCGCCAATTGGCCTGGTCACATATTTCGTAAAATCTCTCACACAAGTAACAATCAGCCTATGGATAAGATATGTATCTCAAAATAAAGGCTATGATCTCCAGAATGTAACAAATATCAATATGATGCAATAAATTGAGAAAGGTTCCTCATAAAGACAAATAATAGCACATGAAGTGATAAAACACTTGACCTTTCATAGTCACCTTGACTCTTGAGATCAGTGCTGGAGGTTCGTCTTGGAGAATGTATGCATGCAAGTATTATTATATAACCATATCGACCAACAAGTCCACCGTTGTCACTAAAATAATTCACATATGATCATTTTCCAGAATTCTCAGAAACCACATATTGTTGCTATGGTAACGCCATTTTCAAGGCTACTAATCGATAAGAAGCTTATCAACAATGGTTTCCAATGTCTCCAGTATATGGGATTTACGATTAACTACATTGCACAAAATCCCCAATTTTGTTTACGAAACCCATTTTTTGTATACAAATGACAGGCTACTATGAAGAAAGTTGGAGTGTGACATGGACCGATCTTCCTGGAGCATCCGGAGCCTCGGTGGCTCAATCGGTTAGGGGTACAACTCCAAGCCGTTTCGTCATCCAGCGCTGGCGATAAGGGTTCAAATCCTCATGTTTCCGTCGTGGACTTTGTAGCTCGAAATCGTTATCTGGTGGAGTTACCAGTTACTCGCCGATGGCCGGTGGTTTGCCGCACATGGTTGACGAGTTTATCAGCCATTGAAATCACTGTTATATTAGTCGCAAGTGTGCGGATTTCCTCCACCACTAAAACTGGCAATGTCGTGATATGGCCTTAGTTGCTAAAGCGACAATAAACCCCAATCAATCAATCAATCAATCCTGGAGCATCCAAAGGTTGCCAAGAACTATTGCGATGTGGTTGCAAGAATGGATGCAAAAACAATTGCAAATTCTCGAGGGCATCATTACGCTGTACTGTTCTATGCTCTATGCTCTATTGCAAATACAGTAATGCCCTAAGTAATCGACCCCTTAACCACATCAGAATTATGGGTAATTTTCAGGATTTAGTCGGAAATAAATATCCATATTTCCGACTAAATCCTGGAAGATACCCATAATTCTGCTGTGGTTAGGATGTCGATTACTTAAGGCATTACTGCAAGTGTTGCCAAAAGTGACATGTATGCAAGTTTTTCCAACTCTTTAGGGTGCGTTCACACAACTAGCAGAATTGACTGGCGATTTGTCATGAATTATTCATACTTGACTATCCATTGCACATTATTGAATGCCACTTATCGCAGAATGAGTGTCTTCGACTGTTTTATCCTATATTGGAGCGGCGAAACGCCACGAGTTATTGCATGATTGATTCTCATAATATATTAGAATCAAATTTTTTAGCACACTTAAGTTGTATAACAACTATATAGGCAATTACATATATCTCACGATATTGCTATTGCAAATGTAAACAATTCATATCATACCTTGTCGCACATAATTCGCACCTACGCTCGTAGTAAAAACATTTGCTTACCTCTATTTTGAAGAATTATAGTTAATATCATAAATATGTAAACTTTGCGGTACTTGTATGTTCCGCATATAATACCACAATGATTAGCAGCTTGTCAAATTGTGAGTAAGTGTTATTATAGCTGCACAAAGGTAATCGGGTAGCTCCATAGCAACGGTTGCCAAGCAGTTTTGTACCAGACCAATATTGTCCACACACACTCGCTAAAATGATATGATATAAAGTTAACGCGGAAGATTGTCATAATCAACTTTCAGATAGTTTTATATCATAGAAATGCTTCTCGTGTCATTGTAACCATCAATTATAGTAATCAAAACAAACAACCCATTTTTTTTTTGCATTATATTTACGCTATTCCATCATCTTCTGGCCTATAATTTTTGTTTTGCAATCCTTAGAATTGTTATATATATACAGAGTGAATTATCAGTTTATATTTTCTTGTCAAAGTACATTTTATAATAAAAAATGTACACACATCTCAATAAAATGTCGATACACGCAGCCAATAATAGGGACTTTCAAACAAATGGCGGCCATTTTATCCGCCATTTTGATTCTACCCAACTATAACGGACACATGAGTCAATTAATATATAGCTTGATCCCTTTTCAGTACAAATAGGTACATAAAACATTGTTTTTCGATTAGAAACTGAGTCATAACGATGCATACTTGTTGGGATTGAGAGAAAAACAAGATTTGTTGTCAAAACGGTTGCCATGGCAACCATGGGCATTCTCCAGCTTGGCATGATATCAAAAATGTGTTATTTTGATATGTAGTACAAGCGTGTCAAGTTTGGTGCTTTTACCATAAAATGCACGATTGTGTCATCTATCCGCCCCACTAAAAGGCATATGGCGAGATTCCAGTTTAGATGTCATGACGTCGATGACATCATAGTGGTGTCACATCCCACATTTTGGCCCTTTACTTGATATGTGATATTGTGGTCTCTTCTAAATATATGTTATATTCAACATATGGGGGGGGGGGGGACTCGTTTATTCCTGCAATGGCTATAGGGCAGACATTGACTATAAGCCCATTCTCAATGATATTTGATCGTTACCATAGCAACGGAGATATATATGGCCAGCCAACTTGTACCTAGCATTTCCCGATAAGTTAGATATGTTTATATAGCAAATATAGATATGTGCAGGCAGTTATAACAAATACAACGCGAGATAAGTGGTTAAATGCAAGCATTCCAGTTGTTGAAACCTCAATATTTGGCATGTATATTTAAGCCGTTGCCATGGCAACCGCAGGACTTTGTGTGATGTCTACCCAATTTTTTTTGAAAGCATATAACCTATTGATTGAAGTCCACATATAATCAGTTCTCCACATGAAAATCCTACGGGGGTCAATGGTGGGGCCAGTACTAATAGTAGTTGACACAGTTGTGGGGAATGAATCCCGCCCTGCTGGTTGATGTATTGGACTACAGTTGTGTTGTCCGAGCAAACCAGGACATGTTGATTTCGCAGGGCTGGTGCGAAATGTTTTAGGGTCAATAATACCGCTCTCATTTCGAGATTGTTTATGTGGAATGTCCTCTCTTGGGGAGACCAAGTGCCCTGAAAAATGTGTTTGTCCATATGTCCCCCGTAGCCCTGTAAACTGGCATCGGTTGTGATAACTTTTGTTACCTTCACAGGTACTAGGGATCGGCCTTTGGAAATGTTGGCTGTATGTAACCACCAATTTAAATGAGGGATGAGATATTTCGGGCATGGAAGTTCCCTGTCCATGTCCATCCCTGGTTTCCAATGTGAAAGGAGAAATAATTGAATTGGTCGCATGAATAGTCTGGCATTGGGTATCAGATCCAAGCATGAAGCAATCATGCCCACAACTTGCAGTTAATGTCTGACCGTATTGTGGCCTGTATTTAACCTTGTAACTGTTAGTTGTAGACAACGAATTCGCTCCAGACTTGGGGCTGCTAAGCCCATGTCCAGTTGAAGATGTGCTCCCAGATATATTATGGATTGAGTAGGAGTCAGTTGTGATTTCTCAAAATTGATCAAGAACCCCAGATTTTTTAGAGTTGTCAACAAAAGATTGCGTTGTTTTTGCAACTGCACAGGACTCTGGTTTACGCAAAGCCAATCGTCGAGATAAACAACGAGTCGTAAACCCCTCTTTCGGAGGTAAGAGGCGGCTCCCGC
The DNA here is from genome assembly GCA_032622095.1 of Siphonodentalium dalli. Classification (NCBI taxonomy): domain Eukaryota; kingdom Metazoa; phylum Mollusca; class Scaphopoda; order Gadilida; family Siphonodentaliidae; genus Siphonodentalium; species Siphonodentalium dalli. Next base: position 63,329,970 of record CP136067.1, read on the forward strand.
ACTGACTTTCGTCCAAATTCTCGGTGAGCATGTTGGGCCGAAACATAAAGCGCGGAACTGGTAAGCTGTTCCGTCCACACAGAAATGGAGAAATTTCCGGTTCGGTGGATAAATCATTATGTGCATGAAAGCTTTTTGGATATCCAGAGAAAATGCCCAATCGTTTGGCTGTACTAACGTCAATGTTTTGGCTAGTGTGTCCATTTTGAAGGACTGTTTCTGGAGAAACACATTTAGTTTCTTTAGATTGATCACGGGCCTCAATTCGCCATTTTTCATGGGAACGAGGAATAATGTACTGTAAAACCTTCGTTCATCGACTGAGAAGGCACCAGCTTGATTGTGTTGAGCGCTAAAAGTTTTGCGACCTCGTTTTTGAGTAAACCCAGAGTCGGGGCAGGAACACGAGTTTGTTTGACCCCGTTGAACAGTGGAACATGGGTAAACTGTAGTTGGTAACCTTGGCTGACAATAGTCAATAGCCAGCGGTCTTGGGTTAATTTCTCCCAGTTTGGTATGAAGTGCGTAAACCGACCACCTACAGGAATTTCGGGATGGATATTTACAAAATATGTTGTTGGGTTGACAATACTCACCAAGTCATCTGTTGCCACTCTTTTTGTAGTAGGAAGGCTTTGCTCTGAATTTCGGAATCCGAAATGGCACTTTTGACTTGTCACCAGGTGCCTTGCTGAGAGAAGCACTGGCAGTGGGTTTAGGAGTCCAGGATTTGGTGTTCTGAGTGGTGGACGAAATACCGGTTGGGTTTTGTCCCTGATTATAGAAAGATTTCTTCGTACTAGTAGCAGTAGAAGTTTCTGGGAATTTCCGTTTTCGGTCCTGACGTTTGTGGAAATCTGATAACAGGTCATCCAGAGCTTTGTTGGAATCTTTGCGATTATTCAAAAATGAAACCAGTTCAGGACCAAATACACTGTCCAAGGTGAGAGGAAGGTTGGAAAGCTCCTGATTGTCATCGGCTTCATATAGACCGGTATCTGTCATGGCGAGTTGACGCCGGATGATATGGTGGAAAGCACCAGTACGGCCCATCTGGTCGACACACTTCGTAGTTAAACAGAACGCATCTTTGACCTGTTGGCCAACCAATTCCGAGCTGTCAGTCGTACTACCGGTAGACATAGTGGAAAGGATTGATCCCAGATTATGCTGAAGATATATCAGTTGCACAATACCCATATGGTAAGCCAATTTTTCCAACATTTTGTATGGCTGTGAGAACAGGAATTTATTCCCATGTCCCGAGAAAGCGGCTTTTTTGCCATGTTTCTTGACCAGAACTTTTCCAACTGTGTCATCCAGTGATGGAATAGCCAGAAAGTCAGCAGTTTTATCGTTGACAGGAAACTGAACAAGTGATTCCTCAGGAAAAGCTGTTAGTTTATTTGGAGTTTTTGAACGCCAGTTTTCCAGGAGAATTGCCTTCTGACAGTCCTCGATATTGATGTCCGCCTTTTCTTCCTTTGATTTAGGAAGGGCATCGACACCAAACAATTCAAAAAGACCTTTATTGACTTATATAATGTGTCTGCAGTCATTTCAGGAATGACTGTGTCAAAATCGTTCATACTTTGGGTGTGTCCCAAGGAAACAAAATCTTCCTCTTGAACATTATTGTCAGAGTCAGAAGAATCAGGTCTTTGTGACCGGTGAAAATGTGTGCTCGTTCGTCTTTGTGACGAAATATCATGCACTGCCACTAGACTCGGCTGTCGTGGTGACGCCTGGTCCTGACTATATGCTGGCTGACTTTGTGTCGCCATAGTTACAGCAGGTGGAAAAGTAGCCCTTTGTGGTGCTGACTGTGCTGGGGGAGGGGTTAGAATTGCCCTCATGTTGACAAGAATTTGGTCAAGTTTTCCACCAAACTCATCACGCAACCCTTCGATTTTGCCGTTAAATTCGTGTTGTAATTTAACGTATTTCGTCAGCTTTCGATCTGCTTTAGCTTTGCCTTTCGCTCCATGAGGAGGAGACTACGTGACAGAATTATTACAGTCATTACACGCTGAACTATCACTATCGGATGACATCGTATGAGAGTTAATAGATATGCAACTTAACGCGACGGCGCCAAAACGATACTGATTCACATCACCTATTTTCGTTAGGGGTTCCAGTTCGGTTAAAAATGCGAACCGAAAACGGGCATGCCTCCTCTATGTTCGTAGTCCACAGCCTCTGCAGACGTGGCACCTTCTCGTGCTACCTCTATACAGCCCAGCCTGCGGGCACAGAGCTGGGTTCGTGGTCATGCCTCCTCTATTCATTTAGTCATGGCCTCCACAGCCTCAGCGGAGAAGGGCAGGCAATGGACGTTCTGTGGCAGCTACCGCTGGTCCTGCTCCCAGTGAGACTGGGTTCATTCCATCTCTGCACATGCCAGAGTCCAATTGTTACATGTGGCAAACAAGCCACAATATTTTCGACACACTATAATATTGACTGTATCTGTGGATATTACAGTGCAGGAACCACGGCCGAGTAACTTTACAACCATGTCTCCAGTAGCATTCTTTAACGTTCAATAACGTCAGCCATTAATGTCAGCGCCCGATCGGTATCTGACCGAGTTCTGATTTTTGTCAGAATACCCTGACCAGGTTTCGATCAGCTAATGAATGGGCTGCTCTGAATGGAAACAATGAATCGTGATTCTGATTCTCGTCAGATTTTACACCCCAGCTTTTGTGATTCAGAACCTCTCTATCAGCGAATAACTTGGTCAGTCTGCCCCTCCCCATCAATTGCCCTGTTTACCAAGTACTTTGATTTCCAGGTACTTAAATTTGGGTTGCGTTGTCCAGATCTTCTTAGGATGTGTCCCTGGATAACCAGCCTGGTTCCTCAATATCTCATTCACATGTTTCTATTACGACTCTACACTCTCTTTCTATTATGACTCCTATGAACAAATTGATCCTAGACACCTCCGTTCCAGGAACATTAGGGCACACCAAGTACGCGATGTTTACGCTTCATGGGTTATCGGGGGCTCAGTTGCTCTTTAAGAGTCAAAATGAGCTGTTGCGTATTGGACCCAATGGTCCACCTTTCCACAGTTCTACCAAAGAGACTTTGCATTACAGGCTGGCAACCTTTTCCGTTCCAGACCTCTACTTACAGCTTCAGCAGGTGTTTTTTTCAGGCCTAGTCTGATTATCTGTTTCATGGCCTCCTTATTTCAAGAATCATAATAACATTACAACCAACAGTTCAGTTCCAAGATATCTTTGATGGAGATATAATATATTTTACCTAAAATATGTATCTCCTTATTAAAGTATCTTGGAACTGAACTCATAGGGCCCTCCCACAGTTGGAACCAACATCCCACCCGCGAACTCGGTCAAACGCATCGAACACACAGAAGGGGGAAACAAGATGAGCCTAAGCTGATTTTATGGAAAGCGCTGGTCATGTGGCCGGTGTTCAGTTGGTAATAGGGAACTGGGAATTAATTATAATAATAATTATAGGCATTATCGATACAGGAATAAACACGGTTTACCAATAACACCAAAAATTCTTCTATTATTGCAGAGAAAGAAGGATATAACCAATAGTCCAGTGTCCAAGATTCTTATTAGGAGATACATATTTTGGGTCAAAAATATTATGTGTATGTCATGCAAACTTTCAGAACTTTGGGATTCAGACAAATATATCAGGAAAATTATGAATTATGAATTGGCATTACAACGTTGGGCCAACAATTCTGTGTCAAAGATATACCAATTAACCAAAAACAATCCAGCATATTTTATGGCATAGCGTTGCATATTGTGTCAGCAATTATTGTGTTTACGGAAAAAGTCTGTTAGTTGATATATATACCTCGCACGTTGAGATGTATCACATGTTTGCTATGTTATTGGACTGCTAGGTGTATACAGCATGTGTTTGTGTTGGCCCAACATTGTGCTAACATTATAACTCCAATAGTTGGGAGGAATATGGTTGTCCAACCAATTTATAATAAGGGCAAACAACATCAACCCAAGAATTATGCTGCAATAAATTCCATTGGCATGTTCGTGTTAGCCCAATGTTGGGCCAACTTTATAATTCCAACAGTGTGGAGGAAAACGTTGGGTCAACCAATGGCCAACAACATCAACCCAACCAAAAATAATGGTGCCGAATTATGCCAACATTGGCTAAACGTAGTCATGCTACATGGCAACCTGGGAATACAGTGATAAATAGTGATGCTCCCAAAGCGGATATCATTTTAGAAGTATCAATATTGCAATCTTAAAAAAAGGTATGCAGCTTGTTCATATGACTATTTAGTTGCCTATATATTTAACCCATTATGGAATAAGGTAGCCAACTAGGCTCCCTTATTCCATAGTGGGTTAAATATATAGGCAACTAAACACAGAGATAATTAAAGATTTGTTCCTTACATATTAATACCTAATAGTATATCAGAATGGATGGAGGCACTTAAATGCTCAGTATTATGTGTTTATAATTTCTAATCGAAATGGCCATGATACGATTAGAATGACACATTAAGGTGATTTCTCAATGGGCACTATCCATGCAATAATATGTCTTGCTTCTAGGTTCGTGCCTCATCCTGTAATGTTGATATAATGCATTTTTAATACATAATACATTTTTTTAGACATTAGACATGTTACATACTGGACATATCTCACTGAAATCATAACCTACCTTGGCTTTGGATTTTGACTGCATAAATAATAGTCATTTCAAGTGAGAGAATCAGTGCCTTTACTTTACTTTTTCAGTCAGCTGCTTATATTACTAAAATGATTCTCCCAATCAGTTATAAGGTATACATTGGAATGGTTTATTGTTCATTTGGAGGGGTGTTCAGCAGAAGACAGACAGAAAATCAGATAATACAAGAGCAGAATGATTCATATTCATTGGTAGGAAATGTTCCGATTAATAAGTTCAACAAAACGACCTTGTTGAACTTATTATTTGAATATTTCCTAAAGGAACTGCTTGTCAATGAGTATTTAGTATAGAAAGAGTTAAAGTGCGACCAACTTGTCTGTGAACCCTAATTTTCTGTTCCATGTGTTGTTCATCATCGACAGTAAAAAAATACTTCATCCACAGTTTGTCGGCGAGTCACAGTCATTCCTGTGGCGTGATGTCCGGGGCACCTACCGTCACTATTTCGCTGGAAGTAACAGCACTCTAGACTGTGCATGTGGACAGGACCGGATGTGTGGTGGTTATGATGGGTTGTGGAATATGTACAGAAGGCAAGTTGTTCTAAGTAACTAAATAGGCCTCATGCTGGACGTATTCGAATCTGCGTTCTTGAGTGTTTGTCGATGGTGGACCAACAAGACGTGATCAGCACGATGATTTGAACTCAGAGAACATACCAGGAATGTCTATTTTCATGTGTTTAAATTTTCATTCCAGAGTTCTAAATTGATCTTCAACAAGTGAATAAAATCTGTTTTCTTGGCTGTTTTATGAACGACGTATTACGAAGACCGAACACAGAAACCAGCTCAGTACAGGATCATTATGATGTCATATTTGCGTGTCTGGATTCTCACTCTCTGATAACTGGGAGTGAGAATCTCCACATGATTTTCCTGGTCTGTTCATTGTCTGTTCTAAACGTCCAGTGCAAATCACTTCTTGGTTGTCTACCGTTCAAAAACGCAAATCACGAGGTAAAGGCAACCATACCAAATGGTGTTTGTGGACATGTTCTTGATGTTTGAATATAGGTCTTGGTAACCTGTCATTTACGGGCATGAACATGGATTATAATTATGTCCTATATTCGTAACCACTGTCATATTATATTTCAGGCCCAGTCTATTTATAATAATAGAGCTACAGTTGCAGGTGGCACTAAACACACGAATGCTAACTCTTACTGGGGATATAGAATAGAAATTATCGGAACTCTTTAAAGTCCGAGATCGCAGCATTAGTATTTAGGAGAAGCGCAGACAAAAAATGTTTCTACAACAAATATTTCAGACTAAGATTAGCATGGTTGCCTTTATCTGTAAACAACAAATTATTGTCAGATGTTTTCATCACATGATACATTCTGATATATATATAGCAGAATCATATATATTGTGCTTTTCCCCCCATACCAGGCACTGTAATTGTGATCTCGGCTTGGGCGAGTGGAGGACTGATGCTGGTATATTCACCGCCAAAGACAATCTTCCGATGAAGACCCTCATATTCCGTAACGGCGGCATGGGTAGAGATAATGCACAGGGAAATATGCAGATTGGGAAATTGTTCTGTTCATCTGTTCCCTTTGGTGAGTCTAAATGACTTCAAATTATTTTCGCCTGTTTATTGCAAAGTTATAAAACAGTATGACCTAAGTAGTAACTTATTTGGGAAATGTCACACTCTCTTATGTGGAACATGTCAAACTTTTATTTTACTTCACTATATAGTTTGCCTCATGTTTGAACTTATCTAGAGTCCTCTGTGTGTTCATAACATCTCACATAATATAATCCCACCATCGGGTCTGTGTTCAATGCGGTCTAACCCTTTCTTTACTAAATGGATCCTCCCATTACTTACAAATTTATGTATCAGGAATAGTCTATTATTCATGTGGATGGATGTTCAGGAGATATACGCAGGTGGCAGATAATTTAAGTGCTGGATGAGTCCTATTAATAGATGGGAAAAGTTCAGAGAATAAGTTTAACAAACGGTCATTAACTCATCTGAACATTTCCTTTGGGAGCATGTCAAATTGATTTTCACATATGCAAAAAAACGTGGCATCATTATCGCTGTTTTTTAGCTCAACTTTACTTTGTGAAGTTTGAGATATTGCCATGGTTTGGTATCCTTCGTCCTTATATGCGTCTGTCAACAATTTCCTTTAGCACAGGCTACAGGTCGTACCTTTGGTCGGATCATTATGAAATTTGTCATATCTGATGAAATTGACAAGTGTATGGGAACGAGTCATTATGGGGTCATTTGGCAAAAAAACATGGCCACCAGTGGCCATCTTGGATTAAAAAATTCAATCCATTAGCACGGGCTACAGGTCGTACTATTCATCTGATCATCATGATATTTGTCATGCATGTTAATATTGACATGTGGATGGAAACGAGTCATTTTGGGGTCATTTGGCCATAAAACATGGTCGCCAGCAGCCACCTTGGATTTACTATTTGCATGACTAAATCCTTTGGCACGGGCTACAAGTTGTACCTTTAGTTGGATCATGATGAAATTTGTTATGGCTATTGACATTGACATGTAGATGGGCACGATTCATTTTGAGGTCATTAAGGCAAAAAAAACATGGCCGCCAGTGGTCATCTTTGATTTAAAAATTCAATCCATTAGCACGGGCTACAGGTCTGATCATCATGAAATTTCTCATGGATGTTAATATTGACATGTAGATGGGAACGAATCATTTTGGGGTCATTCGACCATAAAACATGGCTGCTGGCAGCCATCTTGGATTTTACTCTTTGCTTGACTAAATCCTTTGGCACACTACAGTCCACTTCCCTCATCCGATCATCACCAAACTTCATATTGATCTACTAGATGGGAGCTACCTAATGTTAATGAATTTCATTGGAAAACATAGCTGCCAGCGGCCCTCTTGGATTTTACTTTATATATACCTCTTCATGTTGATAATCTAGTATTACTTAGACATTTCAACTTTCCGCATTCATAATCGCTCCATTGACTGCAACACATGAAATTATTTTCTTTCCAAGTTGAGCTACAGTGTACATTGACACTTTCATTCTACATTATTACAGTTTTTTTCATTATCACATGCTGCAACATTGCACGTTTTCATCCTTTTTTTTCCGTAGTTTTCGCCTTCTTGGTTCGATGTGTTCACCATTATCGCAGTTTTGTTTCGACAGTTTCGGAGCTTTCGTCAACATTTTCGCTATTTTGTTTTGCCGTGTTTGTTTTTGTCAAGATCGCAGCTTTGCTTTCGTCAATATAGTCTATAGTGTTGACATGATCGGCAGCACATATTGCTGTTCGATTAATAAGTAAATAAATTAATTAATTAATGCTCATCGACATGCACATATTTTCCGCACTAAAATTGAAAAATACAAAGGAATGGCCACAAATTCAACCCCAATGCTTTATTTAAAAACACTCCTGCCAAGAATCGCCGGCTGACAATGTGCACTGGTCATTTCAAGTTACTTCCAATGGAAGTAAACAAAAACGTGTGCGATGTCATCGATGATAACATATGGATTAGTTAATTGACTAATAAAGCAGACATTTGTAACTGCATTCACATGTATATATATCCTAGAATCAGATGTAATTTATATATCACTAGCAGGTTAGCCCGCCACTGGCGGCATTCGTTCCATGACTTTGTTCGAAAAAGCAATTGCAACAGGTTCCGAGTCACTTGTGCTGCATTTGCACCAAATTTCGTCGAAATCAGCAAGTTTTACCCGATTTGACCTTGAATTGCCAATTTTGTAGGTCAAGGTCAGGTCCTGGTCATGATTTGACCCGTCCAAAACACTCCCCGTACAAAAGTACAGAAATCCGCCAGTTTTACCCCATTTGACCTTGAATTGACCAGTTTGAAGGTCAATATCACGTCGGGGTCACGATTTGACCCATCCGTGACACTTTCGGGACAAAAGTACCCATAGGTAGCAAGTTTGGGCTCAATCGGTTGAGCCGTTTTCGAGTCTATAAACCCGTCCCGAGTTGACCATTTTGCTTCCATAGAATTTTTAAGGCGGGATAACTCTCTGGGTTATGAATATACCTTGTCGATGAGAGTGGGTTAGGACCGGAGGCTCGTTCTCGTCGAAAACTACGAGTTCAGACTAAAATTATATGTCAAATTGTAGGTCTAGGTTTGAAGTATCAGAAACCAGTGGCATTTTCTGGGAAAATGTAAGCGAAGTGGCAGAAATTTGTCTTCGAAAGTAGCCTTTGGCATTCGTACGCAAACAACACGAAACCCAATTTTACCCTAAAACATAACTTTGTGTCATGTGGCCACGTGTCCCTACTACAATTCCATTTGAAAATATTTAACGTTTTCCACATGGACTACCCACAGAAACGAATTTACCAAGCCCACTAAACTAGTCTAAACATGTGGTTTCGGAATCCATTATGTCGACCTGCAGAGGTCAATTCCGTATCACTACATGTATGGAAGCCCATAATTGTCACTTAACTTTTGTCTTTCCGTGCAAGGCAACTGTGTCGTGATATCTATAAATTTCAAATATTGTGTTCGTCATGTGGTTCCATATATATACATGGCAGTGAACGTATTATTGCAGACTTGTTAAAGATGAATTCAGAGTTCCAAACCTCCAGTTACAACAACAACAACATACACATATATTAACCACTTTCGCGTTGTGTCACTGCAGTCAATTTTGAAAAAGAGTGCTTCCCCAAATGAAATTTCTTATGCATTTAGCGTTCCTCCAGACCATTGTGCGATAACCAATTACATGTGCGATATCCAATTACGGCATAATGGTTTTTAATTTATTTCCATTTATTATTATTTGGAGATGTAGTGATGTTGTGAGATCCGTAAACTGACTTTGTTTCGGATAGGAATCGTGTGGTCGCTTTTATTTTTCTCGACATATATGGAAGTTACATGTATATATGTGCACGAGCCCCGTGTCCATAACCTATAATTGTGATGGGTACCATGCAGTCTTTAAGTGTTATTATCACAGGGGCCTGTAACGCGCTCCGCTGCCCGCCCCCTTTTGCGCTGCCCATATACGCCGCCTCTATATACGCGCCTGCTTCACGATAATGGTAGTATTATTATTAGCTCAACTTACTTTGTAAGTTTGAGCTATTGCCATGGTTTGGCATCCGTCGTCCGTGTGTGCGTGTGTCCATCAACAATTTCCTTTGGCGCGGGCTACAGGTCGTACCTTTGGTCTGATCTTTATGAGATTTGTCATGAATGTTGACATTGACATGTAGATGGGAACGAGTCATTTTGGTGGCCGCTGGTGGCCATCTTGGATTTCAAAATTCAATCCATTGGCGCGGGCTACAGGTCGTACTGTTCGTCTGATCATCATGAAATTTGTCATGGATGTTAATATTGACATGTAGATGGGAACGAGAGATTTTGGGGTCGTTCGGCCAAAAAACATGGCTGCCAGCAGCCATCTTGGATTTTACTCTTTGCATGACTAAATCCTTTGGCGCGGGCTACAGGTTGTAGCTTTGGTCGGAACTTCATGAAATTTGTCGTGGATGTTAACAATGACATGTAGATGGGAACGAGTCATTTTGGGGTCGTTCGGCCGAAAAACATGGCCGCTGGCGGCCATCTTGGATTTCAAATTTCAATCCATTGGCGCGGGCTATAGGTCATACTGTTCGTCTGATCATCATGAAATATGTCAAAGATGTTAATATTGACATGTAGATGGGAACGAGTGATTTTGGGGTCGTTCGGCCAAAATACATGGCCGCCAGCAGCCATCTTGGATTTTACTCTTTGCATGAATAAATCCTTTGGCACGGGCTACAGGTCGTAGCTTTGGTCGGAACTTCATGAAATTTGTCATGGATGTTAACAATGACATGTAGATGGGAACGAGTCATTTTGGTGTCGTTCGGCTGAAAAACATGGCTGCCAGCAGCCATCTTGGATTTTACTCTTTGCATGACTATATCCTTTGGCGCGGGATACAGGTCGTAGCTTTGGTCAGATCTTCATGAAATTTGTCATGGATGTTAACAGTGACACGTAGATGGGAACGAGTCCGTTTGGGGTCAATTGGCCACAAAAACATGGCCGCCAGCAGCCATCTTGGATTTTACTCTTTGCATGACTAAATCCTTTGGCACAGGTTAGACATTTCAATTATCACCTTTCCTATTCCTCCATTTACTGTCAACTATTAAATTATTCCCCTACCTAAGTTGAGCTACAGTGTGATTGACACTTTCATACTACCATTAATGTGAAGCAGGCGTGTATATAGAGGCGGCGTATATGGGCAGGGCAAAAGGGAGGGCTGCAGCGGAGCAAGTTACAGGCCCCTCTGGTTATTATCTTAGATATTGATATTATGATGTCTAATAATAAATATATATTATTTATCATTGACATTCATGGCCATTCATGTTTCGGTCGGAATGGTATATTGAGATGCTTCTCAACTCAGATAAAGCTATTCCGGAGAATAACAAAAGTTCAAAGGTCAGTGGATGGATGCGGACGGGTAAGCTGGTGGTGCATACACTATAGTACGACATGCCATATTATACAAAACGCCATCCAATTTACATTTGTTCAATGCGTGCAAGCTCTTGGTCACACGTTTAATGGCATAATATATATGTGTATAAGGACACCATAACGTGTCCAGAACCCACCCTCCATGCATGCTCAATGTGATAAATTCCAATTTTAAAATTCACACAAAGAATATAGTTCTATAGGTAAGATTAATTTGAATTAATGAATTAAAAATGAATTAATTATTTCGACACATTCGCATATGTATTATTTCATCTTATATTCTATATGTTAGATTCAAATAATTTTGCAAATTTATGTATAAGCTGTATTAAACACAATACCGTATATCTGAGAAATGAAGCCATTCTATATGTCATTGGCAATAATCTTACAGAATGCATATATAAAGGGGTTGATACAGCGTCGGTACGAAAATCCCAACCACAAATATGGATATCCCACTTAACTGGCATTCCGACATTACAAATTCGAAAGCAAATGAACAATGATCGAATTATAAAGAGCATGGTACATATTCTGATATATAAGTCACATGGCAGCGAATAAAATGACATTGGAGGGAAAATTATGTCACTATATATTCACCAGTGATTAAATTATTTAACTACATGTATATATGCAGTCTTGGTGCGCATGCATGCAGTTCTGAGAGTGCAGATCCGTTCCACGCATGCATGCATGTGTGAGTTTGTGTCGCATTTCACGAGTAAACGCGCTATATAACACAGCTCAACACCAGTTCCTCTCTACCATGCATGGCAGTTACTTATACTTAGACACTTATAATACGTATGTTACTTATACTTAGACACTTATAATACATATGTTACCTTTCATAACCAGAAGGTATCAACCGAAACCCAATAAAAGGAACAATCAGCCCAATCTGATAAAAGTGTCGCAACTCTGTTAAATGTGAACGGCCGGTTTCCAATATTGAAGTTGACCTGTATTTTGTGGTATTGAACCTACATACCATATTTCATTCCATTTAGTTCAGTAAAGTTATCATCCGTAAATGGCATATGAATAGAAATGATGCAGATGGACTCATTATATATACAGCGCATTATGTATACGGACTGATCAAAAATGTAATAAAGATGCATTGAGGGTACCAGGCTATATTTTAAGAAATAATTAATTTTTTTATTTAGGTTCAGGTGTATACAAGTAATATGTTAATAAAACTAATATCTTATTAGATATTTTTAGGTTTACTTTATATACATGTAATATTTCAACAAACAAAAAATTCAACCGAACGAAGCAGCCAGCAAACTGTGGTAAATCACATTTGTTTCATGTTGTTGTTGTAACTGGAGGTCTGGCACCCTGAATACATTGTTTAATTGGGCGCATAAAATTAGATATGTTTAGGTTTAGTTTACAAGTAATATTTCGTTTTCAACGTTTTTTTCTTCAACACTACGAAGCATGCAGAAGAAAACGGCGCTAAACCACGTTGTTTATGTTGTTGTTGTTGTAACTGGAGGTCTGGAACCCTGGATAAATTGTTTAAATGTGCGCATATAATGAGATTGCGTCATGCACATTGCGAATAAAAGGCTCACACTAATGTATTTGATTCCTGATTCATACTTAATGTACCAGTATGATTTACGTTTTTTTCATAGAATTACACACCTCCATTGCGAAATTACCACATGATCTTCATGAATTTATATACGTATAAGAGTCAGTCCTTTTGTGAATTATCTAATCTTTGTATTATAAAGTAAACTTTTGGATTGACGTGGAACATCACTGATTTATTTAAGGATGTGTTGGTGTCGCTGCTTCAGATACATGTGTATGATTGCTAGATCTGCCTTCCATAGAAAGTCACGTGTGTAATCTTCGTAAAAATGGCTACCCCTGAAAACCACGTATTTGGTACTATTTTTTTTAGAGAAATGATGATCATAGCTCACTAATATGAGACTTGTATTCGATTCTGTTGATATATTCGGATACACACATTATATATAACACAGTTTTATATAAATTTAACTTTAGAATCGGTACAGTATAAAAACTGTAAGTTTGGAGAAATTGTCCTAAAACTCCATTCAAATGCCGAAATAAGTAGAATGGTCTTGTCATACAATATCTATCTAATATATTTAACTCATTCGGGTCGGTAAAATAGTCAATAATGTATTATGAAGACTTTGACTGTTAAAATATATAGGTGTGAATTACATAATTTAGGGAAATCCCACCTTAACAGTGTATCGAAAATAATATTAAAATTTTAACATAGGATTTCGCATTCAAATCGATTTATGTCGATAAAACTCTTATTTTTCAAAATTTCAAGCTGAGACTTTGTGTGTCTGCGTGTAATACTTATATGTTCTTAAAATGACACAGTCCAACACGTAATTATGTTTTAGATGGCAGAAATTAAAAAAATTTCGATGCTAATTTTTAACATAGGATTTCCCATTAAAATTGATTTATGTCAATAAAACTCTTACTTTTCAAAATTTTAAGCTGAGACTTGGTGTGCCTGTGTGTAATACTTATATATTCATAAAATGACAGAGTCCAACACGTAATTATGTTTTTGATGAAAGAAATTAAATTTTTTTAATACTAAATTTCGAGCGATAACGTTGCGTTGAATTGTAAACTAACGCTCTTTTATAGCGACGCGTCATATACAAACGTTCATTAAATTATCACGTGATTAACCCCCGCAGTGCCGTTTTTTGTGACTGAGAGTGGAGAACGGGAGCTCTGAGCTTCTCCAAAACGCCGCGACGACGATTCCCGTGGGTTTTTACCCTTAGATGGGAAGTTTGAGCCCAATCGGTCCAGCCGTTTTTGAGTCTATAAAGGACACATATACGGAAGTCTCAAAATATATATTAGACTAGCAGGTTAGCCCGCCACTGGCGTGCTTGGTCAGAAACATGACAATGTTTTATGTTTTGTTTGTGTTTTTCAATGAGTTAATATTGGGTTTTTCAATATTTTACCCGATTTGACCTTGAATTGATCATTTTCAAGGTCAATGTCATGTCGGGGTCACAATATATAATTTGTGGGTACCCGTTTGAAGGTTAAGACTGACTTTACACTTATATACGAAGTTTGAGCTCACCTAGGGCGGAAAAACTTACCCGATCCGCGTTCTTAGGAACACAACACGCTCCGCGTTCTTAGGAACACAACACGCTCATGTCTATACACGCCCAGACCCAGAAGAGGTTTGATTTTTTTAACCTGCCCGTGGCCATTGAGCAGCCCCTGACAGGTTGTCCACCCTTACGAGATGGTCAATAGTCCCCGCAAAGTTAATCCCGTCGTGAACCCCATCCTCACCAACGCGACGTAATTTTGTTTGGTATCATGTGTTGCGTTCTAAAAATAGGAAAGCACTTGTTCCCGTATACGTTTGCGTAAATACGAAATTGTGAGTGTTGGTTTGTAACCGGGATTTCTGAGAAGCATTATGCCTATAACTACCCCCCCTAAGCCCTGACCTAAGTGTCATACATACTATAACAATGATGTTGTAAGAGTACTATGGCATCCAATAAATCTCCCCGCATAGGAAACCACTCAATGTTCCCGTATATCTCTCTGCAGATGCTAATAACGTTGAATGGTAAACAGACGCTCTTTATAGCAATGCGTCAAAAACAAACGCTCATTAAATAATCACTTGATTAACCCACGCTGTGCCTTTGCGGTGATTTGGGAGTGGATAAAGGGTGCTCAGAGCTTCTCCAAAACGCGACAACTACGGTGTTCATGGGTTTTTACCCTTAGATGGGAAGTTTGAACTCAATCGAGCCAGCCGTTTTCGATTCTATAAAGTACATATATATATATATACGGAAGTCTCAAAATATATAGTACTAGAAGGTGACCCGACTTCGTCCGGGCTTTGACCTTGAATTGTCTATTTTGAAGGCCAAGGTCAAGTGGGGTCACGATTTGACCCGTCCAAAACACTGCCCGAACAAAAGTACCCGACAAAAGTACCTGTCGAAATCCATCCGGTTTTACCCGATTTGACCTTGAATTGACCATTTTGAAGGTCAAGGTCAGGTGGGGTCAAACACCAACACCCCAAAAATGGTGGAAATCGGCCCAGCGGATACCGGGAAATCGGCCCAGCGGATACCGAGATACCCTATGCATCAAATTTCGTCCGTAAAAATCCGCCAGTTTAACCCGATTTGATTTCCACTCAAGTATATAAACGCGCCTCATATACACACGCTCATTAATTATCAAGTTTCAACGTAAAGATAAATTACCATCGGTGCCCGAGATATCGCCAAGACGTCTGAAACAGTCAAATGCATCGGCCGGTTAAGCGTTAACGTGATCTAACGTTATGACCTCTAACGACGTCATAGAAGTTACGCATTGTTTTTATCCTGATGGAAGATAGTACCACTTCTTCTTGATAATTGAGGCAGATAACTAAAACGGATACATACGCATTATATATCGTTGGAAAGAGGAAACACGAAAGATTCTCACAGTGTCATTATTATGACTGGCATTTTATTATTCGCGCTGTTTCGAATCGATTTGTAAGCACCGAACTCAAATGAAAGTCCCGTAACACAGCGTAAAAACAGATTTGACCTCGGCACGTGAAAAGTTGACCTCGGATCTGAAAATTAATAGGCCCATGCCACCCCCCGGGCGAAAATACCCCCACATACCAAGTTTTATCGAAATCAGCTCGGCCGTTTTCGAGTTCACCGCGAACACACACACAGACACAGATCTTCCAAAATATATAATAGACTAGCAGGTTAGCCCGCCACTGGCGTGCTTGGTCAGAAACATGACAATGTTTTATGTTTTGTCTCATGGCTTTGTTTCAGAAACATGACATTTTTTTAATTTAACCAAATTTCAAGTCGATAGCTCCACCCGTTTCCGAGATCTGGTCTGCGCATGCGCGAAGCTTGCGTCGCACGGGCTCGGCGACCCGATAAAATTCGTACCCGGGGCAAGATACATTCACATACCAAATTTCAAGTCGATAGCTCCACCCGTTTCCGAGATCTCGTCTGCGCATGCGCGAAGCTGGCGTCGCACGGGCTCGGCGACCCGATAAAATTTGTATCCTGGGCAAGATACATTCACATAGCAAATTTCAAGTCGATAGCTCCACCGTTTCCAGATAACGCATTCTTTGTTTTTCAATGAGTTAATTCATGGTACCCGTCCTCCCCGTCCTAAACTTCAGAGCGGATAGTCAATTAATAATCCCATCGTGAAATCCCTCTGCATAATATTTTGAGCTCTTAGATCAATTCTGCCTTTTTAGTTGCATTTCGTCCGCATCCGTATTTCAGATGCATGGGGTCAGTCGTTTAGCCACGTCCATTGGAATCCGCATCCGTATTTCGGACGCATGGGGTCAGTCGTTGAGCCACGTCCATTGCAATAAAGAGCGTTGATTGTTAACACCTCCGTATAAGGTCAATATAAAGATCGTTGATGCCTTAACCCACGCCGTGCCTTTGCAGTGATTTGGGAGTGGATAAAGGGTGCTCAGAGCTTCTCCAAAACGCGAACACGACGGTGTCCGTGGGATTTTACACTTATATAAAAAATTTGAGCTCAATCTGTACACGAGTTTTGGATTCCATGAAGTACCCACACATATACACACACACATATATATATATATACGGAAGTCTCAAGTTATATAGTAGAAGACTAGCCGATGAGCCCGACGTTGTCCGGGCTATTCAAAAACCAAATTTCAAGTCGATAGCTCCACCCGTTTCCGAGATCTGGTCTGCGCCACCCGTTTCCGAGATCTGGTCTGCGCATGCGCGAAGCTTGCGTCGCACGGGCTCGGCGACCCGATAAAAATCGTATCCGGGGCAAGATACATTCACATAGCAAATTTCAAGTCGATAGCTCCACCCGTTTCCGAGATCAGGCCCGTATATCTCTCTGCAGATGCTAATAACGTTGAATGGTAAACAAACGCTCTTTATAGTGATGCGTCAAAAACAAACGCTCATTAAATTATCACTTGATTAACCACCGCAGTGCGTTTTTTGTGACTGAGAGTGGAGAACGGGTGCTCTGGGCTTCTCCAAAATGCGACGTCGACGATTCCCTTTGGATAGGAAGTTTGGTCTCGATCGGTCAACCCGTTTTCGATTCTATAAAGGACATACAGACAGACAGAGGTCTTCAAAATATATAATAGATTTCATCGCTCCATTGCTTAAAACATTTCCATTTAATTCAACAGAATAGAATATGCAGTAAACACAACTCAAACCGAAAATGAAAGTTGAATTCCAAGATTTCGGAATCCTTCCTGATAATGTTACATAAAATAGTTCCCAAATGAATCACTTCTTTCTATTCATATAGTCATGTATATTCGTGAATGAAATGAGGTAAATCTTCTAAATATTGACATAATTTGCAGAAAGCTTTTTAAAAAGGCCGTGGCTAGAGTACCGTATATGGCACTTTATCCAGACTGCTAAAGTACCTTATACGGCTCTTTAGCCGAACTGTTAAAGTACCGTATACTGCACTTTAGCCAAACTCTATTCAAACTGCTAGAGTACCGTAGGGCTATATTTTGATTCACATGCCACAGTCATAATTGTGTTTTGAATAATGTTTCTTTATTTCGTATATGAACGAGATGGTCTGGACAGCCCTTGAGCCATGCACAAATCGTTTTGTAATGGTAATTCGTCTATATAGTCTCTTTCGAATCCATACTTTACAGTAATACTATAACCATGCAGCCACGTGATTTAGATTTTGGAAATGGATCATCCTACATGGATTCAAATCCACAATTATTTCATGTTGTCTGAAAGCGCTCGAATTCCATTGAGCATACATGTGCCCGTGGAATCGGCGTTGAATAAATCATCGCTCAGGCATTGCTATTGTTGTGACAAACGCGCGCATTTGACGTGACAAATGGCGTCATGCAAGCAGCGCATAGATCTATGGTACTTTAGCAGTTTGGCTAAAGTACCATATACGGCACTTTAGCAGTTCGGCTAAAGTGTCGTATACAGCACTCTAGCCAGTCCGTTTTCAAAATTAGGTCAAGTACATCAAAACATGTGGTCATATTTTTTGTGAATTGAACGTGCTGAGACTTCCTGTTGTGTTATGCTATTTTTAGCACTGTAATTTCGCAGGCCAATCCTAGTTTTGTTTGTGGTTCCAATTGACTGATAGCAGAGTTGAGTAGGCCTATTATATTTTTCTTGATTCTTTATTGAACAAATAATTAAAACATTGTTAATGAATACATAACAATATAATACAATGAGCATAGGTAGACATGGCTCTATATATGGCATTGATACACATGGGGAAGGCTTGTTTTATGTCAGATCTATGCTTTGATGGACCGCTGTTGCTTACTTTGTGGTTGGCAAAAATGTTCTCGGATGTGTCATCATTGGTTGTGTGTTAAACGCATAGACTTTGTTTTCCTTTGTATGGCCTTTGTTTTCCTTCATATATTTCAGCCAATCAGAATTAAGCTGAAATCTGATTTCTCAGAAGGCAATAATGAATACACAGCATGACAGTAATCAAAGGATGAATTTATTAATGACATATGTGCGATAAATTGTTATTTAATTTCATATATAAATGTCCGAATTTATAGTGTTTTAACTTTTCGTCGTTATTGCCATTTTTAAAAGTGAATTATCGTCAATGTTTTGTTCTCGATTTTTGCATTGTCCTAAAAATTTTAGTCTGTTGTGGTTTCGACGTTATTGCATTATTTTTCGGCATTTTTGACATTTCTTTTCAACACTTTTACGCAGCTTTTACATCAAAAGTGTTTTGACATTATCAACATTTTTTTCACATGCAAAAATCAGTTTGACATGCTCCTTTAGGGAACTACTCATCAATGAGTTTTTATGAAAGAAAAAGTTACATCAAATATTGTATAAGCTACGATTGCTTTATATCACGAACAAGTTGAGAATGTCACAAACCACTGATATCAACATCTGTTCTATTTGCATGTCACAAGGTTGATCAAACAGACGAGTGTTATTCCTCAATAAACGGTTTTGAGTCCCAAGACACACTAGTAATATTCTATTGTGTAGCTGTGATACATAGAATCAGAGGGAGTATTGACATTAAAAACTTAAGTATATTCACTCCTTATTGGATTCTCGCATTGAGTTTTTATGTTACTTTTCCATTAAAGTTTATTTGTGCCTGTATAATTTTTACATAGCACCCTGTCACAGTGGATCAACGGACACGAACCAAAACCGGAAGTCGTAGATTTCTAGGTGGAGAAATATCTGTCGACAAATATTTGTTGACATTTTTTGGGGAAATAAACGCTTGGATACCATATCTGACCAACTGAAGGTGAGTGAATATTTCTTCGCTAATGTTCGGACACCGACGATCAATTTAAGTCAGTTGTCATTGTTCGATCGCGGAAAAAATGTCATTTAATCATCGCCGCGAGACGATTTCTTCCCCAAAATATCCCAGAAAATCATACTTTTCACATTCATCGCAGACAGCTGTCGCAACAACCTATATACAGGTCGAAAGGCCTGTTTTCCCCCCACAAATGCATATTTTGAGTATTTTCACGGACTGTCTCAAAATTCCAAATTTCATCTTTTGATGCAGGTACCCACCTCAAAAATACTGTCCGGTTAGTCCTGTACACCCCGGAATTTAGTTGCAATCCACCAGACCCGGCGGACAGTTTTTGTTGTTCAATCAAGAGTCGAAATGGATTAGTTGGTTGGCTGCCTTTCGTTAACAGTGGCACGTTTTTGGGCAACTGCTTTTCTGTTGCAACTATAGTATACTGATCAAGTTTAGTTACCGAGTACAGTTTGCAATTTGTTCTCATATATTCGTTCAGATCGTGTAAGGTCATTAACCAAAAAATCATTTATGGAAATATTGTTAGAACAAGAATATTACAATGCCCTCCATGACCAAGGCCGTAGCAAAAGGATTGTTTTGATGGTGGGAGGTGTAGATGTATTTTCCAATAGTTTGATATTTCAGCCAGTATATAGCGTGAAATTTGATACTTAAAAAAACAATTAAAATTCGATTAATTTCAGAAAAAAACAAATCGGGACCCATGGCTGTTCTTTTTCATTATGGCCACTTTCGGGACCCACCACCCGAGTTTTGATTACGATTGTATAAAGTTTTAACTACATTTTTCGGGTATATATACACCCCTTTATTTTTATGTTTTAAACTACAGGCACCCACCCATATTTCGGAGATTTTTCGCTATTATTACATATTATAGCATAGCCATCAAATATGCAGATGTTTATTTCCTTTCTATGAGAGGCCAAATTCACATTTCATAATTAATTGCAGTTAAGCAAATGCACTTAAGCATAATTATTTGCGATTAAGCGCAATTCATGGTTATACTGTATGTAACTATGTACCCCTGGTGAATAAATAGGTGTATCTATAACTAAACCTGAACTCATATTGACATATCACCTCCTTGTTTTCATTGCTTTGGATAGTTGGGATTGTGAACTAGCCTAAATTCTTTATCAAAATGGGTGACTCGCGACAGTATTACCTTCTGTTTTAGTCGAGTCGAGGAACCAACCCATCAAAGCTCAAGTGTGATCAGATATCGATTATTGAAGTTTGTTATTTCAATTGATGGCTGCCCAGAAACACGCCGTGAAAAGGGTGGTTTCGGTCAAAATTGCGGATGAAGATGGATAACTCTAAAACAAGTGGTAATACGGTAAAATTTCGTGATACTTTAGTAATTATACGGCCATATTTTGTTGAACAAAATGTTTATAAATCACATGTTTTTGGGAAATTTGATACCATAGTTGACAGTGGTCAGCATTATTTTTTGCAGTTAATCGATTCTGATAACTAAAGCTTATTTTGAAGAAATATTGTTGTTGTTGTTGTTGTTGTTGTATCTTTATAATATGGGTCTTTCTAATCGGATTGAGGGCCTTTAGTTTAAATTAGCCAAATGCAGATACACCCGGTCATGCTAATAGTTAGGTTTTATGGGTAGTTACACTTACTCTCAAGCAACTCATAGCGCTTAATCGCAATTAATTGCACTTAAGCGCAATTCATTTCAATTATGCGCAAATGCCATATGATTGCATCAGCGCGATATATGTATGGTATATGCGCTTAAGCGCAATTCATTATAAATGTGAATTTGACCTCCCATACAGTTAATTTGTTGTCTATATATATGAACGAGTAGGGTCTGTCTGCATGTCTTCTGTCCGCTTAAATTTGAATATATACGCGACCATTTGCGTTAAAAACTTCCCAACCAAATTATCCAGTGTGTGAATCAATGTGGAAACAATTAAGTATGGCGCGATTTGAATACAACAGGACAAAAATCACGTGCCTATATATTTACAAAAGTAACTTGCATATGGTTCCACATTCAGTTGTACGCTATAGATTGGAATTTTACCCGCTATATACATGTAGGAAACACAACACTTCTACATTACTGGACAGCCAAGGTGGGATTAAGAATACAACAACTCGAAAGAACACTGGAGTTTTCCAGATGATGTTTCTATTCTCTATATCAACCGAGAGTACCAATATTTCGTATAGTATTGTATAGTATAGTATTGTATAGTATTTTATTATAAATAATTTTTATATTTTTTATTTTCAATAATTTTATTTTCAAACATTCATTCGGGTGTTGTAAAATCCCATCGTCGATTGCCTCAGCGAAGCCGCAAGCCTTTGTCTCACAGTGGTTACATATATGAAGGCATGCATGCGATCCTCTCGTCAATAGCACCTGGAATTATAAAATAATATCGCTTAGTGGACTTGAACTTAAGCTAATATTAGTAACAGATATAGCTGTACACCCCGCCAACTGTATGTTTTTGTCCCCTCCTCATTATTGTTTTAACCATTGCTGAATATGGTCGAAAAATGTCATATAACTCCACACAAAAAGGTCTGACATATTTCATATTCATATATGTTTGCATGTTCCCATGGTACTAAATATATATATGCCAAGCCAAAAAAAACAAATGACAGCAAAACTTAGGAATAAAAACTCGGAAAATTGCATCCACGAAAGGACGAACAAGCTGCTTCCTGTATAACCCCACAAGTTTTGGGCCACAACTCGTTGCGAGTGTATAATCAAATATAAAGGGTAAAAATCGGCACACCGCTGTATTTTTCTGAAAAAAGTTGGATGTAAATCATTTTTTTTTATGTCGGTCTTCCGAGAGTGATGACAAGACAGAGTTAACAATATGACATACATCAAAAGTTATATGTTTACCAAACATGTACTTCGTAGTTGGATTTCAGTTACAGGTTACAGTTCAGTTATATATATAAGTCACCGCCTGGATGTTATGTTGTACCAGGAGACATATACAACATTATGGACACCCAGAACCATTGTGGCCACGCAAAAGTCAAATGAAACGCCCATCATCTGCGGCAAAATTGCTTTTTCGACCAGAAATTGAAGATGGTAGACCTCAGCAAAATCACGACTAAGCGGACAGATTTTTTACAACTAATGATTAAATTTTTCGGGACTAACCGGACAGTATTTTCGAGGTGGGTACCTACATCAAAAGATGAAATTTGGAATTTTGAGACAGTCCGTGAAAATACTCAAAATATGCATTTGTGGGAGGAAAACAGGCCTTTCGATCGGTGTATAGGGTGTTGCGACAGTTGTCTGCGATGAATGTGAAAAGTATGATTTTCTGGGATATTTTGGGGAAGAAATCGTCTCGCGGCGATGATTAAATGACATTTTTTCCGCGATCGAAAAATGGCAACTGACTTAAATTGATCGTCGGTGTCCGAACATTAGCGAAGAAATATTCACTCACCTTCAGTTGGTCAGATATGGTATCCAAGCGTTTATTTTCCCCAAAAAAACGTCCAAAAATGTCAACAGATATTTGTCGACAGATATTTCTCCACCTCGAAATCTACGACTTTCGGTTTTGGTTCATGTCCGTAGATCCACTGTGCCTGTAGCACCTTGCAAAAATTGACCAGTCAACAGGTTAAGCATGCATACATAAGACCAGAACCTAAACAAAATAAATCTTTATTTTAATACTTGCATATTTAGACAATGAAGGGTAACGATAGGTAAAGAAACACAATATATGTTTTCCCATTTGTGAGTTTTTGGTTATTTATTTTTTATTGGTTATTGTTGTAATGATGGATATATATGCTCAACAAACATGCAGCCCAAGGTAGGTCAGTGAATTTATTAGCAGGACTTCCCTACAAATGACTGGAAATCGAGTGGTTAATGAGTATATCCAATTATAAAAACTGTCTATTATTCCAGGAGATTGACAATATAAATTGGTCAAGATCAAACACTGGGATAGTAGATAGTTTGAAGCTGTTATCCAAATAGACATCTCTGGTCAAAATGGTTATAAATGAGCATTAAGTTGGATGCTAATCTGACATTTTGGAATATTATACGTGATTGCGACAGTAAGCATCTTCTGGACTATAAATGAATGCTTTTGAGTTACACAATGGTCTTCTTCTAATAAGTTATTCTGCCCTTAAACAGAAATAAGCTAAATGCAGTTCATTAACATGATTCCTCTCATCGGTGATTTCATGCAGTCTCTAACTATAGAAGTTTCATTGTATAACGACTTCTCAAAGTTGCTCATTTTATGATACATGTAGATATGGATGAATGTTCCTTGGGATACCATGACTGTCATGAGAATGCGACATGTATCAACACATTTGGTTCATATGAGTGTTTGTGCAATGAGGCTTATCGCAGTCAGGGGCTTACCAGTGCCGAACGAGCCGTGAGGTGGTCCAATGGTCGTCAGTGTTTTGGTGAGTTTTATTAAATCGTATGTCTCAAAATCAGACCTGAAGAGTCCAGAACATATGTGGGCAACTGTTTGGTGACAAATTGAATTGGATGGTTTATTCGGGACCCAATAACCATCCCTTTACATACATACAAAAATAAACAAGACAATACTAAATTATTGGGAAGTCAGAACAGGCAGAGTTTCATGTCCAACACAAGCTTTCTCAATATAAGGTGATGGTCATCAAACATTCAATATTTCACTATGATCTGCATGTATAATTAGTTACTTTAAATACATGAATCGGAGAACAAACAAAGACCAGATTCACTATGTATGGTACACATAATGACGACATATGGATCAACAATGCTTTGTTTGTCCGTCCGTCTGTCTGTCCATAAACACTTTCTATCCGATACAATAACTTAACCCTTTGGCGAGTAGAACGACATATGTCGTCTATCGGTTGAGGAATAGAACGACATGTATGTCGTTTCAGGAAGTGTTTTTTTATGTAGATGTAACTTCAATAAATCATCTGATTTTTAAATGATTTGTATAGGAGTTATTTTGATTAATATATTGTCCCAAATATATAAGTGCAATCGATTATGATAACACACGTTAACAAAAAATGCACATAAAATAAAACAAATTAATGGACCCTTTTGACCCGAACTTGTTAATGATTATTGCTATGATGTTGATGTTAAATTTACTCATGACATCATGTATATGACGTTACAGATACTCTCCAAAGGGTTAAGTATTTTTTGTATCGAATCGTGTTCAAAATTTATGTGCTTTTTTATGATGACACACCCCTCACCTGTACAGTTTTTAGTGTTGATCAGTTTAGGAATAATTAACACTTTCCATCAACCAATAGACATGTTCTATCTGATGCAATAACTGAAGTATTTTTTGTCCGATTGTTTTGATATTTTATGTGCAGGTTTATGATGACACTCCCTAAACTGTATAGTTTTTGGTACCGATTGGGAAAAACCCTTCCCAAACATTTCATAGACACTTACTATCTGGTGCAACAACTCAAATATTTTAAATCTGATCATTGTCATATCTCACCTCTAGGTTATCAAGGCTATAACCTCTTCGCTGCTAAATGACGTTATGACGTCGTGTGCTGGTCTGCGGACATTATTGCCATTTTCCAGTGGAAAAATATAATGGGAATATCACAAAAACCATAAAACTGACTCAATTAAAAGGCTATTAATGTACACAATCGTGGAACATGATACATTGTTTGAAACTTTGAGATACAGTTATTCCGATACACCAATCTCTGCATGAGTTCCAGTTATGTATAATGGCCTACTGCTAATGTGCTGAAGTAGGTCCATAGTACCTACGGACCATATAGCACACAACGTGCACTTTTATGCCCGTAATAGTTACGGACGTCATAGCAGCGAAGAGGATAAACTCTTCACCTGTGTGGATTTTGTTATTGATTGATTGATTGATTTTGAAAACATTAACTCTTTCCACTCATAACTTAGACCACATGCTAGCAATAACTCAAAATATAATTGCCTGCTGACCAATTTGAATTATTTACAGGTCTCAACTATGACTTTATTGATTCAACAGGGCAACCCTTCTACTTTTAAACAGGTTCATCATTAAACACTATAAAAGATTTTATTAATAACTTTCCATCCATCACATAAACACTTGTATGCTGATGCTATAACTCAAATTGTTCTTATCTTATTTTTTTGATTGATTGATTAGTTTCCAAAATTATGAACTCTCCCAGAGACACATCTTATCAATAATTCAGAAGTGATTTATTTATTATTATCTTATACCGGTTTGATGTTATACTGTGTATTAAATTTTAGCTATATCTTACATATGTGTATTATACTCCAAGAAAGGAATATGCGCAACATGACCTTTCACCTCACGATGTTGCTGTCTTGGCGACGTATCAACAAAAACTCTCGCCTCGAAATTACATCACATCTTAGCATTTCAGATGGTTTAAACGAATAAATTAATGCATACAAGTGGAATAAAATAGTAATGTAGCTAAATATTCGATGAAACATGATAAAATGTCCCTAAATTTTAACTTTCACTGTTCTGTTCCCATTTTTACGAAATTTACGAAATACACTTTTCTCAGAATTTGCGTGGTTATTTTCAATCTATTGAATTCTAAACTATAACAGTTTGAAATAATTTGCTATTTGTCTGAGAACATTGACATTTGATTGAAAGAATTTCACAGTTCCGATTTCTGAACATGGATCAATATTAAATCAGGACTTATATCTTGTTTATTGCTGACAAATCACCCAAGTGTTCCATAAATCCGCGACCTAATCACAATACTGTAACTGCGTATTCATGCGTAACGGGAATTATTCTTCGAAATTACCAAAATGTAGGTTGATTTTGTCTCAAAACTTACTTAAAATTGTCTTAATTTGAACAAAAATGGTAGTGTCGGTTGGCATAAGATGAATACAACAATAGCATAGTGTGTTTTGAGATGTGTTTTATCTCAACTCGTTAGAAGTATGATTTTTCGCTCGGCAGAGCCTCGAAAAACTCGCGAAAAATCATACTTCTAACTCATTGAGATAAAACACATCTCAAAACACACTATGGTATTATCGTATATTTATCAGATGTCATGTCCTGTTTTGAATGTGCAAATTCGAGTTTGCATGCTTATTGATAATTTCATGTTGTTACCTCAAATTTCTTGGACACTGCCAACATAGGCAACATTTCATGGCAAATTGTATCCGCTATTCCATAGCTTATTACCAGCTAAATTGTTGATTGGAGAATCACACATATATAACAAAACTGGCATGTCAAATTCATGCAGGAATGGAGAAAATGCCATTTTAATTTATGCCAAACTTTGTCGGAAAAGTTGAGAAAGTCACACAAAATTTTGAACAATTTGAACAGACGGTTCGTTTTGGGGAAACCCTAATGATGCAGGGAATATACATCCCGTCTCCAAATATAATTTAATCCTGTGGAAAAACCGGAAAAAATCTAGGTTTAATATAGAGTAGATCATAACGTGATCGTTGGTTGCGTCATTGTCAGTTTGTCGCTTTTGGATAACACATTGTTTATTTATCTTTTTTTATGGCATTACTCGTCTCTTAAATAATCATCCCTACGATTCCCAATATCAATAAAAAAAAATTTAAATTCATCTTGCTTATTTGGGTGAGGCTCTTGAGTGACTCGATTCTATCACTGGATTGGACCGGCTCTTCCATCAATTTACTGGCTCTTTCAATAACCTGCCGATTGACTCTCTCTTCCAGTTTTCAACATAACACACACACATGGTTTTAATTTCTCCACTTGATCAAAGTTGAATTAAGAACTGCAAAGTTGGTGCAAACGATATAATTATTCAGAAAGTGGCAACAAGAAATAGATCTTTGGTTTGTTCAGGTGGATTTGGAAACATTAGAAGACAGTTTCAGTACCGGTACCAGTACGCTGTAATCTGTCGTCGAAAATGGAATAATTATCAGCACCCCCAGCCGGAATTAAAATAGATTATTCCATATTGAACTGCACTTAACAATATAAATTTCCAGCTACTTGACCAGAAATCTGCAACAGTTATGTATGTCACAGTATTCAAATTTAATAAAGCATAAAAAAATAAATATACACCGTTTACATAAATGAAAACTTGCCATGTAAACCAACATGTCAAATCACGCCATTGAGGAACAGGTAGCCATGTCAAATCACATCATTGAGGGTTGCGCAAGAATACTATTTGAGTATTAAAGAGTTAAGCCCTTTTACCTATTCCATATCTTTTAATCTTTTCCATTATTAAATAACTATATTATTTTGATATCTCACATGGTAATTTTCAAAAACATAAATAGAACGGCTTACACCCTGATAGTGTTGACAGGCTCTATAGTCTAGATGTTATATTCACCCTTCTCTTTTGACTCATAAACTCTAATAATATGTGTATTATGTACATTTGTCTATACTAATTTAGATCAAAACAGTACACTCTATAATTCAACATCAAAACTTTAGATTATGATTCTGATCATAGCAATTTACTATCGCCAAGGGATGGGTTAAACATCTGCCGATAGTGATCGGCCTCTCGTTAAACTTGGCATCAGTTTTTGATTGTCCGGATGATAACTTGAGCAATATTCAACAATCTTGATATATGGTATGTGGTCTCATCTGAGAAGACACAGGACAAGTTTGATTGTGGTCATGGTCTGATAATTTTTTATGGAAACTACGCCCTTTTTTGGTACGTGGTTCACATTTGAGAAGATGCAATCTGAATGAAATTTTGTATGGAGGTTAGCCATCAGGAGGCCTTTCAAGAGAGGGGCAAATTGCATTGTTCACGTTTTCCGTTCTACAGTTACCTTTCTTTGTTTACCTGGAAATGATGGTTTCTGTTCATTTGCACATATATCTCAGCTATTGATTATTGCATGGATCTCAATTAAATTTGGTACAGATTTTCACCATCAGAATGAAATGATAAATGGTAGTGTTCACCTTTTCCCTTTATTTCCTTTAAAATGTGTTCCATTCTGACCATATTTCAATTTGGCACCATGGTGAAATCTCTTGTTTATGTAGCGGCTGTGGTGTAAATATAAAGAAAGCTGAAGATTTCTCTGCATGAGAGGTGTTTAGATATCTTGGTCAGTCATTAGACACTTTGTGTGATCACCAATGTTAAGTAACGTTGACCCCGGTTAGCGCTTGGATGGTTGCCTGGTTATCGATCATGGGCGCTACTTACTTTCAATGAGACTCACGCACTTCTCTCTGGTCTGTTACAGTTTATGCTGGGCCGAGAATAATCACTGTTTGAAGCCACTTTATTATAATACAAATCACAAAGAAAATATATTCTCCTCACTAAGCTGTAGAAACATTAGTTGGAATATTTAAAAAAAAAATAAAATAGACAAATTAACATCAGAATATTTAGCATACTTCTACCAACCTAACAGTCAAGTTATTCCACACGCGTTTACATCACGCATGTATTCATTAAAATGTATTCAAAGGAGTCCATTCAATACATATTGTTGTATATTACAAGTTAACACAGCAGGCACTTCTTCGAACTGACATTGTTGCCAGGAGCAATGAAGTTCATAACTTCGGGTGATGCGCAGATAGCTACCGGTTTTTCATCAGACCTAAAACACAATAAAGGTAGTCAGTCATTGATTAAACTTATCCAGCATAGGGGTGTGAACTAAATATTGAACACAACTTGCTTCATAATATAGAATCTTTTATTGAACTCATTGTGTAGGCAGATAGTCACATTTCACTCAAGCTCCACTTTTAGGAAACATATTCTTGCACCATCCGCAACTTAATCAACAAAAGATTCTCGAATAAGATGGCTGTTATGCTCTGTCTATGTATTACAATTCAATTCCACATAGAATGAACATGAAGTATATTCATGTGATCACAAAATGAATCAAAACTTCAAGTTCATTGTGATTAATTTACAGATGATAACGAATGTAGACTGAACATGTGTCCGTGGTCGGCAGACTGTACCAATACAATGGGTTCATTTTACTGCACATGCAAGTCCGGCTTCCTGCAAAATGGACCAACAACATGCGAAGGTAAGAAAAGGAACAAGCATAGAATCTGCCTTAGCATCTTAGCCATGGGTTATAAGATCTTGATGAATTTGGCATGTATGTTCACTATCACAACTTCGGGCTTTCAATGAATGTCAACTGGTGTTGTTCGCATTTTCCATTCTAGAGTTATTCCCCTTCATTTATCTGCAAATGTTTTTGTCCATCAGTACAAATATCTCACTCACAGGTTATCAGATATCAAAGAAATATAGTATGAATGTCCACCATATTAAATATAAAGATATTGAAGACTTCCAAAGAAGTGTTAATTGGTTTTGTTTATGGTATTGTTAGGGTTATTTCTCCTTGTTCAGATAGAAATGCAGATATTTTGTCTGTTCGAATTATACCAAGTATGTTGTTCAGCTTCTAACACTTTAATATATATGCACTGATATGCTTCGAAAATGATTTTGATTACTTATAATTATGCCAACGAAACTTTATTTTCAGTTTCTAGTTTGAGAAAAAAATATCATTGACAAACATCATTTTCCATTGGGAGACCACCTAGTCCGAACGACGGGAAGAAACTTTATTGCTTGAAATTGACAAGGTACAACTGGATGTTCTTAAATTAAACACACTTTGATCTCTATTTCTGATGAAAAACTAAACAAAAGTAAGAAACTACACCCGGAAACTATTTATTGCAGTTCAAAAATTCACATATTTAAACCTTTCATGACAGGAGCTGTGCTGGTTCAGCATTATTAAAATATGTGTCAGTGTATTCTCTTATATATGCTAGTCTGCCATAGGGAGTCTCACATATATAAGAGAATGCACTGGCTTATAAGGTCAAAGGTAAATATTGCATTCTCTTATATATCCGAGGCTACCTATGGGACACTCACATTTATAAGAGAATGCATTGGCACAGGGTTTTCGCAAAATTGCAGGGAACTCCAGTCATGGAAGGGTTAAAACAATACTAGAATTTCTATTGCCATTAACACACTCAGAGTCGATAGACATTCCGAAGTGGTCTTCTCAACTCAAAAAGGAAACGCATGCTATAATTGTCACATTTTATGCTCTCATGATCAATGTCATGCAGGGCCCAAGCTAGGGGTTGAAAACTGGGAGAAGTGACTTCTCCCTCTGGAGATTTTAGGGAGAAGTGGGGGGAGACTTCAGAAAAATATAAGAACCACTTATTAATTTTCAAATATCACTTTATTTATATAAACATCAATAAAAAGGTCAAATAAAAAATAATAATATATTTTTGTACTTTAGAAATTAGCCAAATTGTTATTATAAATTTGAAATTTTTGGAAATGTTTTGTGTAAATAATATTTAAATACAGAAAGTTACAGTAGTAGTTAATTTTTTAACTTAATTGGAAGTAGTATCGTTATACAATATTGTAGGATGATATCATTCTAGTATTATTTCGTTAACTGGAAGATATGTTTGTGAATTGTACAGTCTAAACCACTGTGAACTAAATGATAATGATGCATGTAACTTTTTCAGTTAAATTTGGTCACTGTTGTAATGTGGGTGTCCGTTAAAATAAACACTAAGGACTAATCAAGGAGTTGAAAAAACTTTTAGTTTTATTTCTAAAGCTTTATTAATTAATACCAACATCAATGGTATAATGGGATTAAAGCAATAACCTTGACAAGTGGGCACAGCCATAATATTTATTTACTGAAGCGGTCTCTCCAAAAAGTTGCCGAAACAAACTTCCTGGTACATAATCTGATAATGTTGTAACTGTTTTATATCTGAATAGTGGGATGGCGGTCTTGTTCTAATTTATAAACTCATGGAACTGAAATGGTCTAATTATTTGTTATACTAGTGATAATGACTTTCGATGGTAAGAAATGTTATCCCCCAATAATCCCGGCGAATATAGACTTCAAATAGATAGGGTCGGGATTGAATGTGAACAACTTCTTCGATCAGAAAGGGATATTTTAGGGAAATGTTTCGCCCATGGTTCAGAGAGATATATAAAGGCAACAACATTATGACAGATATATTTTAATATATTTTTTTGCAAAACAAGTCAAATTTCTACTGGTAAATCTCAGTTTTGTCAAATTTGGAAGGTGACTTCGTTATCACCTTGCGGACATCCGAGGGTGAAGTCGCCAGCTTGAAGGCGATAACTTCGCCCCAGTCGCCTCCAAGCTTGTGGCCTGATGTCATGTCATATTAGTATTGGTATGAAGCTTAAAATTGTCAATAAGGGAATAGTCATGTATGAACACTTATTTAAATTTTCAAACAAAAGAATTGGTACCCACAGTGGCCGATTCTCATTAGGGGTGCAAAAAATATTTGTCAGCTTTCCAGTTTTCAATTTGTTACAATGATACATATGTTACCAAGTAGAGTTGAGATAGAACATCAATACTAGATGGAATAAAATAAGTATGATATTCTGGTCATTTTCAGCTGATTGTCTTCTATGGGAGAGATGTCTTTTTTCATATTTCCAAATACTATTCACAATATGTTATGCTCAAAGACCACAATATGAGAGAAAAGGATACCAATATGTACACCAGTGAACTTTTAATTACAATATCGTTTTGATATTAAATAGTTCAAAATATCTAGCCTGAAATATTTTCCACTGTATCACAATCACAAACGGAAGAAAACATGATTTCTACTGTATGGGCATTCACAATTCACAATATCACAGTGTATATATACGACACTGGATATTATGCAGGAAAAATGTGTTTGTTTACATAATATCCCGAGATTTTTGACAGAAAATTCGTGATTGTGAAAAACCAGGACATATCAGGAATATCACATACCTCTGAATAATTGGTGAGTATGCTATACTTCTAAACTATACTATATAATATAAATTCTGAATATCTCAATTCAGAAATCACGATTATTATGTGAAATTCCGCAGATCGTCTGCAACTTGCTCTGTTAAACACCGATTTTCTTGTATTTAAAACGTTTGTATGTTTAAATATTGCTATACACATGAATACGAAATGTCCACAATCAATTATATAGCACCAAACATGAGTTTTTCGGCTGTTTGTTAAAACTATTGCCGAAAGACATAATTATTTGGTGTATGGCGTATTGCAGGAGCACTGTCGTGCAAATTGCAATTCCCATGTTTTGTTACTGTACGGCATATTGCAAGCCCAAAAGAATATCTGCCAATTGTAGGAAAATGATTGGTTCAAAACGGGAGTCGTATTATGACACATCATTATGGTGACGATTATGTCATTGTGTTGCTTTGCAGCTCATTTGTACACCACCTGTATGCTAATTAAATGGTGACTTATTTTTTAGTTTTAAAATAAAATTAGAGGGGGCTAACAACCAGAAATATATATAGTTGGCATGGACCATTCAATGGTCCTTTTTGAAATATAACACAAACTATCATATTTGGCGATGGTTATGATACTTGTTTCCCAAAAACGCCAAACATTGAAATAAGCATTAATGATAATAATTGATTACAGACCTCCCACTAACTAATGTTCGAAGTCAGTCTTAGTTTAGACACAGTCTGACTTCACACACCAGAACTGGTTAGTAACTGCACGCCAACAATGGTTTTATAAATGTAAAATAAAATGTGCGGCAAACTATGCGAAGGATGTCTTCGTGTCATTATAAATGTAAGTAACCGGAGTACATTTTTAACATCTGCGTTATACATGTAGCTCGATAAAAATAGCAAGTCGATGTTCAGTATAAAATTACACTTTGCTGCAGATATAGCGAGAGAAAGAGAAAATGGAAAATATATTTATTTGTTATAAAACCTAACTTTCAAGTTTGTATTGTTGACCCCAGTCCCATCTATTGTCAGAGGACTATTGTAATCAGTGGTGTTTGTTCGTCCGCACATCCGTCCGTGTGTCCATCCGATTTCTTGTCAGACTGTTAACTCCATCTCAAATTATCCGATCGAAACGACACTTCAAATGAGGAATAACCGTCACATTATTGAGGTCAATGTCAATTATGGTTTCATTCCGATCATTTTTATCCTCAGATTTATGGCCATTTATTTTGCTTAGACATTGCTATTTTAATGCTGTCAGGATTATAACTCCGATGAGTAATATCCGATCGGAACGAGACTTTGTATGACTACTAAACATTACATTATTGAGATTGATGTCTAGTTCAAATATTGTTCCGGTCAGGTGAATTTTGTATTAGTTTTGATCGGTTTTCGACCTATAAATTGCCATTTTCGTTTTGTCCGGATAATTCCAGTTAATATCAACTAATCCCAACGATACTTTACATGCACGAGGAATATCCGTCACATTGTTCAAGTCAGGTTTGAATATGGTTCAGGTCTGGTGATTTTTGTCGGAGCTATCGCCCTTTTTCTACATAAACATATTATGATTGTTCGCATAATTATTTAAAAAAAAAACCCGGGCAAATAAAGCCAACTTATTCGGGGAACGTGTGGCCTAGTGGCCTTTTATTTTACATAATTGTGTTGTGTCTGGCTAATATCTCCGCAAATGTGGAATTAAATGCGTAATGTAGGGACAGTCGATTTGGCATACTACAATAACATACTGCAACCTAGGGGTTGCGCGTTGCATTTTAAACACCCTATGGTTGAGTTTTGCTATTCTTCAGGTGAACAATGGCTCATTTTATCCTCCAGATTATGAAGAACTACCAGTGTGCGTATTGTGATAAGCGGGAGCTAACATTCGATAACACCATCAGCCATCTCACCACCAAGCACTGCAGTGAAGAACTCCGATACCATAAACTATGTAACCCTTTCTTGTGCAGAACCAAACCCGGCTTTGATTTGTAAATCTTCCCACAAACGTGGTCTGCTTCTGGTGTGGTTGTTACTGTAGCACTTGGCAGGGTTCCATGGCGTCTTGATTTGTGGAATTTTCAAGTTAACCGCAAATCTCACACGTAGTCTCGTTATCCACCTGGACAGACTCCACTACGGGTGCTATCTCCAATGAAGACATTTCGGACATAATGAATACCGCATTCGCAAGTTGTCCCATTTATATATCCACACAATACATGTGATCGGTGCTTTGCACGGACATCACGGTGTGGACATGTGGTGTGTTATCTACATGATTACTGAGCTGGATTGCAAATAGGAAGGCCATCACAACCCCATGCAGTGCACGAATGATGTGGGGAGGCCATTGCTGATGAAACTCATTGGCAGCTATGCACGTATTTTCACGCCCCAGTTTCGGCGAATTAAAAAACATAAGTTGTCGAAAAAATGATCCCATCCCCTCCCAACACCACCACGCTCCATATAAAGATAATTTGGACCACACTATTAACATTTGTCATCGCTGCTATCCATCTGGTGAAATACGTCGCAATGTCAAACCTACATTAAAATACATGTATGTCTAATTTTAAAAACAGACATTTGTTCAGGGTGCAACGGACCTGCCCGTTTTACAACAGCAGAATAGTCGCATTGCTGACCCCACCACCTTGAGGGATCCATAAGCCCATATCTCCAGGAATTATATAGGCACAATTTATAGAATGAAATATTTATAAATGAATATTTATATATAGATGAATATTGTTCATGTTCACAAGTTTATGATCAGAATTAAAATTTATTGGAAAAAAAACCTATAATTTTTATTATTTTAACAAATGGGAAATAAGATGATGAATTGATGCATATATTAGTTGAACAGCTTCTATAATATAAAGGCAAACAATATACTTAAATTGAAATTTAATTGAGAGCAGCGAAATATGTAACCCATGCAGAAGGGCAATTACCACTGGCAAACTATTTTGCCCTGACCCCTATTGTATATTATAGATATACAACTAATTTTGAGTCAAGTTGGAGCAATTGATCTCCTTACAAAACCGTACATGACTTCGTTTAAGCATGTTTCGTTGTAGCGAGCGCATAGTAACAGCAGGTATCGGACTACAAGTTATCTTACCATTGATGTAGTCCGTCAATCATATTTATCTAATTTGTTCACCTTTATCACAAAAAAAACAGTATATGTCGATTTCTGGACTACCGATTTGTTTCTTTCTGGCTTGCGATAGCGCCAATTCGCACGACAGTAAATATATTGTAATTTGTAATTCGCCATACACTAGCACCTGACGTTTAAGTCTGATTGTGTGCGAATGCGCTGACAATTTCCATACAAATTTCCCACCCGTTCTTTGTTGGTACAATCTCTTCAGGTACACATTGATGACTCAAGAAACTTGAAGAGAGCGTATTAAATAAGAGGCGTTTTAGCTCTCATGATTAATATTTTCCCATGCAGGAACACGCTATCATTGAACAGCACTCCGTGCGCGTTGGACTGTTCAACTCGTCATCGATAATCAAACAAGATCATTGTATAGAGAATGCAGTCAACGAGAAACTTTGTCAAAATTATTACGCATTATAAATTAATTTGATAGATTTCTAACGGTGGTATACTGTCAAGAGGACAAAATTGGTAAAATTCCTGCATAATATCCGGTGTCGTATATACACGGTGAATATTCGGGACAAAAAATCAGAGAATTGGTACCATTTGGATCCACTTATAGCTGCCAGCAGGTTCAAAAGAATAGCTCTTAAACTGAATTACAGCCTGTCATTCCTTGCTGTCTCCTCCTATGAGTTGATTCTACCATGTAGTTCAGTGTGTAACGTATCTTTGACAGGAAAATAATATATTCAATAGAAAGTACATATTCCATAATATGATACTTTAACACTGAATTGACATGTCCCTCTCAATTGGGATTTTCCCTCCCCGCTGCTCGGTCACCATCCTTGAATCTTATGTGAGAGGGGAAAGGAGAAATTGTTTTGGGCGGTCATTGACTTATATAGCTAATCCGATTGAGCATAATGTTCAAAAACATACTTATGCTATTTCGTACCAAAATAATAATATTGTATAAGGGTCTCCTAGAACCGTCCCTTTGTGAATAGAAAGGAATCTACCATGTAGTTCAGTGTGTAAGTGTCTTATTTAATAGGTAATATGTATTTGTACCCCGACATTCCGTTGGAGGACTGTAGTAATGACCCTTGTCCATGTGTGGAACTTTGTCCAAGCCTGTATTCTGTCATTTTCAGGACAATTAAAAAAAAAATTGGCACATATATATCAACCAGCATGGGAACCTGCGCACCTGCAATTTTGAGTTCGGTTCGACTCATTTTGGAATAGTTATTGCCCTTTTTCGACATAGAATTGTACATCCTGGGATGCATCTGTTGTCTGTTCCTGTATTCCGTCATTTTCTAGTCAATTTTTTATAAACTTGGCACAGATGTCAACCAGCATGGGATCCTGCACACCTGCAATTATGAGTTCAGTCGGAGTCATTTTGGTGGAGTTATTGACCTTTTTCGACATAGAAATGTTTATGCTTTTTATTTTAGAGTTATTGACCCTTTTTCGACACATTGAAGTGCAACATATTTAGTATATATGCACTTTGTATTTTATTGGTGCAATGAATTCCTCATACAGTTTGTAGTATAGGGATTTGAAACCCAAAAATCCTTCAAACCTGCCAACTTCGTCAGGGGACATTTTGTCGGCAACCTTTTATTTATATTTAAAATGTTATTATTCGATCACTCGGGTGGCCGAAATGACGAAACTGACCAATATTCTAACATTGCATCTCATGTGCGGTAGGTACATATCGGTATAAACATATGTTTCAGTCACATTATACAATTGGAGTGGCAATGACCTGTGCAAGCACGATTCTTGTGGGTGTTTTAACTATTTTGTTTCGTGACTGATAAAATAGGGAGTACTAAGTTCAACATAGCCATGCTAAACTGCTCAGACCAATGGTAAAGTATGTATCATCACATTCTCTAACCACGGACCTCCAAACATCGGTTGGATTATATGCTTTCGGTGTTTCCTTTTCCTACTAATCACTGGATTCACAATTGTGCATGACTGAATTTGTGTAGATAATTCCACCACTTCATGTATTCTGCCACACAGACAAGAATTAGAAAGAGTTTGTGCATTTCACCTCTCACTTGTTCAGTATAGTGAACTATCCAGAAGGATATGTAAAAATCATGTTTCTCCCCGTGTGTGTTCTGAAATTTCCCCGCCCCAATATTCAGCCAGATATTTCTGAATATTTCAGAAAGTATTGGTTTCTTAATTTTCTCAGTCTGATAAATATCCAGACTCCGTCTCATTATTTTCAACTACGTCTGATGACACTGGCATTCTAACTGATTTAAGTGATGAAGGGGAAATATTCCCCCTTTTGTGAAAACTAATTAATATTCATGTATCCCAATAAGGCAATATTTATAATTGCGATACACACATAGATCTACACACGGGCGTCTGAGGTCATGTAAACATGCAAGAGTAATCACTCTTCTTCTAACCAATTTTCGTGCAATAAAATGCTTGTTTCAAGGTTAGCGTCACTATACATGCAGAATAGAAATTTTGCCATTCAGAGGCTATATAATAAAGTACAATGCAATTATATATATATAAAGATATAGCGATAAGCATGCTATAATAAATATTATTGAGCTATACCATGGTCATGTTGCATCATCTCCTTATTTAGAATACGCGTGTGACAATTTACTATACAATTACTCTATTAAGTTGTAACGATCCTTTTTTGGCACGTGACATAATATCCATAGGTTAGCTGAGGTCAGGAGAAAATACTAACTAGATTTAACCAATTTTGAATATCTTTGCAAATAAATTCTATTATGTATACATGTTCTATCTGACCATTCCCCAATTATGAAGAAACTTTCGTTAGTTTTGATTTTGAACATATGACATTTGGTCAGTTAAGATACGTGACGCTAACATGTAGTTTATTTGATAACTTCATGAGATTCCAGTCAAAAAATGTGGGTGTGGCTTGTATGAATTAGTGAATATTAATTGAATTTGCAGGAAGCTATTCATTGGTCAAGCATCTCATCTTTCTCTGCTCAAGTAATTTCATTGGTTCGATTTTCCTGTTTGAATTAATTTTAAACAATGAGTCCTTAGACCGTAAGTTGATTGAAATGAAACATGGTCTAATTTTATTCAGACTGGAATATGTTCTATTCTAGAATTATATCAGCCCTCTTAATTAAGATTGTTTGGCTATGGCAATCCACTATGACAACCCTTTGCCAATTATGAGGGCTGATTATATAGAGATCATTTTTTTTAGCATTTGTGGTATGTGTTTAATATGAACCCACTTCTATCTATTGTACTTGGAACATTGTCGTAGTGCGACACATTCTCAGAAGATCACTGAACTTACACAACGTAGAGTCAGACTAATACTGCTTTGACAGCTGACAGTCTAGAAATTCCGGGCGCTTCTGAATTCTATGTCTAAATATCAACTACAATAATATAAAAGCAAATATCTGTTTATATGTTTGTAACTGTGTCATGATTTTCATTTTCACGCATTTATAACATTACACCCATATGTCTTATTTAGCCAATATTTGGACCATGATACAGTAAATGTCATGCCGATTGGTCAGGTATACCTGAAATCGAAGTGTTTCCCAATAGTTGTAAAAATGTAAAAAACATTTCCCTTACGATTGCATGTTAGCTACAAAAGTCACATTCCAGTCGGCACTTTTGACAGCTGTTTGTTGATTTCCAAACTTAGTAATATCGCTATTGGCACTAGCATCCTATTAGTGTTGAAACAATTTGTCGACGTCGACTAATTGTTCACCAAAAGTCGACTCCAGAATCCCAAGTCGATTAGTTGCATTAAATTGAGCATGCACTATGTTTTAATGGAACAATGGTACAATACAATATACAATACAAACACATGTTATAAAATCAATCAATGTCGCTAATAAATAAACATCGTTTCGTGATGGCTGATCAAAGATAACAGTATTGGCAGCAGCGCTTTGAATCCTTTGCTGTTCTTTCAATTTGTGTCACATCACGTCAGTTTAATTGAATTAAATAATTATGCCAATAAATTGTTTGTATATTCTCTGGTACTATGTGTGCAATTAATTCAAAATGAGTATGGACTAATGTGTCTGGATATTGTATGATGAATGTGTCATAATACAATGCTAAACAAGAAACCTATACACAATGAAA
Organism: Siphonodentalium dalli; assembly: GCA_032622095.1. Classification (NCBI taxonomy): domain Eukaryota; kingdom Metazoa; phylum Mollusca; class Scaphopoda; order Gadilida; family Siphonodentaliidae; genus Siphonodentalium; species Siphonodentalium dalli. Next base: position 63,369,977 of record CP136067.1, read on the forward strand.
CCCAAACCAACTTAGCAAGACACCTGGTATTAATTAGCTGGATACATAAAAATATAGCACCAGGCCACCGGTTTGTAGCACAGGCCACCGGTTTCCATCTTCCGATCGTAACACCCATGAAAAATGGGAACAGCAGTTATCTCGCAGTGATTTTATAGTACTCAAGAGCCACATAGTAAATTGGAAGTTTTCCATGGTAAAGTCGATTTTTGATTGTCGATTAGTCAACTACGAAAAACCCTAATAATTTCAACTCTACATCCAATGCATTGCAAAGGGGTGGGGAAAGAGAAAATCCAGATTAATTATTTTAATTATTGTCTCAATTGCGCTAACAGTTTAACATATTTTATGAAATTATAATCATAAACATATTGGTAAAGTGTTTTGCATGTACAACGTTTTTTTTTCACTCATTGTTGATTTGGTGATGGATTGACATACAATTATTTTTTCAATTTTTGACAGGCAATCTCCAAGTACAGTATAAAACATGGCGCAATATTTGTATTTGTCACTGAATGAAAAATTATTCATTATTACATTTGTATTTTAAAAATTTATTAGACATAGATGAGTGTGCAAGTAACTCAACAAACAACTGCGATGTCAACGCCTTCTGCATTAACAGACAAGGCACATATTCCTGTAAATGTAAGATGGGATATCGTGGGAACGGCAATGAAGGTAACTGTTTCGGTGAGTATAAATGTATGATATATATTATTACATACTTTCTACATAATGTTGCATATAGTAATTATAGAAGAAACAAGACAGTTAATGACTGTAGAGATGCTTACCTGCCTGTAAAAACTGAGAAGACTGGGACTCCAGCAAGACTACAACACTCAGTACTTTCAACCCGGCGGCCCGCTGTAGCGGGCACGACGTTATTTGCGTTCACCCCGGCGGCCCGCTACAGCGGGCTGGCGAAACCATTCTCACTTCCCTACTTTATAACTAAATATTATAAACTTTATATTCAAGAAGCATCAATGTATATACCACGATGATTATTATTGGAATCAATATTGTACTCCCACTGGAGGTGCTGCGAAAAATTACGGCAGGAAAATCCATAACAGACCAGAACTGTCATGTCTTAAAATAGAAAACAAAATTGTGAATCCAGTTCGGTCATGCGCATGACATTGTCTTTTGGTCTTCCGGGAAAATGTAAACAAATACACAAAAATAATTATGTCAGACGACGAATTCTCTGATGAAGAATTCTACGAAAGATTGGGAGATACTAATTTTTTCGATAGTTTCATTTATACGGAAGCTCATCCTGAAAATTTGCTGGCTGAAAGCGTTTCGCCGCATATGAATTATGATGTTATTCATGAAAGTGAATGTGACACTGGCAGCACGGATTTTGATTCGACATCGGAATGCGGCAGTATTTGTAACTTCGACGAAGACATTCCTATTGCGCTTCATGCAGCCAATTTAACTCAATCAACAGAGAAACATAAAGATTATCTAAGATTATCTAAGATGACATATAATAGATATTCACTTCATAAATCTTAGAACAAATTAAAAAAAAAAAAAATGGGGTCACCGTTTAACGGCGTTAATTTGGGGTAATTTAAAGGCCTGGGACCTGACCTGCTCAGAAACAGTTATAAATTGACACAGATGGGAAGTGCCTGGATCGGCTTATAAGTTATATGTAAGTGTCTCAATGTTGTTGGAGAGAGAAATTTATTTTCATGTGTTATATGGCTATGACCATAAAATCATTAGTTTCGCTACATTTCAAGACATCCAATATTTGCCTAGCAACGGTTGTTAGGGTTGAACCAAGCTGAGATGATTGTAGAACTAGAATAATGCCCACAGACAATGGACACATATGTATATATATATCAAGTTCCATGCTGGTTATTTCGATGAAAAAAATAACGAATTCACGCAGGTCTCATTCTGATAATAGAGGGTTAATTGGTACTTTTTATAGCTAAGGTGACACTCCACAGTTTCTGCAGGGATTGGTGCAAAAATAAGGGGGCACCAATTCAATGAAAAATAACTGAAATGTGATCCCACAACACATATACAATGTATACATACCTGGGTTGAGCACATACTAGGCTTAAAGATTGTGTGCCTGAAAAATGAAATTTTGATGCAAAAATGGCCAAAATAAGCTATTTTCAGGCCCATGGGACACAAAAATCAGACAATCTATGGTATAGCCGCCTATGTTGTCTGGAAGAACACTGTTTCCTCACAAAAATATCAAAAAATTTCAAACTTCTCACCACTGTAATTTGTTTTTAAATATTTTTCATGCAGATGACAAATTTTAGGTGCTAAAAAGTCACGCTGGTGTCTGGAGCCACTGTTTCGCAGAAATCGCTACTACTTCATACTGGTGGGGTCAAGGTCACCTGAAACAATATTTTTCAAAACTCAAAGACATCCTCTAAAAATCCACAAATTCATAACTAACCTTCTCTCAATAAACATACCACACCCATGGTGACAGAAAACACTGGTACTCTATTCTAAGAAATTTACCCCTACTGATCATTCGAAACTGTGGAGTGTCACCTAAGAATATTACACATAGCAACCGTTGCTAAGCAAACATGATATGAAAAATGCTCTTCGCTCATACCAGATATCTACATTGTACTATTTGGTATGAAATGGGATTGCTATTCCATATTTCTGTTACATTATATACCAATTTACATGGTATGGGTGATTTTTTTGAACAACCATGTGGTTGCCTAGCAACCGTTGCCAAGGATGGTCATGCCATGCGTGTGATCATACCCGAAAACGATGAGTATGGTCCAATGTATATATCGGCCAAGTTTCCTGTTTGTACCATATCTATCTCAAGGTACTAGCCGCACTGAGACGCATTTCAGAGAATTATTAGCAATTAATCCAGGGTTGGGTGGAATTTCCCCATGGAAATCCAGTTGTGAAAGAGTTAAAGGCACGGATGGCCTTCATTATCTACTATATATTTTGAGAACTACGTATATAAATATATATATAAATATATATGTGTATATATATATATATACTTTATAGAATCGAAAACGGCTGCACCAATCGAGACCAAACTTCCCATCTAAGTGTAAAATCCCACGGGAATGGTCATCGCGCCGTTTGGAGAAGCTCCGAGCACCCGTTCTCCACTGCCAGTCACAAAAATTACCGTCCTTGGCACTGTGGGGTTAATCGCGTTGATTGTTAAAGAGCGTTCGTATCCGCAGTGTCATTGATAAAGAGCATATGCGTGTAGTGTGATTCTTACATCTGGGTCCAGGCGTGAGCGTGACTGTATCCAGACATGAGCGTGTTGTGTTATTAGGGCTTCCTAGGAACGGGGGAGATTTTCATCGGGTCACTTTTTCCGCCCGAGGTGATCTTCACCTTGAAACGGGTACCCACAAATGATATATATGTGTGTGTCCTTTTAATATAGACTCGAACCGATTGAGCTCAAACTTGCTACCTACGGGAAGTGTCATGGACGGGTTAATTGTGAATCCGACCTGACCTTGATCTTGAAAATGATAAATTCAAGGTCAAATCGGGTAAAATTGAAAAACAAAAAATTTAATTACAAAATTATAAAGGCACAATTAACTCATTGAAAAAAAAAAATTAATTCAAAAAATTAAAAATTGTCATGTTTCTGACGATTGCCGCCAGTGGCGGGCTAACCTGCTAGTAGGTTATAATTTAGAAATAACATATCAAATAGTATAATAATATCAAATTATGAAAATTTTCCTCAAGAATATACTAATAGTATAGTGTAATGATAGTATGAATGCGATATTATCCACAAAACACACTTTGTGTGAGTTGAGCGTTTATATACATCACGTACATGTGAGTGATAAGCAAAACTCTGAACACCATGGTGATTATTTAGGAGAGTGATTCACGATGACCCAAGCAACGCCAAGATCTTTTAAAAGCGGCGAGGCTTAGCAAATGCTATAATGGTATGTTAACAACTTGGTGGCATTTCTAACCAAAGTTCAGACAGTGGGGTCTTCCCGGTTTTGATTGTTTTGCTTATCACATACTCTTTTGTACTGTTTGTTTACATAACATGTCTTTTAGTTACATATAAACACAGAGTACTAACATGACAATAACATGCAATTTACGTGATACTTATTATTGGTATAAGAACAAAATTGTCTATAATATATGATTAATATGATTTCTGTTTATGGCGGTTTTAACGGATGTGACTCTTTTAACAGCAATACCCACCACCAATGCTTACTATATCTATAAAACAAGTAGTTCTAAACAGGGAGATAGCTAAAGGTTCTCAGTTGAGCAGGGACATTCCCCTTGAAATTTGTACACCACTGACCAATCTCCAACTCCCCTACCCTAACGAGACATCCAAACCACATTCCTAAGTTCACAAAATTCCTTTTGCACATCCCTCTTATGTTAGAATATTACAACTGGTACTTCAAGCTCTCCAACTTCTGGAAATTTCCAACCTGACTTCCCCATATAAGTTAAAATTTGTGGCCAACCTGACATCCCCCATAAAGTTTTTTTTTAAATGTGGCCATTTCGGTCCAACAGTTTAACCGAAAGTAGGAAAATATAGACTGTTGTCTGAAAACAACAAATTCCCTTTGAATACTGGTTGGAATATCAACCTATGAGAACAATTCTAACCTATTTTTGGTGTGAAAATCAAATTTGTAACTAATGTTGTATCAGGCATGAAATTTCCAACTGTTGAAAATATTTATCAACGTATGGGTAAAAACCTGCGATTTGGTGTTCAGTCAGAGTTATTGCCATTTTTCGACATAGAAATGTTTTTGTTTTTTTTAGAGTTATTGTGCAATATATTTAGTGAATATGCACTTTGTATCATATTGGTGTAATCAATTTGTCCTACAGTTTGTAGTATAGGGATCTGAAACCCATAAATCCTTCAAACCTGCCACCTTCGTCAGGTGACATTTTGGTCAGCGACCTTTTATTATACCAGTACCAAACTTGAATTTAACAGCATATATAGGGTGAGTGGCGAGAGTTAAATCTCTTATCTCTGCCTCTATTCTGCCCCTATGTGAACCAATGTAAATCCCAATCTATGAGATCCATTCATCTAGTAATTTCAAATGATATATTTTAAGAGTTGAATTGAATTTATTTTCCTTGAAAGTTGTTACCAAATTTGAGGAAGGGTTATCAGCATTGGGCCACTGATATTTTTTCCTTGAAATAATCAGCATAATAGATCTACACCTCATTAACATAGACAAAAAGAGATAACAGCCTATATATACATACTGTAATATTGTAACACCTGTTGCATCTATATTAAAGGGAACGTTGTCATAATTAATTTGGTACTTTTCCGGTAATTTTTCAATTTTTACCGATTTTTCCAGTGTTCTGAAATTTTTCTGAAAGTGAAAATGTCAAATACGTAAATTTACATTCCGGTTATGTGGGGTTTATTTTCGGTAATTATTAGTGGATAAATTGGTAGACATTTCGGTGAATTCGGTAGATATTACCTGTAAAATACGGTAGTTAATTTCCGGTGTTTTTTTCCAATATTATGCCGTCCCGATTTCTGATTGAATTACCTATCGAATACCACGGAAAATGAAAGGTTGTTGAAATTGGTTAGGCCTAAGATTTTGATGAACACTTTGTAATCCTGCTGGTATTACGATGAGTTGATAGCATAGCATAGCTACAGATACTCTCTTCATTCACGATATTATGTTGTATTTCTCATGTTTTAAATCTGATTCATGGCATTGCATCATTTAATATAAGTCATCTTGGTACCAGTATATTGACTCATAATATTATTATTACATTCACGGATTTCCATACATTCGGAAACTTCGCGATATTTCTATCGCTTCAAAGTGTACATTGTTCTCAAAATATTGTAAATTAAGTTACTTCTATGTTGGTATTATCTCATAATCTAATCATTCTATGCATGAATAATTCATTTCATTTAACTAATAGCACCATATATTGATATTTTAATAGTCAGTGTTTTTCATCATATGTTTTCATGTTGGCGATCGCTGTTCCGTGATTGGCGGATTCCTCTGTAGTCCCACCCATAGCTGTCAATGGCCATGCTAGTCAAACATTGGGCTGGCTTTGTGTGACATTGGGACATACCTCATTCTGCTGTCTGGTTCGAGGGAGTTGCAGTTGGAAATTCCAAGGTGGATCGACACCCCCTCCCCAACGGGTCCCTGCCCATCACACTTGTAGCGACTTACCTGCCCTCGTAGGAGCGACCAAACTAAACTTGGTCTATATGGATAACATATAATAAGCTGGTTGTTTTTTAATCAGAAAGGTATTGGTCGCAGTCTGGTCATATTTGGTCAATGGTAATTAGTTGATGTATTTAACTGGCATGTATAGAACGTATTAGTGGAGTTGCATGTATGAACTTCGGAAAATTACCAGATTAATGAGTGATGTGCTCTATGATTTCCGACGTCTTGGTTGTATCAGTAACATTTACTGACATAGTCGGTAGATTTTACTGAGAAATCGGTAATTTTTAACTGAGATTTTGATTGTTTTGGTAGGTTCTAACGGAACATCATCTTCAACGCATCAGTAAACTTTGGGTACTCTGGAAAATTACCGGATCTTCTGTAATATTTTGAAATTACCAAATTAGTTATGACGCCGGACCTAACTGATAATTTATCAAAAATATGATCACAGGAATCCATATATCAGTACCATCCGTATATCAGTACTTGAATACAAAATCATTATTAAATTGTCTTCAGAAGGGGTTAAAGTATTTGTGGTGGGTGGGGTAGTTTTATGTCACATAGCTCTGCCCCTATTCACATCATCCAAGGACCTCGTACTATGGGATTAGTGATGGTTTAGTGATTTCGGAGGATATGTTTAGGAGTTGAAGTCAACATTGGGCCCAAATATCATGAATTATATCTTTAAAATAACAGGGTTTGAAATAGGCTTATAACCTATATGGACCAAGTTTCAGTTCCAGAAGGCAATAATATGGCTAGATCATTTTCCATCTAAATATATGACTTTGAAGTAAATATCAATCGAACATTCTTTGCACTCTGCAAGATCCAAGTCAGGCCTGGACTCAATGGTGTCAAAATGTTGCATGATAACAAATTACCAGTGAATGATATAAGCAATACAATTTGAATGATTTGTTCAGTGTATGTAGTATGCACTACCCAACAGACTGAATGACACTATAATGAGTGTTGCTCATCCAGCATATACTGCCTCGATAGTAAATGAATGTGCCTGGTATATCTGTATGATAGATAAATTGATAGATAATTTATTTACAAAATGCCCATCATGTTAACAAAATTATACACACTGAAATGAAAATTTAAATTATAATTACACCCTGAAATAAAAATATAAAAAATATGTTCAAATGATGATAAAAAGTCAAGAACTGCAATAACTAGCAAGGTTTTTGTAAACTATAACATGAGTATGATTAAAACAATATACAAAATAGGATAATAGATATGAAATTGTACAGAAATTGTACCCTGTAGAGAGTACAGGCATACTGAATGGTACCATATCACTGCTGGAGCAACAGCCTGTTCCACGTAACATTGTTAGTATTGTTTGTAACTACACTCAGATTCAGCACAACTCACTACACTGTTGAATTTCCTTATATACTCTGCCACCTGAACTACAGTAATGCCCTAAATAATCGACTACTTAACCGCAGCAGAATTTAATATGGGTAACTTTTCAGGATTTAGTCAGAAATATGGCTTAATTGTTGAGAGCTTTGCGATGAATGGCAACAAGCCATATTTCCGACTAAATCCTGAAAAGTTACCCATAATTCGGCCTGAGTACTACCTTATCAATTTCACGCACCCTAACTAGTCCATAATATGTCTAAGTACAATTTGTATTTATCACATAAATCTCACTGAACACTTTCACTTCAATTTTCTTAATATTTGATAAACCAATTTTTCAATTATTATATGCATGTGTGTATACTGCAACATGAACCTGTACTGCTCTTTGTTGAATATCCAAATAACTGCAAAAATCACTTCCACTAATCAACAAAATCTGCCATAAATGTTGTATTTCCTTCATTCATTTTATAAATAGATTCTCACATTTATTATGTCTATCATACAATAGCAGAACGTTGTGTGCAACCACATCAACTAACATAATAAAATATAATTTGATGTCATGGTCCTTCATTATTTATTCTGGAAATATGATTAATAACTTTTGAAATTAAAATTTAAATCAACTTTAATCCATAGATAAGACCATAATATAACTCCATGTTTCCCTTCTCGTGAATACAATGCAACTTCTAACACAGAAATAAAGATTTTACAGTTTAAATTGTGCACAGCATCTGACATGCACAGGTTACCTCCAGTAACTGTTTTGGCGCATTTAATTATTTGAAGTCTCCAGCATAAATCAGATCAGATTTCTCTGCCACATGTGCTAGATAATCATTTTCCCAGCAATGAAATCTGACTAAGAAATTTCTACCCTATTTCTAACATATTCTCATGTTAGAAAATCACACTTTATATAGCTTACTTTTCTGCAATTCGAGACCATGCAATTTTAAAGTCTGTATTTGTTAAGAGATCTAACGTGAGAATTTCTCACTTTGAAAATATGAAATAAGTTCTTTGTGGAAATATTTCAAAGTCTGCATTTCTTATAAGAAATCACGTGAGAATTCACAACTCAGAAAAAATGTAAAAAATGCACGGTAAAAAAAAATAAGGATGATAGTTTCAAAGTCTATTTTTCTCATGATAATTCACGTTAGAATATCTTATATTTCTCAAATGAGAAATTTTTCTCATGTAAGACCCTTGGTTAGAAAATTGATTTCTAACATCTTCTAACAAGGTTCATGTTAGATTTCTCTGGTTTGCATCTATTTCTAATATGTTTCTCATGAGATTCTTATATGATTATAACAACTTCTCATAATAAATTTCTGAATGGGTTTTAGAGCCTTAATTTATCAGAAAAACTGCACGATTACATATTTTGATAACAGTTATAAAAAAAAATTGATTTAAATAAAAATATATGATTTTTGGCCAAAAAAAAAGAGAAGATATTTGATTCTCAGGCAATTTTTTTTTTTAAATCGATGAGTGAGCGAGGGTTTTATTTTTATTTTTTATTTTGTTCTGCCCACAGTATCATGTGTTATTATACCTTGCCCAGTCCATAAAATGTAGGGAGAACTTTGTATTTGGATATAAACTAATTTAATCTGATATAAAGAATGACAAATTATGATATTGTACTACATATAGGGAGTGATCCCTGTGAATGAGACATCAAATGAAATAACAAAACTTCAAATAACCATCATTTATTGGGCTCCGACTGGCATACCTTCGATCTATAGCATAGCAAGGGAGAAAACTCTATCTTACATGGTTACTTACTTCCTATTCAAAGGTCAGGTTGGCAGATGACTCATTCAATATCCAACCTCCTGCTTTTTGCCGAAATATTTCAATATATTTTACCAATAAACTTGGAGGGTTTCGACAGCCTGTGGTGACAATATACCTATTAGTTATCGTTGCCTGTGGTCTTTTGTTGAATACCCACACATACACCATTGTATTTAGCTCCTATTTGATATTTGAAACATAACTATATCCACGTGAGAGTTTCCTATTTTCTATATTTGAAATCCAAAATCATAATAAAATGGTCCAATGTGGGCCATTTTTTTCGATGCAGCAATGCCTGAGAATCAAAACCCTTTTTCTTTTTAAAAAGGCCTAAGTCAAATCAATCAATTTTTAAAAAATCAAAAAAATCACCAACTCTGGGATGTATGTATTATGTTCTTGTCTGTCCATGATAAAATTTAGCTGTAATTATATCATAATCCACGGATGTTTCGTACAAGTGGCAGTGCAGTTGAAATTATTTTTATAAGATACATCGATAGTATCATATAAATGTACGCCAATTGGGAATGGTTTAGAGTATGGTTTGCTGTGGTAGTTTCAGACTTGTGTTTACAACCTGGCTTAATTACTATTTCAGCATATGGTTTGTGTCTGGCTTTCGGTGATCCTCACTATCGAACTGTGGATGGTTGGTGGCTTCATTTCATGGGCCAGTGTAGCTATTTAATGACAACTGACGGCTGTGGTGGTCTGGCTGCAAATTTCACAGTTTATTCGACGAACTGGGCCAACGGATTGGACAGACAAGACATATCATGGGTCAAGGAAATTACTGTTAATATAGGAGACATCGTAAGTTATAAAATAGGTGACGTAAAGGTACCTTAAAGGGACTAATGGCCTTTGAAGTGGGTTCATGCATAAAAAGTCTGTGAAACAAGTATCACCAAGTACATGAAAAATAGCATGTCTGTTGTTATTTTCATTGTTATGTAAACACTTTTGTTGCAGTGGAATTACTGATAGGAATCCAATTAGTCCAACACGATAACTGACAAATCACTGTGACAGTTTTGTTTTGTTATTGGAGAGATATCAATAATGAATATAAGAATTTTTTTCGTCTATTACTCTATGTTCTATTACTCTATGTTCTATTACTCTATGTTCTATTACTCTATGTTCTATTACTCTATGTTCTATTACTCTACTCTAATAGTGGTACTTAGTTGTACATGTAATGTTTATTACTCTATGTTCTTCTTAGTGGTACTGGTAATGTTTATTACTCTATGTTCTTAGTGGTACTTGTAATGTTTATCTATTACTCGGTACATGTAATGTTTATCTACAGTAATAATTACTCTATGTTCTTCTTGGTGGTACATGTAATGTTTATCTATTACTCCATGTTCTTCTTAGTGATACATGTAATGTTTATCTATTTACTCTATGTTCTTCTTTACTGGTACATGTATCTATTACTCTATGTTCTTCTTAGTGGTACATGTAATGTTTATCAATTATTCTATGTTCTTCTTAGTGGTACATATAATGTTTATCTATTACACTATGTTCTTCTTAGTGGTACATGTAATGTTTATCTATTTACTCTATGTTCTTAGTGGTACTTGTAATGTTTATCTATTTACTCTATGTTCTTCTTTACTGGTACATGTATCTATTACTCTATGTTCTTCTTAGTGGTACATGTAATGTTTATCAATTCTATGTTCTTCTTAGTGGTACATATAATGTTTATCTATTACACTATGTTCTTCTTAGTGGTACATGTAATGTTTATCTATTACTCTATGTTCTTAGTGGTACATGTAATGTTTATCTATTACTCTATGTTCTTAGTGGTACTTGTAATGTTTATTACTCTATGTTCTTCTTTACTGGTACATGTATCTGTTACTCCGTGTTCTTCTTAGTGGTACATGTAATGTTTATCTATTACTCTATGTTCTTAGTGGTACTTGTAATGTTTATTACTCTATGTTCTTCTTTACTGGTACATGTATCTGTTACTCCGTGTTCTTCTTAGTGGTACATGTAATGTTTATCTATTACTCTATGTTCTTCTTGGTGGTACATATAATGTTTTTCTATTACTCTATGTTCTTCTTACCCAATAGCTTGGGGAATATCTGACTTAATATCTGTCTTAAACCCAACTACCTGGCTCCCTTAAATCCACATACATTGTGTCAAATACCACTAGATTTCTGGAAAAATCCTAAATATATAGTTTTGGGAATGACCGGAACTATTCATTATGATGTTAGGAATATTCCCTCTAGCTATTAATCGACTTGCCTTGTTACGCGATGCGTGACCAACCAATCATTTTAAATCTCATCCAAGTCATGTTGAGTGAACATGGCATCCCATCCCATCCCATACAAAAAAGTACTATTTCCAGACATTTGAATAAAACGGCTTCTTTGTTTACAATAGTCATTTTTGAATCGGGTGTTTCCGTCGCGACTCGGAAATGACGTCACCGAGGGTACAAAGACAGAAGAAATTTTATGCGCCGTTTTTAAAATCACGTATTTTGAAATCGTCTTTTTTTATTGTTGTTTATTTTTTAGTCGAGTTTTTTTCCAAAACTCGACTTATAGTATGATGGGGGACGGTGGGCGGGCGGCGGACGGGCGGGCGGGCGGGGCGGGCGGCGTGTTTTGCTTATAACTCAACCGTTTATTGAGTACATGTCCATGCACGTAAGCTGCAGACAAAAAATAGGGTTCGTCCGCACATTTATTACAGAGTTATGGCCCTTTGAATTTTCAGCTTGTTAGCGCGATAACTTCAACAAACGTTATCCGATTTGATTTAAATTTGGTATATAGGTGTCTCCCAAGAATATCTCGGATGAGTTCGAAAACCGGCCTGGTCCGATAAAATTTGATAGAGTTATGGCCCTTAATTAGTCATTTTTCACGAATTTTCAGCTCGTTAGCGCGATAACTTCAACAAACGTTATCCGATTTGATTGAAATTTGGTATATAGGTGTCTCCCAAGAATATCTCGGATAAGTTCGAAAACCGGCCTCGTCCGATAAAATTTGATAGAGTTATGGCCCTTAATTAGTCATTTTTCACGAATTTTCAGCTCGTTAGTGCGATAACTTCAACAAACGTTATCCGATTTGATTGAAATTTGGTATATAGGTGTCTCCCAAGAATATCTCGGATGAGTTCGAAAACCGGCCTCGTCCGATAAAATTTGATAAGAGTTATGGCCCTTAATTAGTAATTTTTCACGAATTTTCAGCTTGTTAGCGCGATAACTTCAACAAACATTATCCGATTTGTTTAAAATTTGGAATAGACATACTTGCCAAGAATATTTCGGACGAGTTCGAAAACCAGCCTGGCCCGATAAAATTTGATGGAGTTATGGCCCTTAATTAGTCATTTTTCGATTTTACCTATTAATTAGTCTACCGATACTGATGCACACCAATTGGCGGTAGCCACCGGCGGTAAGCCACCGAAAACGAGACACAGCATCTCTGATGCCACATCTTGTTTGAATAATAAAACGTACTCATCGCTGCATGGCTGCAAACTGTAGCCAAAAATGTTCAAGTGGCACAAGAATTAATGCAGCCATTCGACAACAGTGGACGGCGTTTGTCTACAACGAGAGTTTGGAATGGGCTGTCACAATACAGCTCTGCTTGTGTTCCAAGCACTTTGAAGAAGGATCTTTCACAAATATTGTGAAATGCAAGCTGGGACATACAAAAGTGTGATTCACATTGTCAAACAATTGTATCTACGTGAATACCGGTACCAATAAACACCCATGCACTCACAGTCCTTGTGGGGGGGGTATCAGTAGACCTACGGCTACGTCGCAGTACATGGATCATACATGGGGATTTACTTTCGGCGATGTGTGAATCGTGACTTGTTCTACTCAAGCGTGAATACATAAATCGGCACCTTGACAATACAAAATGTCAACTATGCATGACAATATGCAAAATTAAGCATGATTTACAAGGCTACCAATCAACAATCTGTGTAATATAAGTGACTGTTCTACGTTAATTCTAGTCTAGATAACGTGACGTAAACATCGATTAGAACCTGAACTTGAAATGTAATGATTCAATGAAAATCATTTAGTAAGTCTACTCACCAGATTGAATTTTTCGAATAATTAAAATCCAATACATATCACCAATGTATTAATCCATTTGTGAAAGCATATAAATGAAATCAGACGAAAATGTACCGCACTGCATCCACGTGTTACGAGCTGTGTCGATCATGTCAGTTTGTCACGCCAATATTTCCACCAACAAAACATAAATTCCTTGTATTCCAATCGAATTGTTCAGAGAAATTCTTGACGGTACTTCGAATTATATACATGGCTACGAATTTATATGACTACATCAGTCATTAAGCAGTAACCGAGCATTAACAAACTGGTATTTGAACTATAAACACAAACAAATATTATGCAGGTGATGTGACCTATACATCTGACCTAACCTCAACGTCATACACGTGCGTGTGCATATCCATACTCGACAATAATGTGTCTAAAGTTGACTATGAAACACCTACTATCGTAAAAGATAGATCAATTATGGAATTATGTTACGTTTTAACATGCCTTCAGTCCACTGTATAGGTATTATTTTTAAAATAAGAACAGCAATCGCGAGGGACTATTTTGTTATTGCGAATGTAGCATGCGTAAAATATCGTTCGATTTGTGATCAAAGCGCAGTACCGTAGGCCAAGTAAGTACTACGTTCGTCATATGCACAGGAACGCCCACATTTCCACTGAGTGTGGTAGATATAGGCCTAAGCTATATAGGCCCTAGATAGTTGGTCTGTGTGGAGATTGTGCGTTACTGGTCTTGATTCATTTGAAACAATAAAGTGAATAAACATAATACATACTGAAAATAATATATGTATACGTACGCCTTTTGCGGTTTTTGTTTTGTTGACAGATTGTCAAAAAATGTGTTTTATATGATCTAAAGGCCATGCATGATACTGCATGTAGAATTCAGGTCAGTATCGGTACGTAGACAGCAGTTTGGAAATTATTGATAGTATAAAATGTTTGATGTTTCACACCTACTTGCCATTAGTGACCATACATTCTCAATGAGAACTTGGGTGTCAAAATAAAGCCAGTTGAAAAATTGAAACATAAAGTATTAAAAAGCATTTAATTGGAGGATTATAGGGCCTACTAGTAATGGAATATATAGGTCAAGCTTTTGCGGATTTCTGCTCACTACGTTCATGACTGACTAGATGAAATAATTACATACCAACAAATCTTAATACCCAGTAGCGTGAATATCAAGTTAAAACATAATTGTTTATTTAATCATGGAGCGATCTACTTGTGATATGCAATAGGTTTATGCATAAATGGTGAAAGGATTTGTCTCCCCCCCCCCCCCCCACAATTAACTGCTTGACACAACATAAGTTGAAAATTATACACCACATACAGGCTGAACTGTCTAACTGTTTTAATTTCAATTCAGTTATTGTTGAGGATTGGGAAATGTGTTGACGTTTAGACCAACGTACAGCAGCCTATCTTTCTACTTTTGGTCCGAAAGAGGGGGAACCGGTAGAAATGCATGGTCCATGGATGCGATGATTTATTGTCGGATCATCGGTCAATGGTCTCTCGCCCATATGTGGAGGATCATTGTCATCAGGCTCGAATGCAGCAAGATCAAAATCATCTTTACAACGTTAGCGCTGACCTGCCATTGCCATTATAGCCGCACGTTGCCAATGACGCAAAGCAGAACTGTGCATTTGTGATCCCTCCGTGACGTCATGTCACGTGCTCCTCCAGTAGCCATGTGCGTGCAGTGCAAAATGAAAACAAATCTTCGGCGACTGTTTCGTTCCCAAGATATAAAAAATAATTGCAGGATATTTTGACAGGATTTTTTGCGGATTTGTGTTAATGGGACTTAGATACACACGGGGTGATATATCAATACTCAAATTAGGTTACAGTTCAGCTGGACTTTAACATTAAGATGGGAAGCGGGAGGGCTGTCTATTGAACAGTTCCGGTCCTTTGTAAAACTATAATTTGATTTCTCAAATTTAGCATTTTTTACTTCATGACCTCCGCTATTCATTATGACCACACACAAAACCACACTGGCCCACATGTGGAAGCACCATATGTACACACCATATAAACCTATAGACCATCTTATGAGACACTTTCTCCATATGGCGACTTGCCAGAATTATGAAGTTATAACAATAAATTATGAACACCATTGAACTTCTACACTGTAGAATTATGGTATCTACGACAAAACCTCAACATTCAATGGTCTCAATAGTGTTGAATGAATGTAGAATCCTGTGTCCAACCTGCAGCCTCAAGAACCTGCATAAGGTTGGTACCATTGAACAGAGCCCATGCTATACCTACACTGATTGTAGAAGAACCCACAACTGCAGTAGTAGGCTGATTCTTCAAATCATAGCACATGTTGATTCAGTCTACCAACCAACAAAGTGTTAGACTAGAAACTCTATGGTGATGTGAGAATAAGATACAAGAATAAGGATATACTGCTGGCAGTGGAAGGTGATTCAGAACTCATTCCTGACTTCCTCTGAATATAATGAAGAAGAGTTTTCTCAGATCCAACTGGTCACAAACTGGAAAAGCCAGTACATTGAGAATGATATGCAGGTTGATCTGGCTTAGCTAATCCAGTTCGCATTGTAATTAAGACCCTGCCTATGAATATTGACCTATCCTTCCCCGAGTTTAAGAGCATGCAAATCACTGCAACAACAGAAAGATGCGACCACAATCAAAGAGCCATAAACACTACTCTATTTGAATAGATTGAATAGATATAGGAGCAAGACTCATTACTCACAGAATATTGCCCTACCATTACTGCTGTCATTGATGTGCCTTCAATGAACATCAATGTGTATCAGAAATGAGCAATATTTCACGTTGTGCTCACTATGACACAGAATGTACCAGAATGCCCACTTAATCAATATATACATGTATACAACATTATTGATATTAAAGTGGTTCATATATATATAACCATTCATACCAGATACATGCCTGTAAATGATAATGCACTAACAGGAACGCTATGTAAAGGACTTGAGTTATTCTAGATGAAACCCAACTGAATCATGCGAAAGTGATGCATGTACCTTATTATACGCCCTTTTGAAAAAAGGTCGTATTATGTTATCAGTCTGTCTGTCCGTCTGTCTGTCTGTGTCCGTCCGTCTGTCTGTCCGTTAACATTTTTGGTTTCCGACCGATAACTCCAGTTTGGATTATTTGATCTGAACCAAAGTTGGTATGTGTATTTTCCAGCTAACGATACAGGTCAAGTTTGAATATGGGTTCCGTCCAATTATTTTTACATGAGTTACTGCCCTTTTTTTACTTAGAATTTGACCAATTTCATAACATTCGGTTTCCGACCGATAACTCCAGTTTTGATAATTTGATCTGAACCAAAGCTGGTATGTGTATTTCCCAGCTAAAACTACAGGCCAAGTTTGAATATAGGTTCTGTCTAATTATTTTTACATGAGTTACGGCCATTTTTCGACTTAGAATTTGACCACATTTTGGAATTGAAATTAGGGGTATATCAGATTTTCTTCAAATGTAAGCTCAAAGTATTATTTATTTTGCGGTAGTACAATTTGAAATGGCTAAAGGGCGTATTTTGCCACGCCCTAGCGATGCTCTTGTATATATATGCTAGTCAGATTGTGAAACCAGTCATTTCATGAAATGACTGAAATTTCCAGTCATTTCATGAAATCAGTCAACAGTATGTAATTTCACATGTATACTGCTATAATTCACAGTACAGTAAATTTCCGAAATATATTATTCCCAAGGATGATTACTTTAAAGACAATAGAAGAATTCAAAGTTGC
This sequence comes from Siphonodentalium dalli, assembly GCA_032622095.1. Classification (NCBI taxonomy): domain Eukaryota; kingdom Metazoa; phylum Mollusca; class Scaphopoda; order Gadilida; family Siphonodentaliidae; genus Siphonodentalium; species Siphonodentalium dalli. The sequence continues at coordinate 63,387,426 of CP136067.1, forward strand.
CAATGAGTTATCAAACAGAAAGTCTCGTCATGAATACTACCTGCTCAACAAGTTTGAAATTCTTCAATGTGGTGATATTCAGAAACTTATCAAGAAGCGCCAGACATCCCACATGTTAGAGGTATATTCGCAGAGACTTAATATGCAAAATGTGTTTGGTGATAATCGCTAACTCGTCCACTCTCTCAGGTTCACTCGATTGTGGTTCTTCCCGGTCTACTCCATACATGTATGATCCATAGTTTGACAAACTGCCTCTTATACTTTTTTGTTGTTGTTTTCTTTGTTCTTGACAAAATCCATATACAGTATGTACACATTCACATCACAGGCTTACATGTTGATAACAACCTTCTGGCAGTGGAAGATTGCAAGCAGCTGATTGCCAGATGATCCTCGTTTGGTCGGGCAATTTGCAAGCTGAAGAGATCCTGGACACCATCTAATACTTTCTACTCCTTTTCTTTCTTAGCATTGCTTGACAGCACCAATATCTATTCTGAGATAAATTAATTTTTACCAAATGGGTTGAATGAACAGCCTCTACAAGGCTTTTATTGTCAACATATGCAGTTATAGGCAGGGGCGCCGGAAGCATCCAAGGGCAGAGCCTACAAAAAGGGCACTTTTCCGCAAAAAAGGGCATTTTCTCCGCAAACTCGGGAAAATAACCATAAATTCATTGTGGCAAAAATCCCTATTTTAATGGTATTTGTCGGTTTTTATGGCCGTTTTGTGATAAAATTGACAAAAAATTAATATTCCTTGTGAAATTGGTGGTATTTGGACCAAAAAAGTCACATTTTGCTATAAAAACACGAGATTAAACACACAAAAATCATTTTCTGTCTCCAGAAAAAGGGCAAGTCCTGCCCCCGCTCGCCCCCCTTGGTCAAGGGCAGGGGGGTCAGCTGCCCCCTCTGCTCCCCCTCTTCCGGCGCCCCTGGTTATAGGAAAACTGGATTTTTCCATGTTACATAATTTGGAAAGTACTTTTCGAGTGTAAAAAGCTTCTTCAATGCCTTATTGTAAACTCATTGCTTCTGCAGTTAGTGTTGAACGTACAACTCTTCTGATCTTGTGACAGTTCCATGATATTATATATGAAAATTGTTCCTCATTGACAGTGAACATAACATGTGCCATCGTACTAATCACGCCATCCGGAAAGATAGCATAAGCTGCATCTGTGTACAACAAGAACTTCCATATATTGTTTGAAGGATGTCAATATAGCTGATGGGGTCATTGTCACAAGGTTCCGGTAACATTCGTAGCCAGCTTTTTAAATCGATCACAAATGTAGCCAGCTTTTCTACGGCGATCACATTTGTAGCTAGCTTTTCATATTCATGCGAGCCTCAATGAACAAGATTAGGTTAGTCTCATTTTTCTGAGTTGATGAATGAAAAACAACATAAATTTTAATTTGATATTAGTTCATCTAATAACCTGAGGTTTCCGATCAATGTCGTTAGATGCTCGAATTATATTCCAATATAAGTTGATAATTGAAGTCAGTTTTGGAGCATGATGTCGATATTTTAGTCACGAATGCGCTGACGTCATATTTTGTGCCATATAAAGCATGGAATTAGAAAAGCTGGCTACGAATGTGATCGCTGGCTACATTTGTGATCAATTTAAAAAGTTGGCTACGAATGTGACCGGAGCCTTGTGACAATGACCCCATCTGCGTCAATATACGGAAAATATATTTTTGAATGCTCGAGAGACAGATTTGAGTTTTGACAGCACTTTGATAGCTTTAAGCAGATCACAAACTTGTCTTTTCGGGAACTTAGAACTCAACTCTATGAAATCAAAAGTGACATCTGGTCGTGTTCCTTGTACAATCCAATTCAAACTTCCAACTATTGATCGCAAATCGGTATATTTCTCCAGTGACAAGTCATCATTTTTTCATGAAGCTCTTTCTGGTGATATCTTGACAGTTTTCACTCCTTCAAGAGAATTGCTCTGTTCCAAGATGATTCCTTCACTCGACTGCTCAGTGCCAAAACCAACATAAGAAAACTTCACTTCCTCTATTTTCCCAGCCACAAACCTACTTCGAAGACCATTGATTACTTTGGTGTTAAATTCCATATTTCCAGCATGCAGAAAGGCATCAACATGGCTCACCAAAAGTGCTTGGAGTTGACCTTTTGAATCCATTTTGTAGAATAATGATGGATCTAATGATGATTTTTCACATCCAAGATTAGAAAGTTCTGCAACCACACTTTGGTAGAATTGTCTGGCGGCATCATTTAAACCATATAAACATCTCTTCAATCTCCATAATTTCCCCACATCGTCTGCCTCTTTTGGTGGTTTATCACTTCTCTTTCCAACTGATTCCCTTGCAGAAATGCTGATTTAATGTCTGTAGATTTAACACACCATTTGAAATTCACTGCTAACATTAGGTACAATCTGAGAGAAATCTTGCTGATAGTGGGAGAGTCTCTCTGCACATTTGTGTCCTCCTCAAAGTCATGAGCAACAAGACGTGCGCTAATGTCATCATCCTTATAAGAAAGTACCCATCTAGTTGATGTAGCCATTTGTACCCATCTAGTTGATGTAGCCATTTGTCCGCAATCATCTACTTCCTCATATGTGTTGAATGTTTTTAGTTTTTCAAGCTCCAACAGTTTAGCTTTCACACATTCTGGTTGGATTCGCTAATAACGTCCCAATCAAGAACTTCCAAGTTTACGCTCTTTTCAACACCATTTACTTCCTGAATATTATACATTCTGTAAAAGCAAAAACACAGGGGTGAAAAAATCCGCCCAACCGGGGCCCCACCAATCCCCTTACCTGCAAAAAAAAAAATCTTTTCCTCCAACAAATTGTTTGCCCATCCCCCTTTTCAATAAGTTTTACATTTATAGCTGGTTTTTTTTAATGGAATATTTTTATTATACATTAGTTTATTTGATCCTGCGGCTTTTCCAGCTCTAATAAGAATTACAGCAGACGTCCATTCATCATTTTTATTTCCACGAAACCTTATTTTGTCACCTGACTTCAATTTCGAAATACTAGACTGCATGAGTATGCTCGGTCGGAGTGCTCGGTCATCAATCATCATGTCCACGCTTACAGATGTTGCTTCCTCTCCATTTTCTCCACTTTCTTTCCTGTCACCAATTAACTCATGTGATCCTGAATCATTTGAATGCTCAACAGTCTTGTTTTAATATGGGTGACACCTTCACATGTACGTCACTCTCTGTATTATCTTCACTATTTGCATTGTTCATATAATTATTAGCTTTAAACAGTCTGTAGTGGAAACTCTGACAAAATATCCCCCATGACGAACAAATATCACTTTCCCATCTTGAAAAACAACCTTTCTATGACCAAACCATTTGTCCTGTCCATCTCGTTTGTAGAAACTCTATCGCCATTAACAAATGATTGCTCTGCCGCACGCACTTTATTTGTTAACGCTCGACTAATACTTTCATCAGTTTCAGATTGGATAAATGCCTGATGTGCTGTATGAAGCACATTTAAATGTATAGCAAATACTTCACTAGTAGTTATACCATCCATTGCTGGTGGAGTGTCTGTGATAATATTTGGAACATTAGGATTAGGGTTGATTCCAAATATTAGTTGATAGCTGCTGAATCCATTCCACATTTGCAACGAATTAAGAGCCATATTTGCCCAACCTAACATAACATCATCATGTGTGTTGACTTTATCTGCCTTTGGCTTTAGTAACATCGAGTCTGTTAAAGCATGTACTCTTACACATAATTCATTTTGGAAAGGACTGTATGCTGCAGTGGTGCATACTTCAATATTCAGTATTCCTGCCACTTCTCTCATTTCCTCTGAATTAAATTCACCACCATTGTCATGTATTGACATCATAACTCCAAAAGTTTTAATCCAATGTTTGATAAGCTTGTCTATTATTTCACTGGAAGTTTTCCTCTCAACAAATACTGACAATGTCAATCTTGACCACATATGTATAATATGGAGAATCCATTTATTGTTCCATTTCTTTTGGTCAATTGCAACCTTCTCATTAAATTCTTTTGCCATTGGAAGTGATACCACTGGCCTTGGAGGAATTACAGCATACATTTTGCAAATGTCACATTTCTCATGGATTATTTCTATTAATCCTTCATACGTACACGTCCTTCCATACACCAGTATCCTTTAAAATGGTACTCAAATGTTGTGTCATAGTATGTCCAAATTGTCTGTGCAATTTGAGAAGAACATTGTAGACCTCTTTGTCACTTAAGTTGGTTAAGTCCACAGCAAACATGTCGTTCATCATCTCTTTCTCTAAACAGATGCAATAATGTCCTGACGAGGTACGTTTAAAATTACCTCTTTTCCAAGTATATTACACTTGATTACAGTTACAAATGACTGCTTTATTTTGTCAAAGTAATCCATATATTCCATCACTGATGACAAGACCGCTTTCGCAGATTGCTGCTTCCTGCGGTCAAGTCGCTCGGTATAGATTTACTGAGTGTTTGCAATTGGCGACATAGAGAATAGTTTCTCAACTTTAATAATTGAATAACATTGTAAACAAGAATATTCACCACAGTGATTGATAACATGGAGACTTTAGCTCGTTATATTAAGATTGTCAATCGAAGCGAGAAAATTATCGATTTTAAATAGTGATATACAATTTTCTTTGATAGGAACCGGAAACGGAACGAAAGGTTGAAATAAATCGAGACGGTGACATTTGGTTCGCACTATCCACAGTTATATGTTGCTTTTATCCAGTGAAATATATTGTAAGCTCAATCTTATGAAGAGAAATAAATTATTTTGTCCTTAAAATGTGTGAGAATCAATCAAAAGATCCGATTTACAGAACATTTTGTTCTGGAATTTAACGATTCCGCCATTTGACATTACCGTATGTTGCAGAGATCATGCATGCGCACACTGTACAATTTAAATCTTTACAATTTCGATGCAGTAAAACACGATAAAATAACTTAATAAATTTCCTATTGTTGACGATCGAGGCGGGCTATAAAAAGCCCGCCTTGAAAAAATCTCCTTGAAGTCCCCCGAACCAAAAACAGTATTCAGTCATTTCGTGAAATGACAGGGCACTAATTTTAGTCATTTCATGAAATGACTGGAAATTTCAGTCATTTCATGAAATGACTGACCCCCACAGTCATTTCACGAAATGACTGAAGATTTTAGTCATTTCACGAAATGACTGGTTTCACAATCTGACTGTAACATATACAAGTACTTTATGCAAATACTAAATAGTGGCTTGTTTCAGAAGTTGAAACATGTGTATGCAATTGTCTACCTAATGCGATAGCAATGGCATCTGACTCAAAGTATTGCCCCTGAGTATGGCACTATTCAGATTTTAAGCATCTGAGTGTACTCAATTGTACTCAATTGTAAGTTCAAATTCAAGGTATCTAGGTTTAAAAGCGAAAATGACCCATCACCGATTGACATCGCTAACACAGTTGGCTACCTAAATTTAACAAAGTGCCATAATTGTATGACTAAACCCAAAACCTACTGTTTGTGTCAGTTTCAGATTGGCTCATCCAGTCCAATAACTACCTGATACAATGTACTAGTACAGGCCTGGTAAGAATGGCAACTGAAGTCTACATTAATTTAAATATAATATGTTCATGAATAGGTGCCACTAACAACAAAATTTATGACAAACAGTCCCTGCCTTTCCAATATTAATCTATGAGAAGTAGAAACTATTATTTGGTCCAGGCTGAACAAAACACAAAGCAGCTGATATTAAATTACGTAACTGCAAATGCGGCCGTGATCACTATAAATCTCTGTGCATGTATCTGGAAACCAGAGCCCGATCACGGTACACGAAAACTATTTTCTTAGCTTCCACATTGCTGAATGCATCGATTACCAAATGATACATTCTAGTGATGTACTATTTCATTGTTGACGACATCCAACTACGCCCCGACGATGACTAAACTAGTGCAATTTTGTCAACCCGAGTAGCGACTAGCAGAACAAAACATATTTTGTGTAATGGCAATACACACCTGGTGTGTTATTCCTAGCAAATCAGGTCTTTTCACAAATGGCAACTGGTTTGCTAAAGTTTTCATTATTATTGTTTAAGAACTAGTGCGCCTATTGAGACCCGTATGTTGTATTCGATATTTGTGATCTGTACAATAAGTACAAAATAATGTCGCCATTATGTAAATGACCTTTATCAGGTATACTGTATGTGCAGCACCTCCCAAAGGCCATAAGCAATCGCAACTTCACAGATTATCGTTCTTGGAATTTGCGTAGAAAATCAGAGGTACAGGCATAGATGAAGGATTGATTTTAGACTATGTTACCAGTCAATTGAAGCCATAATAAATGACGTCTCTAGCGATTTGCACAAATCAGGAATTATATTTTGCTACCAATCATGCTAAGTGTAACTTCAGACGACCACGATACAATCGTAAGTGGAGGAATCGGGCCCGACGAGATTGTAGATAGTTTGTTCAGACGATTGCGATGTCACGTGCATTATGATATCGTAGGTTGTTCTAAAGCATGTGATTGACTACCCTACGATCATTCCCAGCTACGATTTTTTTTACGTAAACACGGCTGCGATTACGTCGCAAGTGGAGGTATCCAAGGCTACGTCACGATTTCGCATCTAAAATCAAACAGTGTCTGATATTATTTTATGACCTACGATTTTGACATGCGCATGCGCAGTCCAGCTACCGGTTACCTCCTACGACGGAAATCTTTCCACTTACGATTGTATCGTGGTCGTCTGAAGGTACACTAAGGGCATCTGTGTCACTCTCGTATGATAACAGAAGTTGATGTTGATGGCAATTTCACCCAATCAATCAGTTTATTTCTCATAAACCTATACACAACATATAGGTATGGAGAATTATCACAATAATAGAAGACAAATAGGATCTTATTAAGTACACGATCATTTTAGAATCAATAAATCAATGCCCCACTAACTCGGAGTCTAGGATAGTGGAATATGACTTATTGACGTATATAAGCCTATATATATACCTGACGTATGTGTCACATTAGCCACACCGGTATATATATATATATATATATATATATATATATATATATAGGTAAAGTAGTGTAGCCGTATAGGTCTGATTGATAGTTGGGTTGAAATAAATGGTAACACCTTTAAGACCTATTGTATATTTTTTTCTCACGAGCTTTCGTCTAACATAGACTTTATCAAGTGACAGACAAACGAGAAATCGTTTGTCTGTCACTTGATAAAGTCTATGTTAGACGAAAGCTCGTGAGAAAAAAATATACAATAGGTCTTAAAGGTGTTACCATTTATTTCAACCCAACTATATATATATATATATATAAAGGATGTTACCAAAAGCATAGCGTAAGTTTGTGCTACCAGCACTTTAACATGGTAGACGGGCCTATAATAATTTGCTAGAAGTCTAAGTGAATGCATAATTCCTCTCAGATTCATCAGTTCAGTGTGAAAGGATTTGAGACAATGTGAAAACAGGTCTATGTGAACGACATTAATGCCTCCGACCTACATGGATACTGTCAGATATACAATCAATTAGTGTACCTATGCCTAATACAGTAATGTACTGTATTATATCTTTGAACATGTGATAGACCAATCTTCTGATATATTTCACTTAATATGGGAACTTACGCTTCTATATATATATGTAACAGGCAAGCGAGTCCTGACATACATGTAAATACCGAGCTGTGATCCCATTTGAATTAATGAATTATACTTGCAGTATTGTCATGTCAATTCACAGCTCAATTGGCCCAGCGATGTTACAAGCATATCCACTGCATATAATTTCATTGATAATCGTATGAGAATTGTCAGCACATAGTGTAGAGTGATGATCTAGGTCACACCTGTATTTGGCTCATGATTCTAATCGCTTTCAAGAATCAGCAAGCTGTGAAAAACCTGATCCTGCGCAGTCGATAAATTGACCTAACTGTGCTGAGCTATCGAAGAACATCGCATTATACATTATACGCGAATCCGCAGTGATAGAATGACCCACATGCTATATAGTCCAATGCCGATTTTACATCATGGACAACAAACAGGCCGAAAAATGACGTCACAGTGACCTTTGCGAAATTGTCGACTGCATGTGCCATTTTATGATATTCATATAGATATGTATGTGATTCTAATATTGGCTAATTATTTTGCGAAACAGCTGTTTGTAGACAACACATTTGACACATTTAATGCAAATAACGTGTTCCATACCCAATGCGATGGCATGCATACCATACTAATTTGCATAAATATGCCTTCTATATATATATATATATATATACTAGCAGGTGACCCAACTTCGTCCGGGCTTTGACCTTGAATTGACCATTTTTAAGGTCAAGGTCAGATTGGGGTAACGATTTGACCCGTCCAAAACACTCCCCGGACAAAAGTAGCCCTAGGTATAAAATTTCGTCAAAATCCGTCCGTTTTACCCAATTTTACCTTGAATTGACCATTTTGAAGGTCAAGGTCTGGTCGGGATCACGATTTGACCCGTCAAAAACAGACCCCGGACAAAAAGTACCCCTAGGTATAAAATTTCGTCGAAATCTGCGTTTTACCCGATTTGACCTTGAATTGACCATTTTGAAGGTCAAGGTCAGGTCGGGGTAACGATTTGATGGTTAGAAGGCCTCGCAAGGGATGAATTAAGGCCGAAGTGATTTAGAGTGACAAAAATGACGATGTCGGAAATAATAAGATATCTCGAACCCGGTGGTCGTAGAATTAAATTTTTCATGGGAAAATGGACAGACTCCACACTTTAATTGTATTAGGCAATTATTGAAGAGACATAAACGCATTTATTAACAATTTGCCAGCCTTGGGAAGATTTGTAGAAGCGAGTTCTATGCAATGGAAATGCATGCATATTTCCTATGCAACGGTTTAACAGTGTCTAAATGCTCTTTATCAACGACACTGTGGATACGAACGCTCTTTAACTATCACGCGATTAACCCCCACAATTCCAGTGGGAATGGAGAATGAGTGCCCGGACTTCTCAAAAGCAATGCGACGACACACATATCTATTATATATTTTGAAAGATCTGTGTGTGTATCTGTCTGTGTGTGTGTGTGTAATCGATGAACTCAAAAACGACCGACCCGATTTCGATGAAACTTGGTACGTGGGGGTATTTTCGGCCGGGGGTTAACATAGGCCTATTGATTTGCCTGTGCGACGTGACCTTGACCTTGAAATCGGGTCATTTCAAGGTCAAACGCCCGAATATCACGGGATTTCGATGAAACTTGGTATGTGGGGGTACTTTCTTATAAGCATATTCATTTGCCCGTGCGACGTGACATTGACCTTGAAATCGGGTAACTTCAAGGTCAAATCGCCAATTTTGATGGGATTTCGACGAAATTTGATACGTGGGGTTACTTTTGTCCACTGATTGTTTTGGACGGGTCCAATCGTGACCCCGACCAGACCTTGACCTTCAAAATGATCAATTCAAGGTCAAATCGGGTAAAACCGGATGGATTTCGACGGGCACGTTTGTCGGGTACTTTTGTCCGGGCAGTGTTTTTGGACTGGTCAAATCGTGACCCCACTTGACCTTCAAAATGGACAATTCAAGGTCAAAGCCCGGACGAAGTCGGGTCACCTTCTAGTCTATTATATATTTTGGAAGATCTGTGTGTGTCTGTGTGTGTGTGTGTTCGCGATGGACTCGAAAGCGGCCTAGCCGATTTCGATGAAACTTGGTATGTGGGGGTATTTTCGGCCAGGAAGTGGCATAGGCCTATTAATTTTCAGATCCGAGGTCAACTTTTCACATGCCAAGGTCAAATCTGTTTTTATGCTGTGTTACGGGACTTTCATTTGAGTTCGGTGCTTACAAAACCATTCGAAACAGCGCGAATAATAAAATGCCAGTCATAATAATGACACTGTGAGAATCTTTCGTGTTTCCTCTTTCCAACGATATATAATGCGTATGTATCCGTTTTAGTTATCTGCCTCAATTATCAAGAAGAAGTGGTACTATCTTCCATCAGGATAAAAACAATGCGTAACTTCTATGACGTCGTTAGAGGTCATAACGTTAGATCACGTTAACGCTTAACCGGCCGATGCATTTGACTGTTTCAGACGTCTCAAGTGGCGATATCTCGGGCACCGATGGTAATTTATCTTTACGTTGAAACTTGATAATTAATGAGCGTGTGTATATGAGGCGCATTTATATACTTGAGAAACTGGGGATTTTTACGGATGAAATTTGATGCATAGGGTATCTCGGTATCCGCTGGGCCGATTTCCCGGTATCTGCTGGGCCGATTTCCACCATTTTTGGGGTGTTGGTGTTTGACCCCACCTGACCTTGACCTTCAAAATGGTCAATTCAAGGTCAAAGCCCGGACGAAGTCGGGTCAGCTTCTAGTCTATCTCTTCTATATATTTTGAGAACTCCTTGTATTCGAGAGATAGCCCACACCCTCCGGACCTCAATGATATGATCGTGAATGAGTATTGATATACCCCACTAAACTTTGACAAACACCAGTAATGGTGTGTAGATCATTTACATATATCTCCTATATATTTTGATACAATCTATCTAATTTACATATCTCTCTTATATATTTATGTTTGTGTGTGTGTTGTACTTCATACAAATCTACGATTCTCGACCGATCGGGACGAAACTTGGTACGTGTGTGTAGTTTGACCAGGCGGTGGTCGTTGTCATATTGGCGAGCCCGTGCGACGCCCGTGCAGCGCATGCGCACACGAGATCTCGGAAACCGTTGGAGCTATCGACTTGCAATTTGCTATGTGAATGTATCTTGCGTCGGGTACAAATTTTATCGGGTCGTCGAGCCCGTGCGACGCCCGTGCAGCGCATGCGCAGACGAGATCTCGGAAACGGGTGGAGCTATCGACTTGAAATTTGCTATGTGAATGTATCTTGCGCCGGGTACAAATTTTATCGGGTCGCCGAGTCCGTGCGACACCAGCTTCGCGCATGCGCAGACCAGATCTCGGAAACGGGTGGAGCTACCGGGTACAAATTTTTCTTATTGAAACGCGTGGAGCTAAAAATTAAAAAAAAAAATTAAAAAAATGTTATGTTTCGGACAAGCCGCCGGTGGCGGGCTAACCTGCTAGTACTATATATTTTGAGACTTCGTATATATGTGTGTGTGTGTGTGTGTGTGTACTTCATAGAATCCAAAACGCGTGTACATATTGAGCTCAAACTTCCTATGTAAGTGTCAAATCCCACCGACACGACCGTGGTCGCGGTTTAGAGAAGCTCAGAGCACCCGTTCTCCAATCTCAAATCACCGCAAAGGCACGGCGTGGGTTAATCAAGTGATTATTTAATGAGCGTTCGTTTTTGACGCATCTCTATAAAGAGCGTCTGTTTCCCATTCAACGTTATTCGCATCTGCAGAGTTATACGGGAATGCAAACGTTATCGCTCGAAATTTATTCCCTGCGAGCACGGATGGCGCGCTTTGTTTTTACAGTATATACCTTTGGTATATACCGAAATCATCCCAGATAATCACGAATATAGCATCAAATTTCCCCCCAGATAATACCGTTATAAAGCTACTGGAATCTGCCAATCTACTATTAATATGTGTGTATATATGTGGGTACTTCATAGAATCGAAAACGCGTGTAGGAACGGGCATCCCCACGGCAATGTCGGCAAATATATATGAGTGTGTCCTTTATAGACTCGAACCGATTGAACTCAAACTTGCTAAATATTTACTGGGAAATTCCAGGCAATGCCGATTGAGCTCAAACTTGCTACCTACGGGAAGTGTCATATATATGTGTGTGTCCTTTATAGACTCGAACCGATTGAGCTCAAACTTGCTAAATACGGGAAGTGTCATGGACGGGTTCATTGAAAAACAAAAAAAAATCGGGTAAAATTGAAAAACAAAATTAAAAAGGCACAATTAACTCCTTGAAAAACCAAAAAAAAATCGGGTAAAATTTAAAAACAAAAAATTAAATTAAAAAATTAAAAAAGCACAATTAACTCATTGAAAAACAAAATAATTAACTCATTGAAAAACAAAAAATTAAATTAAAATTGTCATGTTTCTGACTATTGCCGAAATTTGCTGCAAATGCAGCACAAGTGTCTCGGAACCTGTTGCAATTGCTTTTTCGAACAAAGCCATGGGACAAATGCCGCCAGTGGCGGGCTAACCTGCTAGTCTATTATATATTTTGGAAGATCTGTCTGTGTGTTCGCGATGGACTCGAAAACGGCCAAACCGATTTCGATGAAACTTCGTATGTGGGTGTATTTTCGGCCGGGAACTGGCATAGGCCTATTAATTTGCCTGTGCGACGTGACCTTGACCTTGAAATTGGGTAATTTCAAGGTCAAACGCCCGAATATCACGGGATTTCGATGAAACTTGGTATGTGGTGGTATCTTCGGTCGGAGAGTGGCATAAACCTATTAATTTGCCCATGCAACGTTTCCTTGACCTTGAAATTACCCGATTTCAAGGTCAAACGCTCGAATATCACGGGATTTCGATGAAACTTGGTATGTGGAGCTACATTCGTATGGGGAGTCTCATAAGCATATTCGTTTGCCTGTGCGAAGTGACCTTGACCTTGAACTCGGGTCAATTCAAGGTCAAATCGCCAATTTTGATGGGATTTCGACGAAATTTGATACATGGGGGTACTTTTGTCAACTGAGTGTTTTGGACGGGTTGAGTCGTGACCCCGACCTCACCTTGACCTTCAAAATAATCAATTCAAGGTCAAATCGGGTAAAACCGGATGGATTTCGACGGGCACGTTTGTCGGGTACTTTTGTCCGGGCAGTGTTTTGGACGGGTCAAATCGTGACCCCCACCTGACCTTGGCCTTCAAAATGGACAATTCAAGGTCAAAGCCCGGACGAAGTCGGGTCACCTTCTAGTCTATTATATATTTTGGAAGATCTGTCTGTCTGTGTGTCTGTGTGTGTGTTCGCGATGAACTCGAAAACGGTCAACCCGATTTCGATGAAACTTTGTATGTGGGGGTATTTTCGGCCGGGAACGGGCATAGGCCTATTAATTTGCCTGTGCGACGTGACCTTGACCTTGAAATCTGGTAATTTCAAGGTCAAACGACCGAATATCACGGGATTTCGATGAAACTTGGTATGTGGGGGTATCTTCGGCCGGGGAGTGGCATAAACCTATTAATTTGCCCGTGCGACGTGACCTTGACCTTGAAATCGGGTCATTTCAAGGTCAAACGACCGAATATTACGGGATTTCGATGAAACTTGGTATGTGGGGTTACTTTCGTATGGGGAGTCTCATAAGCATATTCATTTGCCCGTGCGATGTGACCTTGACCTTGAAATTGGGTCAATTCAAGGTCATATTGCCAATTTTGATGGGATTTCGACGAAATTTGATACGTGGGGTTACTTTTGTCCACTGAGTGTTTTGGTCGAGTCGTGACCCCGACCTGACCTTGACCTTCAAAATGATCAATTCAAGGTCAAATCGGGTCAAACCGGATGGATTCGACGGGCACGTTTGTCGGGTACCTATGTCCGGGCAGTATTTTGGACTGGTCAAATCGTTACCCCCACTTTACCTTGACCTTCAAAATGGACAATTCAAGGTCAAAGCCCGGACGAAGTCGGGTCACCTTCTAGTATATATATATATTTATCCCACAGGGTTACAGTGAAAGACAACTGGAATGCGTTTATAGCTACCTGTTCAGAAAATCATAATTATTTACAGGAAGCCGATACAATAAATGTAGTAGTAACCAATACAAACAAGTGGGTGACCATTTTTTGAGGCACAATAACCGCCTATACAGATGTAAGCCAAAAGGGGGAGACGCCAATCGAACGCGTATGTCCCAAAACAAAACAAACACAGGGAGGGAGGGAGGGTTGGCAACACAAGCGACTGTCCTCAGCAAATACATTATTGGAAAGAATGTTTAACGCAGTATAACTGCGTGCATCCCCCGGCCAAAGATATAGTTCCCATTATTCTGCTCTTCCAATTATCCCCGTTCGCTAACTAAATAGCAATACTGCCAAAAATACTTGTACTTTATAATTGTTTTATTTTCGTCTAAGTACTCCGCAATATCAGTGTATGAACTGGCTCTGGGACAGCCATAAAGGTGCTGGCTGAGATCTCAGCTCTCTGTGTTGACAGCGACGATGATTCAAAGCACGCTAACCACTGGACCATGGGCTCCAATCTGTCCGTGTTTGGGGATGGTTGGAAATTCTCTATTTCTGGATTATTGAACTTTGTCTAAGTTGTCTTTTATTTAGGTATACCTTTAGTACTATGACTTAATATTTTGTCAATGAACTGTTGTAACTAGATAATTAGATAATTTTTTTGGGGGACTATATAAAATAGCCTGTGTCTGTCCCTCTGGAAAGTATCCATTTGAGAACTTTATTTTGGGCTTTTTATGTTGGACTTTCGAAAAGAAACCAAATTTGGTATGTGAGGTTATCAGCTCAAAACACAGGGCAAGTTCGAATATGGGCCTATTTTTGCCAGAGTTATGGCCCCTTTTCGACTTAGAATTTTGTCTTTTGAGGTTTCCGAATGATAACTTTAGTTTGTGTGATCGGATCTGTACCAAATTTGGCATGTCAGGTTATCATTTGAAGAGTGTATGGATGAATTGGTGCCGACTAAGTCTGTGCGGGTTGGATGAAAACAAAACCCTTGGTTCACAAGTGAGATTGGTGATGCAAAGAAGTAGCGCCGAAAATTAACTGTAAAATACAAACGTCATCATTCCTCTGGAAATAAGGAACATGTTGGTTAAACAGTCAAAGAATGTTACCAAAATGGTTCAGAGAGCAAAGAAAGAGTATTATGACACGCGGCTGCATAATGCAACTCAAAAAGAAATCTTGTATCAACATGCTAACAAAAATGAATAACGACAAACAGCTTCCGAAAACATCAGATGACGAGGAGTTAGCTACATTGTATATGTAATAAGTTTCTTGCATTTTTCATACAAAAGATTGAGAAAATAAGAACCAAGTTTCCACTGGAATTGCCGACTGACGATGTTCATGAATGTGCGGTGATGATGGGCGAGTTTGTGTTATTAGATGAATCATCTGTTTTCAGAACAATAATCAACATGAAATCAAAATCGTGCTCATTGGATCCAATTCCGACTGATATTCTCAAGGAGAGGACCGTTCTTCACTATCTGGCTCCAGTGGTCATTTGGATCATTAATGAATCCATGAAAATCGGCAGTGTTCCACATGAAATGAAAGCATCAATCGTGACACCTATAATAAAGAAGTGTGATCTTGATCCGGAGGCACTAAAGTCCTACCGTCCAGTGTCCAACTTATCATTTATATCCAAGGTTTTGGAACACCAATGGACTTTTTGACAAATGTCAATTGGCTTATCGACAGAACCATTCCTGCAAAACTGCCTTGTGCAAGGTGTAGAATGACATTGATCTGTCTCTTGATAGAGGGAATTGTGTCCTCCTACTTATGCTTGATGCTTGACCTAAGTGCTGCTTTTGATACTTGTGACCACGAAATAATTCTGATGCGTGTTCAAAATATTGTTGGTTTGAAAGGTGCTATTTTAGATTGGTTCCATTCATATCTAACTGGGAGGACTCAAAAAATTAAAATAGCTGATGCTTTAATACTCGGTATCTTCGTGTGTAGATGTTGGAGTTCCTCAGGGATCTATCCTTGGTCCTCTCCTATTGTGCTACACTGTACCCCTGAGACGCATAATGGACAGACATTCCATGAAATATCATTTCTATGCTGATGATAGTCAGATTTATGTAGAATTTTCGAGGAAGGATCCGGATGGATATCGGAATGCTTGTCAACAGCTCGAAAACTGTTTCGTTGATATATTAAGGGAATGGATGCGCCTCAACAAACTTAAGCTTAATGACGACAAGTCAGAGTTTTTAGTTCTGGGGTCCAAACATTCTCTGCAGCAACTTCTAAACTCAAGAGGAGGTGCAACTTTCAGAATCAAACTTGGCGAAAGTGAAATACCATCAACCAATTCTGTCAGAAATCTTTGGCAGCTTTTTGGCTCAACTTACTTTGTAAGTTTGAGCTATTGCCATGGTTTGGCGTCCGTCGTCCGTGTGTCCGTGTGTCCGTCAACAATTTCCTTTGGCGCGGGCTACAGGTCGTACCTTTGGTCTGATCTTTATGAAATTTGTCATGAATGTTGACATTGACATGTAGATGGGAAACGAGTCATTTTGGGGTCATTCGGCCAAAAAAACATGGCCGCTGGTGGCCATCTTGGATTTCAAAATTCAATCCATTGGCGCGGGCTACAGGTCGTACTGCTGGTCTGATCATCATGAAATTTGTCATGGATGTTAATATTGCCGTGTAGATGGGAACGAGTCATTCTGGGGTCGTTAGGCCAAAAAACATGGCCGCCAGCAGCCATCTTGTATTTTACTCTTTGCATGACTAAATCCTTTGGCGCGGGCCACAAGTCGTAGCTTCGGTCAGATCTTCATGAAATTTGTCATGGATGTTAACAATGACATGTAGATGGGAACGAGTCGTCTTGGAGTCATTCGGCCAAAAAACATGGCCGCCAGCAGCCATCTTGGAATTTACTCTTTGCATGACTAAATTCTTTGGCGCGGACTACAGGTCGTACCTTTGGTGTGATCTTTATGAAATTTGTCACGAATGTTGACATTGACATGTAGATGGGAACGAGTCTTTTTTGGGTCATTCGGCATAAAAACATGGCTGCCAGTGGCCATCTTGGATTTCAAAATTCAATCCATTGGCGCGGGCTACAGGTTGTACTGCTTGTCTGATCATCATGAAATTTTGAATGGATGTTAATATTGACATGTAGATGGGAACGAGTCATTCTGGGGTAGTTCGGCCAAAAAACATGGCTGCCAGCAGCCATCTTGGATTTTACTCTTTGCATGACTAAATCCTTTGGCGCGGGCTACAGGTCGTGGCTTTGGTCAGATCTTCATGAAATTTGTCATGGATGTTAACAATGACATGTAGATGGGAACGAGTCATTTTGGGGTCATTCGGCCAAAAAACATGGCTGCCAGTGGCCATCTTGGATTTCAAAATTCAATCCATTGGCGCGGGCTACAGGTTGTACTGCTTGTCTGATCATCATGAAATTTTGCATGGATGTTAATATTTTTGCGCGTAGTACTACCACCGGCCGTGACTATATTTCCAGAACCGTTGGACATAGGGGGTCGTGTGACCACTCAAAATGTGCGGAATGGCCACATTATGGGGGGGTCAGTAATACATTTTAATATCCAAAAGTCAATGGTTTTAAAGATAATTGCCAAAAACCAAAAAAAATCCATTTTTAAGGGCCCAATCTTGGGGTTCAGCATTTTTATCTCAATTTTATTGATCTATATCCATCGGTGCCACATATAGGTATAATTTCTGTACCATTATCGGATGGGATTGACCTCCAAGGAGCTCTTGACCCTGAAAATCCACATCAGTAATACATTTTCATATCCAAAAGTCAATGGTTTTTAATATAATTGCCAAAACCCGATTTCAACATGTTACGCACCACAAGTATACAATACCACCAAGGCCACAGCATATGTATGACACTTTTTAAAGAACTATCCGAATTCTCTGATCGACTTAAGAGCACAATTGACCACACACAATGGGATTAGCTGGAAATTGCTGCTGAGGATGTGTTGACCCGGACACACAACATGAGCTCTTCACGACTGAACATGCCTTGGAAACTGGTGTGCTTTACCAAAAATCAGATAACAATTGTGCTCTAATCAACAGAAATGTACAGATTGAACAAAACAGGTTTTCAAAATTTGTTATCAACATTTAACAGCTGATCTGATTTAAGTGATGAGATATGAAACATGCTAAACACTTTTACTAAATGGAATGACCAGCTGTTTGCTTCATGCAGCAGCCACATGTTGCGATCCTAAAATGGGTATTTCACCTGGGGCCTGGGCATAGTAAAAACATGTTGTAATCAGATATGGGAGATGACCATATATACCAGTATATATTTCAGAAGTAATCAATTCTTCCAAAAGGACACCTCATCTCACAAAAAGTTTTAGGAAATGATGGAATGATCACTATTCAATCAATAGTAGAATGAGCCTTTGTCAGTCCCACATTAGTTTTGATTGGCCATGATAGTTGCAGCACTTGCAGGTTGGAGAAGATGAGGGTCTATAATTTCACTAACATAATTCTTCATAATAGCTAATAGCCCTCATAACTTACCATTTTAAAGATATTTTCATTTTCAATACCACCCCAGGTTAAGTGGTCCTGCTAATTTTATATTATGCTGATGGGTACTGCTGGATTGCTATGATGTTTGTAGGTCAAAGCGATTCTGTTAATATTGACAAATGCAACACAAATGAAAAATAGATAGTAACTTTCCTCAAACATAGATTATAACCTGACAATCATTGTGTTAGAATCAGTGTACATAAGTATATGTAGGCATGGCCATAGCATGTTTTTGAAATACTGCAGAGTGCAGACCATAAATTTCACTAGAATATACATGTAGTTACTGCATGTACATCACACACATAAGGCGACTGACTCACATACACGTACCTGGAGGGTTCACAATATTTGACATGTAAAGTATATATCTATATCTCCTGTGCCTATAACATCAAACCAAACGGTTTACAGTACTTTTACTGACATTTTTGGAGTGGCACATATACATACATAAAAAATAAAAGTCAGTTTAAAGGGACGAAATGAAAAATAAATTTGTGCAACTATAATGGAGATCTATATTGCATTACAACATCCAGAAATCTGCAAAATCTACAACATCCACAAATCTACAAAATCTAAGTCATTGGTAATGTGATCATTTTTCCTTGATAAGTTGAAACATGAGGGGGGATTGCATAGCATGGCTACCTGCAGAATGTAGATTTGTATGTATTTATATCTGCATATCAACTGATGCTTGTATTTTTCTTCTAACTCACTCTGAGCTCACAACGCAACAGGATTGCATTCGGAATTTCAAGCCCATAAAGCTAGACACTTTAGAATCAAGCTTGCCAAATAAATTTCCATGAACCTCACATGAACTCACTCAGTTGAACACAAGGAACGATTGTCAAGTTGGAAAATATTCTGTATTTATGGAAGCCCTATATTTTTAATGTGTGGATTTATTATAACTGGACATGTATTTGTTAGTTTTGAACAGGACAATATATTTTAATATTACTGCAACTGCATCTTTCTTATGACTTTCTTACAAACTCCCAAATTTGAACCAGAAACAATTTAGGGCAAATATACATCTACGTGTACATATACATATATCAGGATATAAATATAGGCAATCATGCCAGGCTAGCCATTATTTGTTCTAAAATAATGTATGTGTTTAATAGGGAAATTGTAGAACCTTTATACAAAATGGTGATGCAGCCAATCAAAATTGATGTGGGACTGATAAGACACAACCTGCTCGACTACCGAATCATACTGATTGATCAAATTGTAGTAACTCAACATTTACTAAACCTACTTGTGGGCTGAGTATAATTCAATTCAACATTAGAATACCATAAAAACACCCTGTTCTCCCATAAGTTTAAAGAAAATAACACATTGAACTCATTTACAAGTATATTGCTAATGTGATATATGTCATTCCATTTATAACCATTTTGGCAGCCATCTCACATCAAAGGCCATGAAATCTAGATAACAAAAGATGAACTACATTCAAATTATATCACCAGGTAACCTTTTTGTAGGAGTTTTAGGTTACTGATCAAATACCGTATAATTGATGATTTCCTCAACACCTTTGTTATTGGGAAAATGTCTGTTTTTCATTCTACGACCAATATATTCCATCCAAAAACCTTATTTTCAGGGTCAAGCGCTCCTTGAAGGTCAATCCCATCCGATAATGGTACAGAAAATATCAGAAATGATACCTGTATGTGGCACCGATGGATATAGGTCAATAAAATTCTAATTGGGGGCTCAGCTTTGAGATTAAAGGGCTGAACCCCAAAATCGGGCCCTTAAAAATGGATTTTGTTTGGTTTTTGGCAATTATCTTAAAAGCAATTGACTTTTGGATATGAAAATGTATTACTGACCCCCCATAATATGGCCATTCACATGACCCCCTATGTCCAACGGTTCTGGAAATATAGTCACTGCGGGTGGTAGTACTTCGCGCAAAAAGCGGCGTGGCCATTTGACCCATTTCGCCCTCAATGGGAAATGTGTCACCAACCAAATACTGTTCGTGTACCTTCAATTAGTGGATTCGTGAAGGGTTTTGCTCTGGACATAAAAGTGCATACAAAACCACCGTCAGCTACTAGAGTAACAGGTCGTAGCTTTGGTCAGATCTTCATGAAATTTGTCATGGATGTTAACAATGACATGTAGATGGGAACGAGTCGTTTTGGGGTTATTTGGCCAAAAAACATGGCTGCCAGCAGCCATCTTTGATTTTACTCTTTGCATGACTAAATCCTTTGGCACAGGTTAGACATTTCAATTAGCACCTTTCCTATTCCTCCATTGACTGTCAACCATTAAATTATTCCCCTACATAAGTTGAGCTACAGTGTCATTGACACTTTCATTTGATGACACAATGTCTATGGACAAAATGGTTTATAACACCGTAAAGGTGTCTTATTTTCATCTACGATGTCTTAGAAGGGTGCGTTGTCATTTATCGGAGAGTGCAATGAGGCATGCCGTTTTAAGTCTTGTGGTTTCCCGCATTGATCATCTCAACTCACTATTATCCAACATCAAACAAGACCATGTTTACAAATTGAATATGGTGTTACATAACTGTGCACGACTAATCAAGAATGTCTCACTATATTCCCACATAACACCAGTGATGAAAGATTTGCATATGATGACTTTTGAATATCGTCGACAATACAAGTGTGCTATGGTTGTATGTAAGTCGTTAAATCATAATATGCCTTCTTATATACAAGATATGTTTATTGTGAGTACTGGTCGTGTCACTCGATCCACTGTCAGTGGATTACACTTGAAGGACATTGCCAAGACCAATGTTAAATATGGTCGTAGGTTCTTTCAAAAAACATGTATTGATGTGTGGAACTGCTTGCCATATACTTTACGAAGATTGGATGATGCAAAGGACTTCCATGCGGCTGTGAAGACTCATCTCTTCAAATTATGTTTTGAGATGTATAACTAGAGCTAGCTAGCTTTGTGGTGACAATCATAGGCATTTAATACTTATTATATTATATGTTTTGTGGGATTTTCCTATATTGTACTCGCATTGGAACTAATTGATTGTGGAATGCGTTTGAAATGAATTTTATAATAATATTAATAATAATCATTTCCAAATACAAGTCAAGATCATACACGGGTTCAATCTGACCATTTTTGCCGGATTTATGGTCCTAGTTGACTTAAAATTTGCCAATTATTTTGGTTTCTGGATCATATCTTGAGTTTTTTATTCTGATTGTTCTTAAATTTGGTATGTTAATTAACCACATGAAGATACAGGTCAAGTCCGAATTTGGGTTTGGTACGTTCATTTTTGCCAGATTTATGGTCCTTGTCAACTTTGAATTTGCCAATTATTTTGGTTTCCAGATGATAACTTTACTTTTAGTTATCTGATTGTAAATTTAACTGAATCTCTTGACATTTGGTACGTGGAAGACAAAGGCCAAGTTTGAATTTGGTCACAGACCGATGAATTTTTACAGAGTTTAAAAAAGGCTATCCTTACTAAAAAGCCACCTTTTCGCGACCTTTTATTTTTTTTATTATGTCTGTGAACTGTGTAACTATCTAATCAGTTTTATTTACTTGCAACATATATGTCTCGATCATTCAAACATAAATCATTATGTATGCATAATTTGGTAGTACAGACTATATCGTGTAATAAACAAATGACATACAGGTATGCAGACTTCACATACTCTGCAAGAAACAACTCACCTCAATAGAGAATAATGAGCTGTTTTCAATATTCCATGTTCATATAAGGATTAACTGTCATGTGGACTGTTTTTATGGAGATGTAAACCGTGAGGTAAGTGGTCATAACTTGTGTAAAACCCGAAGGACATTACCGAAGGGTTTTACATACAAGTTATGACCACTTACCTCACGGTTTAATACATCTCCATAAAAACAGTCCACATGACAGTTAATCTTTATATTTATATAAAAAGCCACTTTTGTAAATGTATTTAAAACGAAAAGTGTATCGTGACAAAACCAGCCCAAAATATCCCATAGCACCCTTGGCAAAAGTTAACAGGAACAATTGAAACCCGATGATTTATTAAGTCAATCCTGCGCGAATCCAAATGCGCCCAAAACATTACGCGTTCGTCTTTCCAAACCCAAATGACGTATCGATGTTGTTATGAGCTTGCAGTTATTAGCTGTTGCGCATTCACCGAAAAATAATTGCAGCTAGCCACGTGGGCACCGACCAATCAGAATGCTGGATTTAGTGATGACAACACTTAGTATGTAAATATATCAAAGTATCTAATGCATTTTAAACCTATTTTAATCTTGGATCCGGTCCAGAATGTGATACAATATTAAGCAAACATTACTGTGCATAATTTGGGCTCCAAAATGCCATGGATTTTAGTTTTGAAGAATACTATCTAAAGAAGAGGGTAAAACTCTCGACAAAATTGATATTTTGAAAATTATTGTTTTTTATGACATTTTCCCAGAATTCATGTGATTTCCTCTAAAATGGGATCTGGGACCCTTCTTGTGATATATAATTAAAAGTTCCCGGACCCCTGTGATGCATTTCTAAACATAATTGTCACAACATCCAAGTGGTTAAAGACTCACTTGAGATGGGGCATCAAGTGCTTAAAAGAAGATGCAGGGTGTGATGTTGAAGACAATGATGTTCATGCATCGCTACTCTGATCTGTTTTTTTCTTGGTCGTTCACCAACTAGCTGATAACTATATTTTCTTTGTACAGAGAATTGAACTTCGTCAAGGAAAGAACCTCCGAGTGGATGGAGAGAACAGGAACCCACCACTGACTTTACTTGATGGAACAATCGTCATTCGGAGAACAAGTTTATTTTTGGTTAGTTTGTGATGACAAATGGCAGTGCATAGATTTTAAGTAATTTTGGAGTCATGTCGTCCCAGTGAAGGGACTGTTACAATACAATGGAATTAAGACTGTTGACATGTGCATCAAGCCATCTTGCAATTTAACAACAAATAATTTTAAGGGTATCTTTGAACCAAGTAAGTGATAACTTTTATAAATCTAAAATATAACTACTGGGATATCAGTAATTTTATATGCGCCATAAAAAGTTATTAGTACCTCATACAAGATTTCATCATTTGTAGATGATAAACATTGTTTGTACCACACAGTTTTAGTTTTTGGTTGACATAAATCATTTGCAGGATTATTTATATTCCATTTATCAGTGAAACTATTGGTATCAGGACGTCTCTATAATATAGTAGCTAAAGTGGATTACAGGATTTAAACTGACCAAACATTACTATTTAACAGCCACCAGATATCCTTTTACAAATGTGTGAACAATGTGTGAACATGTGATCCAAGTTATGATATCAGTGATTATTTGCAGTGCAATTCCATTCTCTATACTTCAATTGTGAAACCTTGATTTCCAAATTTAGTGTAGAAATTTAAGTGCTACATCAATTCTTTGTCATTTAAGACTCACACAAATTCTCAATCCCTTTGTATCCCTTGGAAGTCAATGCAATTTGAATGTAAAAATCAAACCTCAAAAATCTTATGATAAATGTTACATGAATGTGGATATCTTACTTGATGCCATGCAGTATAATATTGTAGGCAAAGTTTCTTTACAAGCACAACCATATCTACCACATTTCTTCATCCTCAGGTTTCATTTTTCCTTTTAGATTGTGTGGACAAGATTTGGGTTGCAGGTTCAATTTGATGGCAAACAGGTTGTAGAAGTGATGATACCTGGGAATTTCCATGGCCGTACCTGTGGCATATGTGGCGATTACAACGGCGATCCTGACAACGATATGATTTCAGGTCCAGCTGCACCTAATGGATATGGGCATCTGGTGAGTGCTGTTGATCAAGATCAATCCTTGATATATGTATTCACCCCTCTATATCAATGCCATAGTTACCTGGGCTCTGTGTATCAACCATATAGCCGATCACAACTATTCCGAGCTTCCAACACAATTATAAATTGAGAGTTATTGAATAATATCAAAGCACAAGTTAGTGTATGTCACCCAAGAAGTAAAAAAGTTGTGACTCCTAAATTCAGTATTGAGAGAAAACGGATTTTTTAATTTATTGTACACCTTTTGGTTTATTTTTGCACAATACAAAAGATTTCAAATCGTTCAATAAATATATTTGTCTTGTACTTGGACAATACACGCAGATTATGTTAACAACATCCTTGATGACGTCAGCTTAAAAGAAAATGTTGTCGCAGAATTCTGAGGTATATGGTCTAAATTTATCACTAGTTAGTTCAACTTAATAAATAGAGGATCTGCAACGAGTCCCCAGTTTATAGCGGAATTTACAAAACGAGTCCAGTAAATTAGGTCTGGACCTAGCCTTTGGCGAGGTCCAGACCCAATTTCCTGGACGAGTTTTGTAATTTCCGCTATAAAATGGGGACGAGTTGTAGACTCTATTTATTACATGATCCAAAGCCTCAACAAAACGTACTAAAATCAACAAATGGAAGGCGAAACTAACATCGGATTATATAAGGCATAATTTCATGTAACTATGTGTTGTTTGCCTGTGTAAAGAAATAGTCCCAGATAAATAAAGACTGACGTATTTAATGGTGTATATTTAATGACATAACTTTTCAAACTCTTCATTTGTTATAGTTTGTTGAAAAAATATTGGAAGCCATAGTATTTTGGGACGTAGCGTATGGAATGTAAACAGACGACAAACTGGAAGTCAAAGGTCACTTGGCACTATTTCCTGTTATTGAACGAACATTTAATATCACAATTTATAGAATGGGTTTATTGATTGGAATAAGGGTAGGATCATGTAATAAAGCTATATTTTAGTATACTACAATCATAGTATGCAATAAACATAGAACAACACAATTGTGTGAACATGTGAACATTTAAATTGCACTTGTTTGTTGTGCCGCTTGGTAAAACTTGAACCTATGGTTATTATTTTACCATCATGTCACAACAAACTCATGCAATAACATTAACTAGTTTACATGCTTGTGTCATTCTATCTATTAAATTGTATGCGATACTTGTGATTTGTTTACAAGGTACGATGAAAAGTGGTGGACAGAAAATCACAAGCAATTATTAAAAATGGTGACATCAACAAACTATTTATTGCATAACAAAAGAAGACTGCTCTTGTTTGAAATCCCAAATCTTATAATTTGCTGACCCACAGGGGTGTTTGAAGAATACTTCTTAAATGCTCACATAATTTCTTATCAATCATCCCTATTTCTGTGAAATAAATTTGCAACAAACATTAAAAAATTATTTAAAATCAGCAACCATTATAAATTTTAAACATTCTATATCAACACCATCTACAATTAGCCCTTTCTTCACCAAATAGTGATTGTTGAACTTATTATCTAAACATTTCCCACCAATGAATTTCTGCATTTGTATTATGAATTGCTCTCAAGATGAATAATAGACCAGTCCAGTGAATACTTGTATAACTGAATGGGAGAATCTATTTAGCAAAGAAAGGGTTAAAGACACCATCATACATATATTTGTGTGTAAATACATCCATTAAGATGACCTGTAGGTAGGCAAAAAATAGTTTGTTGTTTAGTTTGATTGATATCTCTTCTTCTTCAGCTGGAGTCCGCCAGTGATTTTGGCGCATCCTGGGTTAACCTTGACTATATAAAGGTGCATCCAACATGTATTATAGCTCCAACTCTATCTGAATGCACAAAGGTTCAAAATATTTGGGCCAGAAAGTTGTGCGACAGAATATTTTCAAACGTAAAATTTGAGGTAACTATTAAGTATTCATATTGTCATTTCTTCCAAAGGGAAGTTGAAAATGAATCTTCATTATTTTCCACTTGCTTGTAATAAACAGGTCTTACCCATGACACAAATATACAAGGAAAGAAATAGTTGAAATGAAAATACTACATGTCACTCTTGTGCATGAAAGGATATGATTTCCAAAATAAAATTCTTCAAAATAATGATGAAAAGTTATTAATTGTGACAACATATGCAACATTGATGCATATATTTTAGAAAGAGTTAATCATGTTTGTTCCTTCATAATGATTGTCGTAATGTAATAACATGAAAGGCATCATATTGCCAGTTTAGCCATCTTCATGATCAGCGACTGGGGCTAAAGTGCAACTCCATACCCTTTTGCCAAAAGAGGCAGATGTGGGAATATTTGGAACAAGTCTGTCAATCCCATTTTCAGCCAGAAGAATGTGGGAAAATAGATTGACTTTGTTCTTATTTTTTGTTATAAATAATTATGCAATAACAATATTTCGCATGTTGAAACCATTGTTATGTAAACGTTACTGTTACACCGACTTGTCAACAAACATTGCTGATCGTAAATATTTTTCAATGCTTTGACCTATTCCAATGTCTATGTTAATGTTTTAACTGAACTTTTTGTATTTTATCGGACTGTATGTTGATTTTGTTTGGTAATGTAGCTGTAACAGTAATATTGATTTATCATTTTATTGTTTTACAGAAATTCATTGCTTTTCATATTTTCTCAACTATGTAGGCCTTTTAAACATATCGATTCTGCATTGAATGAAGCACTTATGTATGTATTACAAGATTTTAAGGCACCTTGGAGATAGTTCACATGGAGTCTCATGATAAATGAATGGGTACCGCCATAAAAATGACAGTATTTGGACATTCCATTGTGATAATCGGCAATTGATCTGAATTTGGCCAACATTGCTATCATATAAGGAGAAACCTCAATCATTACATATATTGTAACTTTTAGTCAGGTCAATATATGTATATATACTTATCTACTTGCAGGAATGCAAGAAGCATTTGGGTAATGCGATTGTGGAGAATTACATTCACAGTTGTGTTATTGATACATGCCATGACAGGGAGAACAACGAACGTGATGTTTGTCAAACGGCCCATGCTCTCGTCGAGGAATGTTCTCGGTCACTTCAGATCACCGTTACTGACTGGAGAACTTCCAGATTCTGTGGCATGTATATTGTATAATAATTCTTGTAGTTACCTTAAAATCTTGTTTGGGATGGTCATAAGAGAGTTACAGTTGGGATTGGGTGTTGGTATAGTCTGATGATGGATATTGCCACAATACTGGATATGTTATATCTGTGTAGGGTTTGTGACTGTTCTGTGACACACTTCACAGTTTCTTTGGGTTAGCTTTAATAACATTATAATGTCGAGTTTATGTGGCTTGGCATTTGTGTCCCTTCAATTCTTTTTACACCCTCAACAGCCAGGAGGAAATTATGGAGAGATAACTGTTTCGGGATGCAACAGAATCATTTGTCTTTCAGTGAGTGCAGGTTATCCCTCGACCTGAGAGTATGATAAAGCCTGTGGATAACATTACATCACAGGGTAGTAAATCTCGTCAATCAGTTTAATGTCTTTTCATCTAGAATCTTACCATGCGTACTTGCTCATGAGGAGAAAATGAACGAGACATCATAAGGACGCTCACTGATAGTCGAGAAAGAAAACACACACTATAAAAACTGTTACGGCATTCCAACACTCCTGTTCGCATTGTCTTTTTGTACCCTTAAGCAGCTTTAGATTCAAATTGGACACACAGATATAAAAACTTATGCAAACTTCTTTTATTGCCAGGAATCGAATGCGGACTCAATGAGCACTTCAGCAATTGTGAAGACATTCATTTGATGGAATTATGTTTTGATCCAGTTGACATGACATTAGCCAACGACAACAGTACATTGACTGCATACAACATGAGCAGCATGGGCGCCGTCGAGGAATGCGAAAATGGGTGCTTCTGTGATGAAGGATTTGTGTTGGACATAGATCGGTGCATTCCATCCTCAGAATGTGGTTGTGTCTATGATGGATATTATTATCCAGTAAGTCTCACTTTCTGAAAACTAGGTACCATATCAAATTGGCAAAACTTCAGAGTAATGTTACGTGTGTGTGCATGCAATGATCAGCACTAAGTTCAGTGCTTTTCTGCGTTCGTTCTTGTTGCATTATTTTCAGTTTAGGAGATAAAATTTCTTGCATATGCCAGGATTCGAGCATTAAAACATGCATTGAATATCCAAAAAAACAATAGAACATTTATACCCATTGTAATTCAATCCACCAAAATTTTTAAAAGGAAAGGCACTTTTTATTGACATTATATGCTATGAAGAGAAATATCCTTTTTCCAGTGATCAAATATGCGGGAAAATTCCATAGGGTTATTTGGAATAATTCCTGAACAACTTGCCAGTGATGGGGCCATTACATGCCTAAAGTATTTCATTAAAATACAGATACAGTCAATTTCAGTTAATTGCATATCGTTTAAATGCATATTTCGGTCATTTGCATAAAATATGCATACACCAAACCATTTTCTCATAAAAAGACTATTTTCTAATCGTTTATTTGCATAAGGGTCGGACTCTATTCCGTTTTTATGCATACGAAAATCGCCAAAAATGTTGATGAGAAGGGGTAAAAAGTCACCTCATGATGTCAAAATTATAGCAATTTGTAAAAATATTTACCTTGAAAAACGTATTTTATGGGAAAACTTAATACAAAGTTGTTGAAGATGACCATCGCGAGAGCGAAGACGGCAATTTTCAATTTCATAACACACGTGGTTTTCTATCTCTTCTCAGTAACATGCTTCTGTTGACACACATTTCCTGTATGTTTCCATATTTATTTGTGAATTGCATGATTTATTAAAATTTGTATATTTATTTGGTTGTTTGTTGAGTTTGTAAACGTTTGTAAACACCTGAAGTTCCAGTTGCAATTCTGAGAATTCAATGTGAAAGGAAGATTTCCGGGAATTCCCCAACAAGGAAGCCAACTAAACCGAAAGTGCTTTCTATTTCTTCTAACATGCTTCTGTTCACAAACATTTCCTGTATGCTTCCTTATTTCCTTTAAAAAACGTATGTAAACACATGCAGTTCCAGTAGCAATTCCGATAAGTGAAAGGAAGGAAGTTTCCGGGAATTCCATCAATGAAGTATCAAGACGCCGACTAAACACATGGCGTTTGTAATCACCGGCGCAATTGATTCCTGGAATTTATGTCAGATTCAGATAATCCTATTGAAAGGTCAAATAATATTTCCAGGAATTCTATCAGATTAACAGAATCTGTTGAATTGTGTCAGCTTCAGAAAATGCAAGTTTGTAAACACCTGCGCAATTATTCCAGTTTCCCGGTCAGTTTGTGTTGAAACCGAAAGTGAAACTAAGATTTTCCGCGAATGACATGGGTAGCTCTAATTACGCGAGGTTACGGAAAATAGTTCAGAAATAAATCATCAAATTATTGTCTTCGCAACACAAAGTGATTTATTTTGTCTAAATTTAAATAACCCGTATTTAACAGGTCTTCAATATTTATTCATGCTCCAACTTCTTAGAAATCGCCGGCTTCTGGGAAACAAAACAGCTTCTGTGGCGATAACAAAAGATTAATCAAGTCGCTGCAAATATGCATGCATTGAGGTGTGAATTTGACCTAATTCCATTAACTGCAGCCGCAGCACAAAATGAAATCATAGCAATGTCAATGAGGTCACTAAAGAAATGCTAGGAGCACGTGCTATCAAAACAATAACCTTTGTTGAACTGTCATGTTGCTTGGAGTCATTTGTGAGCGTACCAATTAAAGAAGGTGTCATACACTGTTGGGCTTCAGTGTTTAATTAAAACTATATTGGGGCTCAATTCATCAAACATTTACGTTTGACAGTGGCTACTCAATTGTTTTGGTGTGATGTGCACTGATTAATTATCAGATCAGATTTAATTTTTATTTTTGAAGACACTTTGTTTCCCAAAAATTAATGTTTTATTTAATGAATAGAGTTATGCCTCTTCCCATAGTTCAATATAGTTTCGTAAATTGCGCTCACAAATATGCATGATATATTGGGAAATCAATTTGATTTTTGTTAGTTTTTCCAGTTGGCTACATGGATAGATGGTTCTTCATATACCTATTTATTTTGAAACAAACAAAATTACCGAAAATAAACGGCAACTACCGTACATAGAATTATCCCCCTTCTCATAACGTGAAACAAACACAAATAGTATTTTTATAATTTTATCGGGAAACGTTGGCGTTTTTTCTTATCAGTTCTTGGTGGCTATTAACTGATATTTGGTTGGTAGTTAATGATTATTTGTTTAATATTACATGTGTGTAATGCATTTCTAACTGATTGATTGGATATATTCTAAATATAAACATGTATATAGTGAGTTTATTAATCAATGGGGGTTGCCGTTCCTGACAAGAACATCGTTTTATTCTTGAACATTTTACAATCATAGATGATAATATAATATGGAATAACATTAAATTAATATAGATCAAGCTCTTTAGATATTATTTTTTTTAAACAAACTAAATTGATGATGAAATTGAATGAACGAAACATAAACAATTCACTGTATTTCTAGACTGATGCTGGTGATAGAAAAACGGCTTATGCTTCTTTTTATCGTGATTTCGGCTTTATGCATATTCGGTTAACTGCATAAGAAAAGCCATGCAACGATGCTATGCAATAAAGCGAAATTGACTGTACTATTCAATCTATTATTACACAAATACTTTTTCCGGTTGACGTATTGAAGAATGTCATTAATTTTGACATATTGCGTTTGATATTAAAAAGAGACTTATCACACGCCAATCTGCCCTCAACCATTGAAAGCTATCCAATGAGGTCCAACCTTTATTTACTGTCAAGATCTTTAATTCGATCATCACCTGCTCTGTAAAACGGTATGTCATTATTACAAAAGGCCTATGCATTGTATTAATGCCACATGCCTTGACTGACCATTTATCCATTCCCGAGCATTCAAACAAAAGATTGGTCTACTGATTACAGCTACCTTCCTGAACGCTGGTACATCGGAAGTTGCACCACCCAGCACCAACACAATACATGAATGTAATCACAACAAATCGCAGCACAGGGAAACACTAAAAGATATTTAGAATAAATATATGTCAGTCACCAGACCTCATTGGATAAATTACATTGGTCGAAGGCTGCTTGTGGTGTTATTAATCTGGCATTAAATAAATAAATCTGATAAACAGGAATAATGCTGAAACCAAACGGCTCGTTGGAAGAAATAATATTATTTTTTAATCCAAGACTAACAAAAAACATCAGTTGGATCAGCAATCATCATTTATATTTGTTAACTTCAGCTACATGTCAGTGGATGCATGCAAATTTCCTAGTAGAATCTATAGGACAATGACTATATCTCATAACTTGATACTACACTAGACTCCCTTGATGTACTAATCAGCATTGTCCACCGATTGCAATCTCAAAAGCACTGTATTAGTCACAACAGCAATACTTAATTTTTTAAATCAAAACTCATAACTGATTGTGATTTTTATTGGGCTGATTAAATAAATACCATGTTTGTGATCTTTATCCAGCGCTTTCCGCTAGGTATAAATTACCGGGGCCATTTGGCAATTTGGGGAAAACTTCAAAACAGTATAGTCAGTAACACATTTCCGAAATATCGTCGGCCGAATTATCTGCAAGCACCCCAAATGTCTTATTTCTTGAGGTGTTGTTTACTAGCTTAATGTGGGTTGTTAGTATGCCAATTTAAAACACACAAAAGGAAACTTTCGGGATTAAACATATGCCAAAATGTGTTGAATATACGAGTTCACTTTCAATTTCTGGTTTGTATAACCATGTGACCCTATGGATATAGAGTTGTCCAACTTCGATGGAACAGGCATTCGTGGTCAGTGAAGATTGTGAAGTTATTTATGTATTTGATGACAAATTTTTTTTATGTTTGTTGTAATATTTTAATAAAAAATCTTTGATGATACTTTTGTGGGATTCGCATGTATAAATTATATGTGTACTTACAACTATTGTGAAAGAAGAATATATTTAATCCCATACAGAATAGAAAATACATGAATGGCTGTGCAATAGCCAAGGTAAGTCACAACAAAGTTCGTCATCGTCCATAAAACTAGTATTAAAAAATCACATTAGTTCCAGATAATTGTATGCTAATTTTGTCGATCATTGACACACTACTTGTGTTGATAAAAACAAAAACAAAAGTTTGAACACCATGTGAGTTTGCTGGAACTTAGAAGTCTACTTTCCAAGTCATTATCGCCTTGAACATATCTATGATTTTTTGCCAATCATCATCGGTGAAAGAACCATGGGGTGCGCTAACTTTCTCGTGTACTCGAAGGATGGCCTCAAGTGTCGATGCTTTAAGTCGTGACCTCAAGCTTGTTTTTACATCATTCATTAAACTAAACACTCTTTCAACTGACGCGGTGGAATGAGGCACGTCAGTTCAAGTAGTTTCGTGCAATCTTTGTAGTTTTCATGTACAGCGAGTCGATATATGTCTTTCAAATACAAATTTGGCATGTATTTAAATTGTCACACTGTTTTAGTTTGTCTTCTTTCAATTTCTGTTCTTGTTGTGTCGAACTGGGCATAGCTGCCATTTCATTTGTAATTTTCACCCGGTGTAGTTCCTTTGATTCAGCCATCAACATGAGAAAGTCGGACCATTTTCGTTTGGCCACTGCAGAATAAATCATTGGAGCTACTGTCACAGAATGCCCCAAATATACATCCACTTTTGTTTGCCCATAAACTTCCAAAAGCTTACTCAACTCTGTGACACCATAGCCAGTACGTTCATCTGGTAAATTTCTGGGATAAAAAATGCTGAATATACTTAATAAATCTGTTTCTGATGGCGAGAAGGCTTGTTCTACCTCTGTTTTCAGTCTTTTCATCATCGGATCAGCAATGTTTTTTATAAATGTCTCACTGCTTATGTCATGTGGTCCACCACGCGTGACTCTTGCCCCCTGTCGTCGTCTAGCTGCCTCTTGTAGAAATTTATCCTTCTCATTAAAACATGGGCATGGTGATGACATGTTTGCACTGGATTCGTTTTTGGTTATTTTTGTATGAATACGATCTAAGTCCTTCTGTGCAACTTTAATAACAACGTGTGGTATAGCCGTAAAATTCAAATCCGAAGTCTGCAGTGTCGTATTCAGCTTTCCAATAACCCTCAAAACATCGCACAAAACAGCCACATGTGTACAAATTTAGGGTATGTTAGATGCAGTTTAATACCGAGAAATTCGGCATCTTGTGTATCAGCATAAATTGAATCAACAACATCAATAACCTCTGTGTACCGCTGATACAATCGCAAACAACAGTTCCGATGGGAAAGCCAGCGAGTGGCTGAGGATAACACCAACCTCAGTGGCCTTTTCTGAGCCGCCTCTTGCGCGTTCATAAATACCGCTAACCTCTTTGGCGACTTAAAGACTTTCCATAATGTCATGAGGGTAGTGTCCATGAATTTGATATCGGGGAAATCTTTCATTAAGTGGACAAATGTCAATGCCAATCGGTGACATCTGCAGTTAATGTATTTACTGAAGGGGGCCTCATGTCGCACCATACGCTGGAGGCCCCCCTTGGTCCCCGACATCGTGTTTGTCCCATCCAGGGCGACGAAGTACATTTTTTTAATATCGATATCCTTTTTCTGTGTGAGTGTTTAAATTTGCTGCAGGAGTGATGCAGCGTCTGCTCGCTGTAAAGGAGCAACACCGATGATATTTTCCACAACTGTCTATCCAACGACCGAGAATAACAAATTGTTGTATGTCCGCGACATCCTTACTTTCGTCTGCCAGTAAGGTAACAAAATTTGAAGACCTGAGACTGGCCATCTGGATCTCATCAATGTAATCACCCATTACACCTGATTACACTGAGCATTTCCTCATTTATTTGGTGAGATGTGTATGATGCTGATCCAGGGAAACTTAGGTACACTCCGAAAGTTCCTAGGAAGCTCACCAGATCCTCAATATTTGTGGTGTACGCCCAGTTTTTTCGGGTTTATCAACTGCATACACTTAAATATGCTCTTGAGTTTCTGTCTGTTCTGAGCAACTGAATTGTCAGATGCTATCTGCAGGTGTTGCAGCACTGAACCTCTGGTCGCTGAAGCTCATGAATCCACGCGCACACTGCCACACTCCTTGTGAGTTTCCGACGTTTGGTGTTTCAAGAATTCACTGCTTTGTCCACCCACCAAACATCTGAAGAAGGCACACGTGTCATCCGGTGGCGCCATTCCGTGCACAGCTTGCACACCCAACCCAAGTTCACAGTACTGAACTCCGCCCAGGGGTATTCAGTTGTCCATCTCTCGACGTTAGGGGCCATTCTAATAGCTGGATCCGGTGCATCTGCCATTTCCGGAGATGGCGATCGGGACCTTCGAATTTCATCGGCAGGTGGTCCCGGAATATTGACAGTCTGAGGTCTTGACACTTTTGCGGCTGGAGGTCCTTCGGCAGCCTGAGGTCATGGAACTTCGGCAGCCTGAGGTCATGCAACTTCGGCAGTCTGATGTCCTGTGTGAACTTCAGCATGTGTGAGATCCCTTGTGAAATAACCAGTGATTATTTTACTCTCTTTAGCATCCTCGGCCCTTGGCTTTTTCCTATAATATCCTTCCTTGTGGCTCATATTTGTAACTTGAACTGAATGATTTATGCGACAACCACCTGTTTAAAATATCAAACGCGACCAGAATTGGTCACACTGCTAGAATTGAGTTTGATACGGCCTTTTCTTGATTCAGTTGCACTTAGCACTTAGCCCCTCAAAATATGAGTACCAAACAAAAATTGACCACGTTTCTTGCCATATCTAATCAAAACGATCAAAGAAGCGTTCCGAATCTTGATTACGTTGTTGCAGACATCTTCAAAGGCTCACGAGCGGCATGTACTTTGGCGTGTGTCGCGGTGTTCTTTGATCTCGCAAACATGCCGACATCAAGCCACTTAAGATAAACAAAACAGTTATGACAAGGTAATCATGGCGATGCCACATTTCAAAGTAATTTAGTAGAGAAATACAACATTGTTCTGATCTATTTAACCAGATTCGCGATGCAGATACTCCCAGCTCCCAATACGGAAACTTTACTGATATGTTCCCACCGGACAGTTCCCCATTTCCCCACAAGGTCATTTTCCTGAACTTACTCAACCGTGGCTGTACGATGCCACTGGCCAGGTCTATGGACGTCCTTTCGTCCTGTCCTGTCATTACCAAAATGCGTAGATTGTCATAAACGATAGTGAGAGGCCATGCGATGTGTGAAACACGATGTTTGTGTGTGAATGTATGAAGGATCCTGGGAGGTGTGAACATTTTTAAGGGCCCTGATCCCTGTTAGGTGTGAAACTTTGAAAGAGCTACGGGATGTGTGAAAGGGGCACGTGAGGTGAATCTGAAAAGGATGGTCAGGGGATAATAGAGGCTGACAGATTTTTTGATTTTTTGATTTAAAAAAAAAAATTGAGGCGGACATAATTCATGGGGGAAAACTTGGATTGGGGAATGGGACCCATAAAGGGATCCCCTGCCCCTATAGTGGAAACCCTGCTTTATCTCTAGAGCAGCCCCACAAATGAATTGACATGAAATAAGCAGAGGTCAAGGAAATTCAACTACCAACAATGCTGTCTATCTCAATTAATGTTATCAATAAAGGAACAATGCTATTTCGGCCTCTTCTAATGCCATGAATAAGCCTATCCATGCAACCGAATGGTCACCTGCTTATTGTGTTATTATAATTTTCCTAATGATTGTATGTTCCCAATATATTCAAAATGAATGTCCATGCATTGCTGGAATTGTATCACTATGATGCTGCATAACAGGTTACATTTACATACCATAGGTCGTGTAGCACCATGTTATCAATCATGTGGCCTCTCTACACTAGACAAGCATAAGTTTCCACAAAATTAAAACTCTATACTCAGTACACAGCATACAACTTTTGTCTCAAACAGCGTTAAGAGTGCAATTTTCTCTGTCTTTATTCTCAGATTGGAACAAGTTTTACGCTGCTTGAGTGTGGGTGGATCGGGATCTGTGGGGACAATCACACAGTGACACTACATGAGACAGAATGTCACCTAAATGCCACGTGTCGTCTCGCTGATGGAGAGTATGGGTGTCACTGCAATACTGGGTTTTTTGGAAATGGGACCTACTGCGAAGGTACTGCATGCTTGCAATTTCAGTTTTTGTTCAGCATGATCCAGATAATTCATTACAGTTTAAACATATTTTATCATCTAAATCATGCACAGGTATCATGTTGGTGGTGAGAGAGCATGCTATTAAACATTCTATAGTAACAAATGTCGTTAAATGTATGGCTGATGTAACTAAAATGTAACTTCAGCGTTGTTTTATCTCAGTAGATTTGGAAATTGACCTTCTGAACTTACTGTTACATGCATATGGCAGTGTCACATTTTAAAAACATTTCATCTTAAACAATGGCAAAAATATGAGCATGCTCTGAGATATATAGTTTTCAGTTTCCACATGGCTAAATGAAGCACATTTGTATCGGGCATATAAATATATCAGAACACAAATGTTGGATAATTATTTATTTCAACCGGACAAAGAAAAGAAAAGAAAAAAAACATAATAATCCATAATTATCCGAGTTTGAACAATCCTATTAATCCAATAATAACGACCAAGCATTTTACCGATGTAAGTGACATAAACATAAATTCACCAATTGATGTTCTTCACTAAAATTTGATCTCACATGAAATTGTGCGATATCTGAAAATGATATGCCACATGGTAGTGGATGAGATGAAATCAAATGGTTGATATCCAAAATTAAGTTATGCAAAATAGTGAAGCTGTATTCTGAGAATGACAAGAGAATGTGGATAAATAATTGTAAAAATATAGTTTTTCCAAATGGAGATGCATGTTATATGATAAGTTGACCTGAATGTGAAAATGAAAAGAGAGCTGTTAGTATAAATGTTGAATGATGAATGCTGAGATGAAAGAAATTGCATGCATGATCACTATGTATACACTAAATGGCCACAATGAGAATCCCTATCTCACATATAAATGAATAACTACCGTAAGGTAGAGTATTAGAATGGAGAAAAGGTGTCCAAATAGCAAACAAATAACCATATCCATGACCCATAAGTGCCCCAAATATAATAATGTTCCAAAATATCAAGTCCTGACACCAAATGCCGAATATACTGCATGGCTTTACAGTGTGCATTACAATGATCTTATAGTATAAAGATGAATAAAGCTACATGGAGAGTAAGTTATGTATAGTAACATATTGCTGGTGTAACTTGCAGAATAAAATAATGTCCGAGGTAAAACTGCATGTTGGCAGGATATATATGTATTATATAAAAACATGTCAATTATAATTTCAACAATTATCTGAATCCAACTGATCCATCATCCAATGCAAAGTCATGCGGTACAGTCACTGACACAATACAATAAATGCAGCAACAGTTAGGTCAAAATGTAGACATGAATTATAGTTACCAATAATAATCAACAATGCTTTATAAAAAAAAAACGCACACTAACCACAAGCAGAGTGGACATTGGGATAAATATTAGAATTCAAGAAGGCATTTGAAAGGCCATTCATCAATTCATATAAAATAACACAACCACAAACAGTCAGCAGTTGTGATAGGGGTTCATGGTATGTCATGGTGGATGGTAGCATTGCCTGTAAAGCCATGTTAGTCCAGGAGATATTGGTCGACCTCTGCACCCCCCCCAGGACTCAACTTCACCCCCACTAATTTTCTTTCTTAATGTTTCCTCTAATTTTTTTCGGTTGTTAACAAGAAAAAAAGTGGCCGCAGAGACTCCAGACAAGATGGCGTCCATCGTGGCGGCCATTTTTATTATATGCACCAGGTCCCTTTGATCGCCGTTGTAGTAAAGATCATATCACATGCGGTCTTGTTTTCCACTCGATTCGTTATGCTGGTATACAACCCTTACAAATTAACCAAAAATCCGACACCAGAATCCAATATGGCCGCTATTATGGCGGTCGCCGAAATGTGAAAATATGCTATTTTTGTGACTTTTCACCACCTTTCGTTTGTCTCTGTGGGAAAATATTGGCATCTTTGCGTGATGTTATACATTTATCGTATAGAAGAGTCATTGGCGAACACATAGTAACCATAATAGACATTCATTGTGGGATATTTTTGTCCGATATCACATTTTCCCAAATGCCGGTATAGTAGGTCAAAGCTGTATCGACACTAATAACGCGATGTAATGTTTCGAATCAATGAATGTCATTGCTATCATAACAACACCCATGTATATATATGTGCAGGAGATACTCAAGTTAGGATTCCTCTTATACCTGAGTTGAGGAATATTTACCCAAATCCATGATGGCGGCCAAAATGGCCACCAGAAATAGAAAAATCGCTGATTTTAACACCAGTGAGCATTATTGTCATGACAACTCCACACCTGCTTAGGGAGCATGTCAAAACCTCGTTCGCATATGCGAAAAAAATGCGAAAATTGTGGCGTCATTGACGTCGTTTTTTCCGACATTATCAGAGTTTTTTCGGCATTATCGCCGCCGTAACGTTGTACGTTTTCTTCAATTTTTCGTCATTTTCGCCGTCTTGGTTCGATGTTTTCGCAATTATCGCAGTTTTGTTTCGACAGTTTCCGAGTTTTGCTCAACATTTTCGCCGTTTTGTTTCGACATATTTTCGCAGTGTTTGTTTTCGTCAAGATCGCAGTTTTGTTTCCGTCAATATTGCCTGTGGTGTCGATATGATCTGCAACACACTTTGTGTTTCGTCATGGTCGCAGTTTTATACGAATGTGTCGTGAACAGCAAGATGTCGGTGTCTTGCAGTGCTGAAAGTAAACTGTATAGTAGACTCATTGTATATCGAATCGAAGAACGAATGGGATATGGTGTTGGGCTTTGGTAATGACATGAAAACGGCTGACTTAACCATACAACATTTCATAATGGACATAATGCACCCACTGAGTGATTCCAACATCAAAGACCTACATCTTTATTATCAACTTTCTGATAGAAAAATCCCAGATAAGCAAAGCATCATATAATAATATATACATTTAAAAAAACAAGCTTATACCGGACATTAAGCTAATTAATATAAAAATATTTCAGATTTTATTTCATTCACTCATTCAGCAACGTAGTCTCTGACCAAAAATAACGTGATTTCCGTGGGTTTGAAAGGTAACAGCCTTGTCAACAGCTCACTTCCGTAACTTGGTTGCCACAATCAACAATGCTAACATTTCGCTTGTTGTTTCCCCGATCAAGTGAATTTGACAGCCAATACATTCGCCATGTACATTCCCGGCGAATACATCATTATTCCTCTAATTATTGTCTCGCTAGAATGTTACACAATTTCTTGAAACGAAACTCGAGACGTGATAACTGATATACAATGACTAAACTATTTTCCATTTTTCAAGTTCGCGGGCAAGACTCAAAAAGTCAAATGTTCAAGTGGTTAAATAAAAATCGACGAATCTTGATCAGGTCACCCATGAAAAATAGATATCCGTGACATGCGGAAACTAATTGTTATGGATATTTATTCCTATTTAAAATAGTTCAGATTTTAGTTGACAATAACATGAATTTCTTTCGTCTATATTTATGTTTGTTTACGTATTCCGAGGGGGGTGATTAGATCCGCCGACCCGCTCCATGCTTATTGGTTGTAAATGAATCGGATTTGCGTTTATTAATCGGCATTTTTGTATTATGGTACAACTAATTTCCCCAATTTAAGTTATACTATAGTGTTTACTTCATGCCGACTTCAAGATCAAATAAATAAACATGAACAAAATAAGTTATGTTAATGTTTAAGTATACCGCTGGGTGATTTGTTTAGATTCAACAGCCGGCTTCCCATTGTGGTTGTTGATTGGTTGAATGTGAAAAATATTCCCACGGTACGTCACAACTATTAAGGGGAGGACAAGTGACCAATATCGAATGGGGATTTCCATGCAAATTAATCTCCGGAGCAAAAGTTACATATGGAGCAGTTGTCCGGGAACCAAAGCAGGCACATCATTGAACAGTCATAACATTAACTGGCAGGTGCGCGCTAGGTAAATTATACAATTTTGCAATAAGTAAATTTTGAGAATATTTCTATGTAAATTACATCACATGACCTACATTTGAAAAATCAATATAAAATTCAAAAATAAATACACCAACATTATAATGGAACTGGTCACAAGCGGATTCACCAGACAAATACCTGTTGTTTCCAATACCACCTCAAGTCACCATCAGAAGTATGTGCAACTCTGTAACTTTTGCTCCGCAGATTTACATGGAATTCCCCATTACAAATTGGTCACTTGATCTCCCCCTTAATTCACAGCGAACTATGCAGTCATTTCATTCACGGGAGCATGAAGTACTGTGAATTAGTCACCGATGTAAACATTTTAGCCCAATTACATAATGCAGACTTTTATGGTAGGCTACCGAGTACGCAGGCCTGCACTTAAATATTAAAACACTCAAGTGTTATTTCATAATGTTTTGCGCTCATCGTGAGACGATTTTTTTTTGTGTTCTGATGCAGTCATTTCACCGATTTGTTAAATTGACAGAGGGATGTCTTCAGTTCATGTCATAATCTTATTATAAGCCCCGTTAATCGTGCACCGCAATTTAATTAGCATCCCAATTACCACTCCCAATCACTGTAATCAGGTGAAACTAATTACGTGCCACACCTGAGCACTCTCCCGTAAATATGTCATATATGTAGGCCTACCCCAGCGCCAGTTCGCATGCGCGAATTTTATCGCATCCTTTCGATTTAACTTTTCGTCACTATCGACATTTTAAAAAGCGATTTGTTGTCGATGTTACGACGTCGATTTTAGCGTTGTCGAAAGTTTCGACATTTTAGTTTGTTGAGCTTTCGACGTTATCGCACTTTTATATGGCCAGTCGCTTTCAATGTTATCGCATTATTTTTCGTCATTTTCGACATTTTGTTTTTGCACAATTACGTCGATTACGTCAAAACTTTTTCAACATTATCGACAATATTTTTGCATATGCGAAAGAGGTTTTGACATGCTCCCTTACTATTGTGAGTTCGGAACACTTAGGCGAAGAATTTCCTTGTTCCATATCCAAATAAAAGTTCCCCAAATCCAAAATAGCGCCCACAATGGCCGACAGATTTTGAAAAATCACCGAAATTCCCTCATATTCACATCATTGGGCATTATTGTTGAGACAACTCCACCCATGTTGAGTTGGAAATACTGAGGTGAAGTAATTACCATACATCTCATGCAAGAAATGGTTTTCCAAATCGAAGATGGCGGCCAAAATGGCGACCGAAATTTCAAAACAAGCCTACATTCCTTTACTTTCTTACGATGTGCGTTATTGTTTCGCGATTTCTACCCACCATTACATGTTGATATGGAATATTGATATGAAGTATTCATTAGGGTTTGGCAATTGATACTCACAGTCATGATCGTGGCTAAACTTGCGGCCAGAAATTGAAAAGAAATCAATATTTTCTCATACTAATTTCAACTTTTTGTAATAATATCGGTATGTATGGACAAAACTGTACATAAACCATCTACTTAAACGTATCAAAACGCATAACATAGCTTGTATCCTTCTGGAAAGATGAAAACCCACAATTAATATCGCGATGTGCCATTTCAAAATCCATTCTACACTTAGCGCCGATAATGGCCGTAACCGTAGGTGCGCCGAATAGTCATATCAGAACAATTACTTGATAACAGATTCTGATTTGCCACGTCACGTCCATAATTATCTGGACCAGCTTCCATTTCTTTGTCAGATAAATATAGGGAGACGGGTCCCTCTAATCATAACGTTTCAAACAATTCATTATCCGGTGTCTAGCTTACGATTTTAAATATTTGCTAAATATGGGATTTGTGTGTCATCTCGAACTAGGAAGGCATATGGTCGATGAGTATACAAGCTTACAGAATGTAATCTCTATGTATGTGTCTCATACCCCATGGGGATAACGACATGTACACCTGGCGAACCAGTTAGCTAGTCACTTCTCAATAGATGGTT
Source organism: Siphonodentalium dalli (assembly GCA_032622095.1). NCBI lineage: Eukaryota > Metazoa > Mollusca > Scaphopoda > Gadilida > Siphonodentaliidae > Siphonodentalium > Siphonodentalium dalli. Next base: position 63,430,006 of record CP136067.1, read on the forward strand.
CGTCAACTCACAAACTCAGCGAATGCATTGGCATACGTGGACAACTTCGACAGTGTTTCGAAGGTTGCTAGCTGTCTCATTCCCTTGGACAGATGTCTATCTGCTAAGGAGAAGACCATAGTGTACCGACTACCCACACTTCTTGACCATGATCCGAAGCAAACTGTGTGACGTCCTAGTCAAATATCTCCCAGCAGAGAAGAACAATACTCGCGGTGCTAGTTTGTGGACATGCGCCATGATAGTGGGAATGAAATGGGCCACGGTATACACCACCCCTACACCTGGTACATGTTTAAGATATAGATTGTCATGTGTGTCGGGATTTTTTTGGTGTGGTAAGATTGTATTTCCACATCCGATTTGAAGCCGTTCTGATTCAACTTGACCAGACATTCAATTTTGTCTGGATAATACTATGCTAGCCTCCCTGAAAACAGTCGGATGGACTGAAGGATAATGTCTTTATAGCATGAATGTATGCGTTTTTGTTATCCTCTCTCAGGGTTAGTGTCAGTATGTGGGCAGTATTATTCAAGAAAATGTCATGAACTGTGGTGCATTTATTTCACTATGTATTTAAAGAACAATTTATAGTCTCGATGACAATGGCTGTGGACAGTGGGGAACACGACCTTTATGATCATATAGCTTTATATAACTTTAGAATATAGTAGTTAATGTCTCATCCAGGAAAATGGTCGCAATGGTGATGTTACCAAGAAATCAATTGGTGTACCAACGTATGTTGAGCTGAATGCAAGAGCTCATCAACGCAACATTCCTCTGGATGTTCTTCGCGTTGAACATTTCACCCTTTTGTTGATGGCATTTGTACTTTCTTAAACAATACCGACCACCACCCAGCGTGAGTATGACATATCAACCAACTATCAATGATATCGCCTTTAAGACTACACCCAGTCTTGGTGGGGCTTATACAGTAGTAGCCAATGGCACACGCCTGGTCCAGTTGATTAAGAACGGCTTCCAAACGGATGGGAACATACAATCTTAGCATACAAGGAAAGCAAAGCCACACATGAGATCCTGTCTGAATCTAAAACATACCAAAATAAGGGGCAGTGCAGTCATGGTCCAATTTCATTTCCACTATCATGACACATTCCCACAAACTAGCACCATGTGTATTGTTATCATCTGCTTGGATCTGTTCGGTGGACGATTGCTAGACGCCAACAAGATTGTTCTTAGGATCATGTTCAAGAAGTTTGGGTATATTATGCATTATGGTCTTCTACGCCTAGCAGAAAGCCATCTGTCAAATGTCAGGCTTTCAACATCCGAAGCCATATACAGAAGTTGTCCGGGTATGTCAGTGCATTAGATGAGTATTGATGAACCATATATTGAGAAGTGGCTGTTTGGGAAGATCACCAGGTGTGCATGTTGTTATCCCCATTAGGTTACCAAAGCTGACAATATGCAGATAGATAGTTCCTTCTGAAAGCTATTATACGCATTGACCGAATACCTTTCTAGTGTATCACACCAGATAACACCCATACCCCATATGTAGCATCTGAATTATACCATAAGCTATACCACGAATGAAGCTCGCCAAGAATAAGGATAAGAATTCCAAGCTTTCGAAACAAATACGTGAGCTGGACACCGGCATATGTATTGTTTGAAACATTCCGATTAGTGGGACCTTTCTGCAAAGAAGTGTAGAAAACTGATAAATTAATCTGACGAAGAGACGGAAACTGGTCTAGATAATGCTGAATGTGGCAATCATAATAAGCTCAGGTACTGTTTTGATTCTTGGAAGTCATAATATGACTATTCGGCGCACCTATATACGGTTACGGCCAGTATGGGCCCTTAGTGGAGAATGGATTTTGAAATGTCACATCGCGATTGTGGGTTTTCATCCATCCAAAAGGCTACGACTTACGCTGGAACTATTAGATGGCTTATATTATGTATCGTTTCCAGGCCTCAGCCTAGGGGTTCAGAACAGGGAGACTTGAAGTCTCCCTCCAGGAAATTTAGGGAGACTTCAGGAAATTTAGGGAGACTTCAGGGATAAGTGGGGAGTCCTGGGGAGTCTACCAAAAATTTACAAAAAATTAAAGCGATATTTTTAAAATTATTTTATTCTTTTAATCGATAGCATATAACATGAAATATAATAGCACATGGAATAACATAAGCAACAAAACTAACATATAATACATGTGACACAGCTGACAACAAAATGTTAAGATAACAAGATCTATGATATTGTTTTTTATGTTTTATTAAATATTTATCAGTTTGTTATGATAAATGTATGTTTAAATGAGAAGTAATTATCAGTTAAACTTATTGTAAGTTCTAATATATTTACTGTATAAACTTTACTTTTCTGTTTTAGTCGACAATATTAATGTGTACAATTAAGAAGTAATCATCACTTTGTTGTAAACTTATTGTAAATTCTAATATATTTACTGTATAATGTATTATAGGCTTGTTATCTACTCATTTAGTAACAATATTTGGCACTGAATGTTATCATGATATCAAGTTGGATGTAGAATGTTGAATGACTTCAAGTAAGCCTTGTTGAATTGGAGAAGTGAAATACTCTCCTGTCCTTGACCGATCTCCATTTCAACAAGGCCCTATTGAAGTCAAACTTGGATGCATCCGGACCATCTTCACTAATTATCATGAGATCATTTAGTGTTTCATTGTTCATGGATGTTCTGTGTTTAGATTTGATACGGTTTTGGGTTGAGAACCCCCGCTCACACGCAACACTGGACACAGGTAAAGTGACAGCAATTCTTAATAATGGCAACAAGTGAGGCAAGGTATCAAAATGCTTACTGTCCATTGCATTAACAACATCATTAAAACTTTTCTTATTAGAATAGCTTCCTACAACCAATCTCTTGTAAATCAGAAACTCTTTCTTACATTCTACTTTGCAATCAATGGAGAAATGGTCAACAAGATCAGACAATTCATCAAGGCCAAATTTAACAAATGTATCAATAACATCACTAGAATTAGCTTCTAGAATAGAAACAGGTGTATTAAAGCACATTCATTTTCTCAACAATTGCAATGTCAGTAAACCTATCTTTAAGGTTGGAGATCACATGGCCAACATATGTTTGCATAATGGACTTCACAATGTCCTTCTGCTGTGTATAGTTGGTCAGTTCAACAGCAGGAGAGTCAACATTGTCCTCACTATTGTCAGGTTTGTCGAATCCTGCAAAACCGTCGATGTTTAACTTCACACTTTCCTTGACAACAGAATGTTGACATTCGTTGTTCGGTTGTTCGTATGTCGTTTGTGTATTTGTCGTTGGTATGTCGTTATATTCCTCTTTCACAAAGAAATCTAATTTGTCCATGTAAGATCCGAGTCCATCTAGAACTAACAAGTCTGACAGGGCTGCACATGTACTGTCAACTGAGGGTTTAATACAACTAAAGTCCAACACATTCGTCTGGAAAATCTTACTGAGCTTCGTCAGGAACGGTAGTGTGTCCATCAACATGTGGGTGATACCAATGAATTTGTACTGTCGAATTTCCTTCAATAATCCCTTTGCTACGGCCGCACTATCATTCTCTAACGTAACAACCAAAGCAGGGTATGTTCTATATAGAATCTCCACAGCTCTACCCAAACTTAACCAACGCACGGCATGAAGTTGAGCAAACTTTAGATTCGGCATGTCCAAGAGTGTTTGGATCTCACGTAATTTGTTGCTTCGAAGTGCTGAGCTGCTGAAGTAATAGAAAATACTGGCGACTGTCCTGTTGTATTTGACTAAGTCTGGAACTAGTTTAGCAGCCTGTGATGATGCCAAAGCACACCGATGTGCTGCACAATGAATTCCCACTAAAGCAGAATTTGTCCTCTCGCGAAGTTGCACCACAACACCCTTCACACGGCCTGTCATAACACTAGCACCGTCCGAACTAATACCGATAAGTTTGGATTTGTCCAGGTTGTGTTTCTTGAAGGTAGCAAGAATGACGGTAACGAGAATATCGGCGGTCGCTGATCCACTAGTAATTAATCTCCACATTCTCGAGAAGGCACATCTTGACGACACTGTTGTGGAAATATTGCAGGTAAATCAGAAGTCGTTTCTGATTAATACGGTCGGTGCTCTCGTCAAGAATAATACAGCTGATCGCACTTCGGAAAGATTGTCCTCAAAAATAACATCGGCGATAGCACTTCGAAGGTCAGATAACGATTTGTCACTTTTGTATGTCAGACGTGAAGCTTCTATTGTCTCAACACCCAATGAACCAACTAAGTCGATGATGTGTGCGAATTCTTCTTTTGGCAATTCCCGAATGGCGATGTGGTAGGCAGATTTCAGGTACGTCAGGATGTGCTCTTCGTCTTTGGAGATTTTCTGTTCTATCAATTTAATCAACGGTTGTTGTTTTGTGAGCTTACTTTTGGTGACAGCTGTAATGTGGGTATCGGCTGGAAACAACAAAAGGGACTAATGAACAGCTGCACAATAAAGATAAACCAATACAGCCCCCATATAATATTGCTGGGACGAAACAATAGAAACTAACGAATAACTGGGCCACGGATAATCCGATTAAGTAATAAAACTTCCACTGAATGAGCAGTGATACAATGGTGACTAATTAATTTATCAACAGGGAGCCAGAGTAGTCGGGATTAAGTCACTATAATAAGTAATCTATAGCTATCCCTAATTTGGCGCATGCTAACCTAGTTAATTTTAATGTCAACAGAGAATGCGTCTTCAAAAATACAACGAAATAGCTGTTACTGAGAAGATAGAGTTGTCCTTCCTGGACTATATTCACGGCTTTCTAAGTACCCGGATATTAATACTCCGGTTTGACTGTATTCTACTCGGTGCTCCGAACAGAACTACGGGATATAACTCTAATCCATACATGTCAAGTTTCATGACCATATTTCGCCATGTTGATGAAACAAAAACCACGATCAAAATTTTTTTTTTAAATTATAAATTATTATAAATTAAATTGTATGAATGTTGTTAAAATGAATACAAAAAGTAAATCTCATATATATTTTGAAGACCTCTGTCTGTCTGTCTGTCTGTTTGTCTGTTTGTCATTAATACAAATCTACGATTCTCGACCAAACGGGACGAAACTTGGTACGTGTGTGTAGTTTGACCAGGCGGTGGTCGTTGTCGTATTGGCGAGCCCGTGCGACGCCCGTGTAGCGCAGACGAGATCTCGGAAACGGGTGGAGCTATCGACTTGAAATTTGGTATGTGAATGTATCTTGCCCCGAATACGAATTTTATCGGGTCGCCGAGCCCGTGCGACGCCAGCTTCGCGCATGCGCAGACGAGATCTCGGAAACGGGTGGAGCTATCGACTTGAAATTTGGTATGTGAATGTATCTTTGCCCCGGATACAAATTTTATCGGGTCGCCGAGCCCGTGCAACACCAGCTTCGCTCATGCGCAGACCAGATCTCGGAAACGGGTGGAGCTATCGACTTGAAATTTGGTTTTTGAATAGCCCGGACAACGTCGGGCTCATCGGCTAGTAAAATATATTTATACTTACAAGTGCCATGTCGAGTGTGGTTTGTTGTTTTCGCCGGGGTCTCATGACCTCGAGAATATGCTGTGTCGAGATTGGCAGCCCTGCAGACGGAACAATACCACTTTTTGTTGTCATCTAAGACATACCAATCGAACGCAGTTTGAGCAAGTTTTTTGCAGTACTTTTTAGAAGGTGTAACAGGTGTATCACTAGTATTACGTTTCCGTTTAGAAGACGGGGATTGTGTCGACAACCAAGATGTGAGAGACATCTTGAATGATCAAGGAATAATGAAATCTGCTATCAATTCAGTGGCTATATACTGCTTGACAGGCTTACAGCAACATATGTTGGGTTGTCGTGAACATCGGACATCAAAGGGTTATTGTTTTAGTAAAATAAACACGCATCTCAATCACCCTTCGTGGAGCTGATAAGTGTTAATTAAAACATTTATTTGTGACACTCACGACACAGATGCGAACATCTCATCGTGTTTTCAGCATGTCAAAACATTCATGATTAACATTCATTACCGCAAAGGGAACAAAGGCGACTCAATAACAACACAAAACAATAGGTCATATTTTATTTTTTATTTTAAACACTTGGGTCTTTGTCTCTGCATCGTCTGTTTCTTTTTGGGATGGCCGTCACAATTCATCTATACACGGACATGTCTGGGGGAAAAAAAATTTAGAAAAAAAAAAAAAAAATCTCCTAAAATTGAAGGCGACTTCGATTTCGCCTTAGAGTGACGATAGGCCGAAGTCAGCGACAGTAAGGCGAAAATCTCGCCCGAGTCGCCTTGTGAGCCGAGGCCTGATCGTTTCGTCTATACAGATTGATATATTGACAAAAAGTTGAAATTAGTATGTGATGATATCGGCTTCTTTTAAATTTTTGGCCGCCAGTTTGGCCGCCATATTGACTGTGAGTATCAATTGCCAAACCCTAATGAATACTTCATATCAATATTCCATATCAACATGTAATGGTGGGTAGAAATCGCGAAACAACAACGCCCATCGTAAGAAAGTAAAGGAATGTAGGCGTGTTTTCAAATTTCGGTCGCCATTTTGGCTGCCATCTTCGATTTGGAAAACCATATCTTGCATGAGATGTAAGGTAATTACTTCACCTCAGTATTTCCAACTCAACTGTAAGCATGGGTGGCGTTGTCTCGACAATAATGCCCAATGATGTGAATATGGGGGAATTTCGGTGATTTTTCAAAATCTGTCCGCCATTGTGGGCACCATTTTGGATTTGGGGGACTTTTATTTGGATATGGAACAAGGAAAGTTATTCACCTAAGTGTTCCCAACTCACAATAGTAAGCAGTTGTGGAGTTGTCATGACAATAATGCTCACTGATGTTAAAATCAGCGATTTTTCTATTTCTGGTGGCCATTTTGGATTTGGGTGAATATTCCTCAACTCAGGTATAAGAGGAATCCTAGCACGAGTATCTCCTGCACATATATATGCATGGGTGTTGTTATGATAGCAATAACATTCATTGATTCGAAACATTACCTCGCGTTATTAACGTAGATTCGGCTTTGACCTCTGGTACCGTCATTTGAGAAAACGTGATATCGGACAAATATATCCCACAATGAATGTATATTATGGTCACCATGTGTTCGCCAATGACTCTTCTATACGATAAATGTATAACATCACGCAACAATATTTTCCCACAGAGACAAACAAAAGTTGGTGAAACGTCAGAAAAATAGCATATTTTCACATTTCGGTGGCCATCTTGGCCGCCATAATGGATTATGGTGTCGGATTTTTGGCTAATTTGTAAGGGTTGTATATTAGCATAACAAATCGAGCGGAAAACAAGACCGCATGTGATATCTATCATCTTTACTATAACGGCGATCAAAGAGACCTGGTGCATATTGTTAACAACCGAAAAAAAATAGAGGAGACATTAAGAAAGAAAATTAGTGGGGTGAAGTTGAGTCCTGGTGGGGGGGGGGGGGGGGGGGGGGTGTAGAGGTTGACCAATATCTCCTGGACTATGTATTATGAATAACTTTCATCAATCACCCTATATCATGTTTATCCTGTTTGTTAAATAGCTTGCACTAATGCGTGTCTATATAAGACATATCCTTTTCTTACATTTCAGAGAACCCATGCGACCCAAATCCATGCGGCCAACACGCTTTTTGTGTTAGAAATGAAGGAAGTCATGCGTGTGTTTGTGATCAAGGCTATCAAAGCCAGTGTGATGCATGTTATGGTTAGTTTATAAACTACATACATCACGCCCTTTGTCACTGGATAACCTGGTGTAATAATTATGTGAGAGTATGTGTTCTATTCTCCCCATGGCACCAGAGCAACAAGTTTGAAGCTTAGGGCAGGGGTCCTTTGATATTTTTTGTTTATTTTCATAATATATTACAAGAACTTGGCTTTGCGGGAAATTTATTTCTGAGGAAATGGGCTTTAATTAAAGTACTTTTTGCAAATTAATCATGCACTTAATAGCCTCATCCCTTTCTTGAACATCGTTCTTCAAAACTAATATCAATAAAATATGATAGCTTAAAACTAACCTGAGAAACCCGAAATTTGAAAAAAAATGAAAAGTGGATACCAGATAACATGAGATATCAATTATGTGAGAACTATATGATTTTTCTTTGATATTTATTTATTCAGATATTGATGAATGTGATACACATACAGATGAGTGTGACCCCAGAGCAACATGTACAAATACTGATGGTTCTTATAGGTGCGACTGTTCTGATGGTTACATTGATATTGGAAGAAATTGTGATGGTACGTTGAATTTTTATGAGCTTTCATTTTCCCGTCGGCAGCAAATATTTTTTCCGCTAAAGGGATCCTTCACACTGAAGTATATGGATTATAATCTTGGAAAAGATAAGTTATACACTGAACTCCATGGTATATACATTTTTATTCACAGAGGAGGGATCTTATGACTATGAGCCAGTATGAAAATGTTATTATTTTGGTACGAAATAGCATAAGTACGTACGTTTTGAACTTTATGCTGAACGGACATCCAGGCATTGTCGTGAGGTCATGTCATTTAGCTATAGCCTTTAACATCATTGTCAAATCCTCTTTTCATCATTTGTGCACAAGATCAGGGAAGTGATATGAGTAACCTTGAACCAGGATGTACAATAATACATTAATGGTTGAATTTACACCTCGCCAAATGTTGTACTTTGTACTATTGCATTTTATCGTCTGGTTCATTTCTTTTACCCATTCCAAGTTTTTAACTTGTTGCGAATTCATTTCTGGTTTGGGAAACGACACATAATTATTAACAGATTCATTTTCACTTCGTTTTATTTGTCTTGTTACAACAAATATTTTATTTGTTATTTGTTGAGAATTGTGGGAAAATTTCCCATGTGTACTTCCGGTCTCAACACATGGTCCGATACAAATTACAATAATATTATCGATCTTACGTGAGTGGAACTCTCTTCAAGGATACTATTTACGCATGTCAAAATGTTTGTCCAATTGCTATGTTATCTCTGTTCACGTGGTTCTAGAATGTAAATATTATTACTGTAAACGCATCTTTTATTTGGCGTTTATTTCGAACCTTCGACCAGATGAGACAAAATTGGATTTGTTATTTTTGTTTATATTTTAAATTGTCACTCGAAATTTGTTTCATGTTGGCAGTGTTGCAAATAAGGATCAGGTTTGAGGGCCCACTTCTGTTTATCTATGAATTAACTCAATGAGTTTATTTGACAACAAATAATTTTGTGACAGGTGATCATGCAACCAACCATGACACAAGTAAACATAAATTAACAATGTCTTAATGTGACTCACACAGTCACCCATTTTCATGGTAAAATTTGGGGTCCCCTGATCCTTAAAAGAGGTCCAGTCTTTCCCTCATCCTTGAGTGGCCTCGGCTTCGTTAACCCCAATGGCTCAGGCTAATCAAATTCCTCGTTCCATTCAGAGATTGGGGGGGGTGGCCACCTCACACCAAGTGTCACTGTGGCAAAGGCTCTTTACCGTTCCAAGGGTAGTTCCAGTGTACATGACCATGTTCAACCGTTCCTGCTGGAACTACCAAAGATTCGCATCTTTCCACCTTTCCTTTCAAAGCCGTTGGAAAGAACAACAATTTTTCAGCACACCCTCGGGTGGAATTGCTGACAATGACCCCTTCCCGGGACATGGCAGAGCCTCAAAATGCATAACATTTGGCGAGTGGTAAATTATAGCAGCTGCAATGATTCATCGTGTATTCAGTGTATCGTGATACACTTTCGGCTGATACACATATTTCGATATAGGAAATCAGATAATGTCTGAAGCAAAACCTGCCATTATCTCTCAAATTTACATGTATACTATGTATATTTGACTCATCTAGCCAACAATTAAATTCCATTTTAGTTTAAAATGAACTCCACATCCAGTCATAAACTGGTTGTTTCTGATAATTCATGTGGTATTCATTTGCAAACACTACTTTAGTGTATCGTGATATGTATCATATCGTTGATCATGTATCGTGATTCAAATCGTGTTGTGACCGAGTGTATCGTTGCGGCCCTAATGACAGCAAAGCATGATTCTGCTTTTCGTCAGGTTTTAAGCCCTGCTCTGGGGGAAACATCCCTCATCATCCCTTGATCACCCCTCGATGCCTCTTTCCAGGCCTTACTCAGCCCTGTTTATTCAGTTTCTACTTTTAAAGAAAACACAATAGTTTGGTCCGATGTTCTGGTTTAAAATGTTCTCCATTTTACAAATAGCCGACTGGCGTCAACAATTCTAATTAACTAGTAGAGGCTCTTATGTACTCCCGTGTGCACTTTGTGAAGAAATATAGCGACTATGCCAATGACGTTGCTTGATATCTCAGGCACCAGAAAACAAATGTTAGACACCTTGGGGTCGCGACTGGGTGGATTTATGACGTCATCAAGATGGCCGCCATACACCATTTCACAGTATGCACTGAGTCAGTTTGATTAATATCTACTTGTAAATTTATTATAGAAATTTGATTATCTCACCACTGACGTGAAACTAATACCCCATACTTCCATTTGACAGAAAAAGTGGCCACCATAAACCAAGATGGCCACCAAAATGGCGACCGAAATTCAGAAAATTGATGATTTTTCACACTTTCCTCTTGAATAATTAACCGATGTTTGAAATTTGTAATGAATAAAGACCTATATTTGAATAAATTCTAGTATCCAACCATTTCAACAACATAATATGTCATATTTCGGATCTCATTCCTGCCAGAAATCTTTAAAATGTGAATTCAAAAATGTGCTATGAAAGTTAACCAAAATTCAATTATGTGATTCTAGCCAAGAGTTGAACAGAAAATAACTGAATTTGATGAAGATAATGTAAAAATGTTTTAAATATGTGAATTGCCATATAGTTACACTGAAAATAGTGCATTTTCGTTTAAGATGGCGGCCAAGATGGCTGCCAAAATGGAGAAATCACCAAAATCTGTCCTATTTTTATTGATATCACTCATGTGTTGGGGAAAAGTAAATATATGTGAATATGTGCTACTTTTTCGCCGAAATCCATGGACTTATGGAATAATTTGTAAATTTGGTGAACCATATAGCTGCTTATACCCGAGAATTCAACAGAATTATACCATCAAAATTAAGTCAAATCATCTTCATGGCAGCCACACAAAATTGCAGAATGGGCACTGAGTGAGGAAGAAAATGTAACACAGAAAATGAAAAATATTTCTACGGCAATGATAAAATTGCACCAAGCTTCCTTTTGAAAGAACAAGATTGATAAAAAAAAACAAGATGGCTGTCAAAATGGCGACCGAAATATAGAAATGTGTTGAATTGTTACACATGCCCCTTACATCGTTTTCGGTTTCGATTAGGACTTGTCTTTGTTTTTATCAGTCATGATACCAAGTACTTTGGAAAACATGTTATGCTGTAATTTGTGTAATTTCACAAATAAACTTGCTTCTCGAGGTTCTAGATTAACATTGGACAGAACTAGGCATAATAAAATAAACAAAAGTGTACACAGTTTTAAATATCATTAGTGTCATTCATTTACACTCGACATTGATCTATTTTACCCAAGATGGTCGCCAGAATGGCCCGCCAAAACTCAGTTATAAAATGTGACAAATGTTTATATTCTCAAACGGCATTTAGGAAAGGAGTTGGATATATTCGCCCAATCTAAATTAGATACTATCATGTTAAGGTATATTGTGACTATGTTTGACCAAACATAGTTTGCTTATAATCGAGAATATATCAGAATGGACTCTTAGAAACCTAACATGAAATTGCCCAATATAATTTAAACGATCCTGCCCGTTTCCTGGGAAGGAAGTCAAACTGGATATGTGCTGACTGTATCATTATAAGAGCATAACGAGTACTCGAACGCAAAAGAATCCCTGCAGTCATAATACAGACATAAATCCAACTTTATGGCTATATTATTTCGTTTGGGGCAGATCTGCTTTATTCGTTGCCTATTCTTGATGAATTGTTGACCACGTGGATTTCGCCCGGCCACACAAATTTAGAAGATTCAGGGAAAATATCACACCTTGACTTCATCGAAGTCGAAGTTGCGTTGCTATCATATTGCCACCGGGAAATATAATTGCTCAACTTAGAAATACACAGGCATTACATGTTAGTGCAAACATTATTTCGTATCTAATTATGAAACAGTCATGTCTAATAAGATACAATAAGGGGAGATTGCATTGTTCAGTTTCTTGTTTTTGGCATACTAGTATCTGTATTTCATCACCCGAAATTCGTTTGAATAGTTGAGACATTGTCAGACTTCTCAAGACGTGAGTCAGCACATGTACCACTCTTGGTACTTCGTCCAATATATGGGCACATTGATGGTAGTCTATCTACAACCGACCAGCTCACCCCAGCAACTACAGTTGAATTACAAACTCATCTCGCAAGCTAACAGAGCTCACCACAAAACTCTCCGACTGCATATCAGAGACTCCATATATAATGTTTGCTTCGGTTGTGGAATGGATATTTCAATATAACGGATTTAATAAATAAATGTCAATACGGCCGCTGACCTCATAGCAGATACATTGTATATTCACTTCGATGTAGTCTAACAGAACTGTGCACATAACCGAGTTAATGAATATGTCAAAACATCAGTATCGGGCAAAAATAGCCTAAGGTTTGTCATTCTCCATGTCGACAATAACGGCTCCTCCCTCAACTTCTTCCTGGTTGTCAACGAAACAATATCGTGAAATCAAAATGCCTTTGCCTAGTGCCTGGATATTTAGTGATGAAATACTTCATCGAAACACCAGAAGCTCATCTGTGGTCCATGCCATATGATGGTGCATCGAAGTAATGAATACAGTGACGGGTCATCAAGATCATTTAATGGAACGTTTATTAAGATTTCTTGCAAAACGTCCACATGGGGACATTCATTAGCATTATACATCAAATGTTAGTTCACAGGAAGTAAAGATCTTCGAATCACAGAAACCCCGCAATCTCGAACTAAATCCTTTAATTGTCCATCGAACAAATGTAGTTTATATAATTTGCTGGCAAACCGTACAACCATAATAGTCGGATCCACAAGTAGGCCAATAACATGCTTGAAATATAGATACTGCGCACAAGTTGGAAGTAATAGATAACAATGTTATGCTTGAATTGAGAGAATATTGTGGATTGTTAGCTATTTGAAGAGTCCATAACTGAAATTTACTTCAACTATTGCTCAGGAAGGTATAAGATTACAACGTTTAACGACCTGAGTTTTCTGCAGACCTGATTTCATTGTAGTGGGATATCAAATGTTCCTGTATAAAACATCTGGAAAGAATACTACAAATTTTCCACCCAATAATAATACATGTACCTCAACATGTCAGTGAGTTGATTGCCTCTACAGCCAAGTCGATCTGTACATTGGTGCGAGAAATTATTATCAATTCTATCTGGAACATTGCCGATAGCCGATACAATTACAGAAATGCAGGCATTTAAAGAAAATTTGGTGTGAATATGTTTCTTGTATGACATTTTGATGAGACCGCATAACGCAAGCATGAAAGAACTTCGATAACAAATGTGACAAATATGCCATAAGTGCATAAGTTCTGCACAGGAAGATGGGGATCATACACGTAACGAACTTGCAGTATATGCGATGTCCAGAAAACTATCTCTGTGGAACTCAAATACACATTTATACCAATTGAACTCATTATACGAGGCTATCTTCCTATCCTAGCTCGATCAAAATCAGCCACGCTTTCGCAAATCTTGGGTGTGGAGTCAGTGAGTTGACCTATGAGCTGTCCAGAGCTCCACTGCAGTTTCTGTTTTGGTACGAACCTGAACATATTTATCTCTGGTCGCTATATATCGCATGTAATAAGCAGAGGTCTGGTAGAAATCCGCCAATGCGATTCTTCTTCGCAGAAGACACATAGATCTCACATCTGAACGCTCTCGTTTGGTAGTCTGTGACAAAGCAATTACTGTCATATACTCCCCTGATGCACACACAATATGAACTAGATGTTATTCAAGGACGAGCAATTGTAAACTTGAATTTTCTCAGTTTCACAAAAGAATACCCTGTGTTTTCGTACATGTATATTAATAAGAACGAATCACACAAACATTAGCTCCTATTCTTATATTTGGACTTAGTATACACTAATTATTAAGCTTGTTAACATGGAAGATGTCTGTAATGTCAAGGCATTATATGCCGCTACTGATTTTGGGTACTGCATTGTGTGATGTCCATTCAATTAATTTCTGTGGATTTTTCTCCAGTCGAGTCACCCAAATCAGGACATTTCCGATGTACATGTAATGATGGATGTAATCAGCATATATTCAGATTTGGATATTATCAAATAGGTCAACATCAGATGAATTTATCTACTTTTCATGGTTTCTGTTTCCATTCTCATGAAATCTCGGATATAAGCAGCTACTGTTTGCAAAATATTCATATTGTATCAGATTGTATCAGCATTCCTGACACTTTTGTCAACAGGGGAACAAATGTGGTTACCAGTAGTCACTGAAACCCACATTAGGAGCGTTATCAATGAAAACTAGCAAATTTGGATGATTTCTCCATTTTGGTAACCATCTGAGTCACCATCCTGAATTTAGATTCATATGGATAATAATATGTTAATCTAACATATCATGGTTGTCGAATGATTAGATATTATAATTCATTCAAAATAAGGTTGCTAGTAGCCACCGATTTCAAACCGCTGTGAATAATTTAAGAGGCGAGTGCGAAAAATCATCAATTATTAGAATTTCGGTCGCCGTTTTGGGAGCCATCTTGGATTTTGAGGTCCAAATTGCAACGTCAAGAGGAAGTGTGATCCAATGGTATTATTGGTCGCGAAACATAATCATTTCACTATCTAAATTTTCCTCCCAGACTCAATGCCAACTCTGAAATTGTTCATGGTTGCCATTTTGATTATTTCATCTCATTTTCGTCGTTTCATTCTCTCGAATTCTTGAGTATAAACAGCCATTGTTCACAAACTATTCATATTGTTTCATATCTCCATGTTATTATGCCAACACGGAGCAAATATATTCACCTATATTCACTAAATCGCACATTAGGAGTGATATCAAAGAAAATTTGTCAAATTTTAGTGATTTATCAATTTTTGCAACCATTTTGGTCGCCATCTTGAATACAGATGAACATTTTTGGTTGTAATTATATGGCAATCTATATGTTTAAACCTGTTGCAAATGTTTGTCATCAAATTCAGCTATTTTCTGGCTAACACTTGGCTTGAATTACAAAATCGATATTTGGTAAAATTTCATAGCATATTTATGAATTCACATTTTGACGACATTTTGTAGGAATAAGACCCAAAGTATGATATATTATCATGTTCAAATGATTAGGTATTCAAATGTATTTAAAATTAAGTTGCTATTCGCCACCGATTTCAAACAACCGTGAATGTTTTAAGAGACATGTGTGAAATTTCATCATTTTCCCGAACTTCGGTCGCCATTTTGGTGGCCATCTTGGTTAAATGTGGTCAATTTTTCTGTCAAAGTGAAGCCTGTTTATCATAGTATCACAACAGTAGAGAAATATTATATTTCCTACCATAAATTCACTACTATCTATTAATCAAACTGATTCAGTACCTACTCTGAAATGTTGGATGGCGGCCATCTTGATGACGTCATAAATCCACCCAGTCGCGACCCCCAGGTGTCTAACATTTGTTTTCTGGTGCCCCAGATATCAAGCAACATCATGAGCATAGTGGCTATATTTCTTCACAAAATGCACACGGGAGCCAAAAAATGGACATAGTCCGGTCGCCAAACACCCGGAATTCACGAATGCTTGTTTTCGCGTATAAAGTTTTTTTCTCTGCGGATTTTGTAAATTCAGGTATCCGACATCAAGATTTTATCGGCTGGCCATCTGTCAGCCTTGAGCAATTTTTTTTATAGCGCCCTAAAAAGTATACCGGGGTCCTATCCGCTTGTGATCCCTCAAAAATTCGTTTTTACAGAATGCGGTATAAAATTTTACAAAATATCACAACTGGGATTCTAGTCATATTTCAACAAGAAATGAACAGAAGGTTGCATTTAAGTGAGGCATACCATTACGTATGAATATTCCAACTCACTGGAACCAAAATTCTTACTTTGGCTCAAAATGGCTGCCAAAATGGCCGCCAAAATATGGAAAATGATAAATATTGCCCTAGGGTGTCCTGCAATCGCTTACAAGTTGTGGTTGATGTACAAAATTAGCTATTATGCCTTCTATACATTGAATACTATTAACATGTCTGCTGCACCATGGTTAATTGTTACTGTTGCCACCACTGACATCACCAAAAATTTACTTTTCAGGTTTGGAACATTTTGTCTTGTAATATGTAACTATCTTTGGATTGAAAGGTGTTTATTGTATTGGTTTATCTTAAATGTGTCACACTATGGTGTTTATAGACCAAATTGCTCAAGATGGCTTCCAAAATGGCAACCAAATTGGTAAAAGTCATTTTTTTTACATATATCATTATAACATTATATATATAACATTATTCTCTGCGTTATCCGAAAATGTAGCAAATTGTGACTCACTTGGTTATTATACGTGTTAGTTAATTAACTGACAACTAAATGTTCTATTATGGTTGTCCCAGTTCCGTATGGGGCATGGCAAATTCATTTTAAAGTATGGCAATTTGCGGAGTACCTCTTTTGTGATTCTGACCATATTATTGAAAGGAAATGGGCAGAACTTTGAGACGGAACTGAGATGAAACATAATATATGGCTCTTCTGGTCCATTACGATAAGCCAATATCAACTGGATACAGGATGGATAACAAGATGGTAGACAGGGAGTTACTTTATGATCATAGGTGAGGTGAATAGGTATACATGGAGTTAGTGTATGTCACGAATGATGTGAATATGTATACAATGAGTGACTATATGGTTATGCTTGTGTTGTCCATAGTGATATTTAAAGGTATACAGGGAGAGGTCATGGTCAGGTGTGGGGTGTATCGGTATGCATGGAGTCACTGTATGGTGTATGGTTGTGTCTATCCCGTACGGGTGCACCCGGTGTGCCTGTATGGACATTGATGTGGTGTATGGATATAGCTACATGGTCATATATGTATTGATTATGTATATATGGAGTGACTGTAAGGGCATGGGTGGGATGTACATGTGTTTTCTGTATGATCATGGATAGGGTGTGTGGATAAATAGTGAGTAATTTTATGGTTACGGGTAATGTGTGTGGTATACACGGAATGACTGTACTGTCATGATTGAAGTCTATATGCATACCTGGAGTAAGCTGGTGGACATTATCGTGTGGGTATATAGGAAGTGTCCTTGTAGTAACGGATGGGATGTATATGTATATATATCGTGGATGTATTATCATTGGTGGGTGTGTAGGGATTAGCTGTATGATCATGGATGGCGTGTATGGTTATATAGTGCGTTGCTGAATTGTCATGTGTTAGGTGTATATGCAAGTATGGATGGTATGAGTGGTCGTGTGTGCGGGTTTTTGTATATTTGGAAGGACTGAATGGCCAGTGGTGAAGTGCATATGTATACCTGGAGTGACTCTATGGTCTAGGATGAGCTTCATATGTATATATCGAGTGGTTATATGACTGTGTGTGGAATATGTATACATGTAGTGACTGTATGGTCAATGGTGAGATGAGTAGGTGACTGTATGTCATCAATGTAATGAATATCTATGCAGGAAGTGACTAAATGGTCATGTGTCAGGTGTGTGAGTATACCTGGTGTTCCTGCTTGGCGACTCGTGGCAGTATGGTCATGTGTAGGTTATGCGGATATACAATCGTGTTGCTATATGGTCATGGGCGAGGTGTATGTGTATATAGCGAGTGGCTATATGGCCATGGATGATGTGCATATGCTCACATGGAGTGACTATACTGACATGGCTGGGGTGTATTAGTATATCTTTAGTGGCTGTTCGGCTATGGTGTGACAAATAAGGATACAGTGAGTGATATGGCCAATGGTGAGGTGAATATGTATACCATACACATTACCCCTAACCATAAAATCACTCACTATTTATCCACACACCCCATTCGTGAGCATACAGAAATACATGTACATCCCACCCATGACCTTACAGTCACTCCATATATACATAATCAATACATAGATGACCATGTAGCTACATCCATACACCACATCAATGTCCATACAGGCACACAAGGTGCACCCGTACAGGATACACCATACACCATACAGTCACTCAATTCATACCGATTCACCCCACACATGACCATGACCCCTCCCTGTATACCCATACATCTCACTATGGACAACACACTCATAACCAGATAGTCACTCATTGTATACATATTCACATCATTCATGACATACATTAACTCCATGTATACCTATCCACTTCACATAGAGTAACTCCCTGGCTACCATCTTGGCAACCATCCTGTATCCAGTTGATATTGGTTTATCATAATGGACCAGAAGAGCCACATATTATGGTTCATCTCAGTTCCGTCTCAAAGTTCTGCCCATTTCCTTTCAATAATATGGTCAGAATCACAAAAGAGGTTCTCCGCAAATTTCCATACTTTAAAATGAATTTGTCATGCCCCATTCGGAACTGGGACAACCATAATAGAACATTTAGTTGTCAGTTAATTAACTAACACGTATAATAACCAAGTGAGTCACAATTTGCTACATTTTCGGATAACGCAGAGAATAATGTTATATATATAATGTTATAATGATATATGTAAAAAAAATAACTTTTACCAATTTGGTTGCCATTTTGGAAGCCATCTTGAGCAATTTGGTCTATAAACACCGTAGTGTGACAAATTTAAAGATAGACCAATACAATAAACACCTTTCAATCTAAAGATAGTTACATATTACTATAAAAAATGATCCAAACCTGAAAAGTAAATTTTTGCCGATATTTATGTCAAGTTTTTGAGAGAAAAGTCCAATATTTTTGGTGATGTCAGTGGTGATAACAGTAACAATTAACCATGGTGCAGCAGACATGTTAGTATTCAATGTATAGAAGGCATAATAGCCAATTTTGTACATCAACCACAACTTGTAAGCGATTGCAGGACACCCCAGGGCAATATTTACCATTTTCCATATTTTGGCGGCCTTTTTGGCAGCATTTTGAGCCAAAGTAAGAATTTTTGTTCCAGTGAGTTGGAATATTCATAGGTAATGGTATGCCTCACTTAAATGCAACCTTCTGTTCATGTCTTGTTGAAATATGACTAGAATCCCAGTTGTGATTTTTTTGTGAAATTTTATAACGCGTTCTGTAAAATCGAATTTTTGAGGGATTACAAGGGGATAGGACCCCAATAATGGCATATATAATTGCTCCAATGATCAGTTAATATACAAAATACAAAATAGTGTCATATTACTCAACCAGTTCCAAACATCATGAACTGATCTAGAAGATATTTTTGGTGGCCATCTTGGATGGTGAGTTTCAATTTTGGGCCAAAATAGTGTCATTATACCTTAGCTTCATGAAAATATATATATTTTACTAGATTAGTCATGTGAGTTTGCAATAAATTCCAAGTAACTGATTTTACGTCTGTGAAAAAAATTGGGGGGGGGGGTATACTTTTTAGGGCACTATAACAAAAATTGCTCAAGGCTGACAGATGGCCAGCCGATAAAATCTTGATGTCGGATACCTGAATTTACAAAATCCGCAGAGAAAAAAACTTTATACGCCAAAACACGCATCCGTGACCTGGCTTCTACTAGGGCTGCCTACCATCAGAAGCGAGTTAAGATTCTCCCTTTGGATTTCGTTAAGCACTTGATGCTATTTCCTTGGTCTATATGGAACTTTGGTTAAGCCTTCAAATAACAGGTAATTAGGGATCTGCCAGGGACCAGGTTTTTCACCTAAGTTTCACCAATGCATTGCTGAATAGAGCTATCGACCAAACTAACTTGGAACAGATCATATGTGCTCCAAACTAGCCTCTCAATTTCAAGGAAGATAGGTCCTTCATTCAGGGCTATCAATTTAATCTTGATGCTGGACAATTGTTCCTCAGTGGGCTTAATAGAGCACTTACAACACAAAAATCCGTCTTGACTGTGTGGCCTCTACAATGTTGTCATATATCACGCATTGCTTCATATTTACTCCCATCGCCTCTCGAGTTACTAACATGCACATTTCGTTTTCCGTTGCATAATTTTATGTAACCCTTTTGCGCCCAACTTCTGATCTGATCTCTCTGATTAAAATATCGTATGAGCAAGACGTGTGCCACAATTGTCTCTATGTCCTGATGGGTCTATGGCATGTAGCCAATAAGTATAAAAGCATAACAGCCTCCATTATGATGGCAGAGCATCGAGGGAATCAGGCGAAGTTTCCCCTCCACCGGTATGTGTCCCGAGAGGTTCGAGGGGAAACGGAGTGTTGGGCCATCAGACATCGCGCCATCTAATGCCGGGTAACGGTGAACATAGCGCAGTCATAGGCCAGTGCAGAAACTTTTAACAGGTTCTCAATTTGTTGTATCATGGTTCCCAACAGGGCTTACTATCGGGTATCTTTAATGCTAGTATATACGTAGTCTGCTGATGCCTTTGGGCAGATTGATTACTATTGTTTCCATTATTCTGTAGTTGAGTTTGATAATTCTGTTCTCATTACACAAATAATCTTTTGTCTTTACTAAAGGTTTCCATGTGGAGGAACTCCAGGCCTTGGAATCCTTCAGACAAATTTGCGGGATTAATTATGGCATTCTACAGCGAGAACAAAGCTGTGATTCACGTTTCTATTCATATAGGGCTTTCATCAGCCTTTGACTTACCAGCCTTGACAATTCCCAATGAGCAGGAATTAGTTGGAACATTAATTTACTTCCTAAGTTTGAGTTGGATATTTTGAAATTTGAATTCTCCAGTGAGTTGTTCACATGTAAGTGTTTAGCTTGATTCTCGCAAGATGTCATGGATTTTACAGTTTCGGTTTGGCTTAAATTTTTACTGTATAGACCATTGAACATCAACAATATTTGGGTCTGACTGGTAAGAAATAATTAACCTGTTCCATGGGACCTGGAACATTTCAGAATTTTTAGCCCTGCATCATTCCGTTGACATATTCGTTTTTTTTCAGCCTTGTGTCTGTACAATATGGTGCTCCTTCTGGGATGGGCTGTCTTGAATAACCCACAGAGACGGGCAATCCATCTAATGGCACACACGAGGCAACAACTGTTGGTACTGAAGAGTCTCTGCCCACGGGGAGAAACTAGGGTCCGGGTCCTCACTGTATGATCGGCAGACAGCCGTCAGACCATACACACATGTTACTGGTCTTCAGTAATTTTCGCCCTTCTGTCCACATCATTGGCATGGCTCCACTCGACCTTGCTGTCAAAAGTGCGAATACCTTATCATTGGTGGCTAAGGTGCGCTGAAAACACTAGCAGCACCAGGACACAGGCCTTTTGTCTGTTAAGAACGATCAGTGAATGACACGAAGACAAAATCTTCTTGTTATCAACATATTCTGTTTGTTTTAGACCTTCATCGTCCACAGCCTGTTCGTCCGTTTTTGGCTGTTGGAAGTTATTCCATCTCGATGGTCACCCACCTTCCAAACAATGCTTGTTTAGAACAAATCATTCTGGTTGATATCTCATTTCTGTGCTCAAATAAGCATTACCAGCCTGCCAAGCGTCCCTTTCAGCGCTATAATCGGGGTAACTGAATACACTCGATGGGATCAATGGGCTGTGGAGGTAGTTTACAACTGACTTTTCTTCTCAATTGTTGGCACGTCAGTGGACAGGCATATATGAACTTTGGTGTGTTTCTACCTTATGGGATTTCCCAACTTCGATGGTTTGCCTGACTTATTTGCAAAGGGGGAGGGCAAAGATTCAGCCCATTGGGCTCATTCTTCCACTTTCTCCACTTTACTGTGAATCATCAATCATATTTGCGAATCGGTACTTTTGGATCCATTTGTAGCTGCCCAGCAGGTTAAAAAAAGAAGTGTTCTTAACCAAAATGTAACAGTGTGTCATTCCTCGCTGCCTCCTCCTATGAGTTGATTCTACCATGAAGTTCAGTGTGTAATGTATCTTTGCCAGGAATATAACATTTTCAAATAGAAAATACATATTCCCTAATATGATACTTACACACTGAACTCACATATTCCTCCCAAATTGGGATGTCCCTCCCCGCTGCTCAGTCACACCCCTCGAATCTTGTAAGAGGATGAAAAGAGGATTTGACAACGATGTCAAAGGCTTTTATTGTGACCTCGCGACAATGCCCGGAATTCCTGTCAGCATAACGTTCAAAATGTACTTATGCTATTTTGTACCAAAATAAGAAAATGTTATTTCATAAATTAACCTACCTCATATGGCTCCGAATATATCAGTTTAACGCTTCCAACTCGCATCGTTCCGTTTCCGGTGTGGCCTTTTTAATCACCCACTGATGCGACGTCACACCGGAATACCCCTGCCTAAATCAGTTTATCTACTTTGCGTCCTCGGAGCAACATCATTGCTAATCGTTCGTCTATATTATGACGGACTCTGTTCACATTTTGAGTCTCTAGCTTGGTGAACGACACTTTATATGAGGATTATACATTATATTATGCCTCGTAATTTGGCCAGAATGTGGCCTCATTTTACAAGAGATGTTTTGTCTTTGTCCGCGGGAAAAATGGCGGAAAATTCCTTGTGCAGTATAGCCTACATTGGCTCCAGCACCTCATAGTTCAAGATCAAAATAAAGGAACAGAAAGTCCCCAGTGCTAGTGCCAGTATGGTATATAGACTAGACACAGACTCATTCTCGGGCTGATAGCTCAGCAGAATCATTCCATTCAAAACTCTTAACAGAGAAAAGGGACAGTCCACATTGCTAGTGCCTCTTGGCCTAGATAAGGACTTTGTCGAGTTTACACTCGGACGGTAACTGTATCTGATATAGAATCAGAACACTCAAATCGTGGCGATAAGCCAACGTTAGAGTGAGACGTTTATGATGCAATAGTATCCCTGAAAACTCTGACATGAGAGATTTTGATACTGACGAAAAGGCCGGAGAAAGCGATACAATACAATGTCTATTCGTATTCAAACTCCAAATCTGTATCAGCTCCTGATTTCATATCAGAACGCTCTATCACGGCGAAAAGGTCAAAGAAGAGTGATACAATACAATCGATCTCTATACCCCTTATAAATATAATATGAGAGGATTTGATACGGATAGTACATGTACGTGTGCTTCAAGTTGATATTTAGAAAAATTCAACACAGAAAAGCACCTCCTTTTCAGGTGCGCAGCCCTCAGCGCATGACGTCACTTGTTTATTTATAAATTTTCTCCAATACGTATGTTCGGAGCCTATGCGCTTAATTACGAACATACAGAGATAGCTAATCTTGGCTTATCCTTACTGAGAACAGTCAGCTACTTACTTCTTGACCGGAACTGGTCCCACAATTTTATATTTTTACCAGCTGTTTTCTCGTGTCAAAGGACGCAGAAGAATTCTTAAATATTCCATAATTAGCTGAGATAATGTTCTTAAAAGTGAATTGCAAATAAACTTGCTTTCAAAGCAACTATACTGGCCGAGAGAAACACAAGAAAATATACACTCAGTGTATCATCTCTGAGGAAGGCCAGTTTTGATTATTGAGCAACTATATTATATATTAAAATGGCGTTTCAACACGGCCCCTCTGATTATGGGTTACCTACAAGGTTCAAATATACATTCACAGCCGTATAAAAGTTTAAATAGCGTATTTAACCGTATTGCTTTTTTGTTGCCAGACAGCAGTATGACCAGTATACATGAGCTAGTTAAGGAACATGTACCTATACGCTGCTTAGAGTCTTGGATCTGTGCCGAAAACTCTTAATCGTGAGGCAGGGTTGGACCAAGATGCACTGAAAACTCACAGTAGAGAAAAATCTTCTCTATCGACACGTCATGACTAATTACTTTCCCTTTTACTAGAACAATGGTAGCCAATAATGAGTCTCAATTGTCCATACATAACATATCTAAGACCACTATAAAAGAATGGTTTCTTCATACAGCGAGACAATACCGTGAAATGTCGCATATATTGTCCTCTGTTCCCTAAGATGATAATAAAAGTGTTGGGATCTCCACCAAGATCATCCCTCAGCAGAGGCTCTGACCTTGGACTGGGAGAACATGTTTGCATATTTATGCATTTCCTCCCATAGCATTACAAGTTCTGACACAAATGCAAAATAATAATAATTCAATGTCAACTTATCCGAATAGCCACAGTTTTGGGCCGAATCTGGATTTCTTGAATATGTTTTATTTCATGTATGAAATACATTTACAGGATATTGACAAGATTAGATATGCACCGGTATATACAAACACATGTATATGTAAATTAAATATGTGGTAACATATAGACATACACTAGTATAGTATACTGTATACATTCCGATTACATGACTTCTCTCGACTGAAATTGGCAAGAAAGAAGCGTACCAAATAAATTTAGAATATTATTGGCAGCATCGTACAAGGAGACATATGGTACTAGTACACAACATGACTATGGTGTGCACATAAGTCTTAATGCAGCCATTGTAGTGGCATGAAAATTGACCTCCTCAAGACAGCACTCATGTTCTATCTTAATTATACCATTAAAATCTGCAGTATTGAACCATGGCAGGCTTCATATACATATACATTATATATATATATATACCTCTACTCTGCCATCAGTAGTGGGCAAACCTGTGTGGAAACAGCCATTCATACTCAAAATGATTAAAGGTGTATTCAATTAAAGCTTATTCCAGCATGGAATTTGCCAACATTATTGAGATTGTTAGAACAACACCCATATGAAACATGTCACACGAAAAACAATTCCTTCTGACAGCTTTCTCATTTTTTCGTTGATGTGAAGACTCACAATCATCATCCACAGATCAGGTACATGTATCTTGGCTAAAATACAAAGTGGTATAAGGCATATCAGGCATGGCTTGTCAAAAGACAGGAATTATTGTCTCATGTAATCCCAGCTATAACTGAGCCAAATATATACATGTATACTATTTTTTAGATAGTTTAGATGATCAACTACTTGAACATTGTACAGATCTATTGTCATTTATTTACATAAAATCTGTAATGTTCATCAGGAGAACAATAATATATTCTGACAAATACGTGAACCTCACAGAGCTCGACAGACAATTTCAAGCTGGATTGTAACTGATTAAGAATGTTTATTCTTTCTTGAGACCCTTTCGTGGTCTTTGTTCAAAGGTGTTTCATTAACAAATATTTTGCTGCTGATTTGTCGCATGCCAAATACATTCAGAAAAATATAATTACGTGAGGTTGAACCTTCTACAACTGAAGTGTTGTAGACATAATGATTATGTAGATATTTATCTACCTTGCGAATTCACATGATGGATGGATTTCTTTTTCTGCTGTTAGAGGCATCAAGTGTTGAACACGTTTCAAACAGTTTTTGATGCATTCTAACAAATTTGAGCCAATGATGCTGTGCATAATTATATACGGTATATATAACTATGGGTTGTATAATATATATACATATGAACTCAACCCATCCAGAGGATAACCACCAGATTGGAAAACCTCATCATACCACAGCATGACAGAGCTCTGGAATCAGGAAATATTCTGAGCCATATGAGGTAGGTAAATTTATGAAATAAAATTTAAAAATTTGATTTATCAAGTTATGATTTTATTAATAAATTATACCTACCTCATATCCGCAAACCCACCCACCTCCCCTTCAATGAGTTTTTCTTGGCTCCTCGGATGCCAAGTTTTAAACTGATTTAGGCAGGGGTATTCCGGTGTGACGTCACATCAGTGGGTGATTAAAAAAGCCACACCGGAAACAGAACGATGCGAGTTGGAAGCGTTAAAGTGATATATTCGGAGCCATATGAGGTAGGTATAATTTATTAATAAAATCATAACTTGATAAATCAAATTTTTAATTTTTATATGGGCTCATAGTCATAAGATCAATCCTTTTTTAATAAAAATGAATATACCATGGAGTTCAGTGTGTAATTATCTTATTATGGAATATGTATTTTCTATTTGAAAATGTTATATCTCCGGCTAGATAGATTGTCGGCTGTAGGCAAGCAAATATTTAACCCTTTCCTCTTGTGGTTACAAAGCCGGAGATATAACATATATAGTTCAGTGTTCAGGCTCACTTTAAGGAAAAATTAATTATACTTATAAAAATAATATATTTGGATGACAAATACAGCGAGAAATCAATGTCTTGTTATCAATTGAGAATCCCATGTTATGTGAAAACAGTGGTCGCATTGTTTCAATGACCTACCATATACTCTCACTAGTTTCTGTATGATTGTACCTCCAATTTTAGTGTATTACAACATTAAAGCTATCGGTTGGCCATGGTCTAATCTCTGACCAAATTTCTGAGAGGCCGTTTTCACATTTATTCCTTTTTTTGTGCTTAAGTTCAAAAGGTCTGCGCCCTTGGACGGGATTCTGACTTAGAGGCGTTCAGTCATAATCCCTCGGATGGGTTAAGAGCAAATGATTTACACTTAACCCTTTGAACCTAGCTGGCCAGTATTCCGGTCAGAATGTAATGGCATATATTCAGGACTGGCTGTTTTTCGGGCCATGACGTAATCTCGCATTCTACCGTCGTCGCAGTGCTGCACTTTATTTTTTATATTTCGATAAATACTCGATGGTAAGAAACTGTTTTAGCTGTCCATAAATTATGGAGATTATGTTTGGCACAACGAAGTTTCAGCCGATTGAAACACGATACAGTCTCCATTTTATAAAATTTCTGCAAATACGGGCGCCACCATCTTGTTCATGCGACCTCTCATTTCGCGTTATGTCATATTGCCTTATATGGCTTTAGTGACATATTCTTTGGGTATTTATAACTCCCGATGTGTGAAGTAATTCCGCTAATTTATATAATTCGTGCTAGCAATTGTCGGATGTAAACACACGTCATTATATGCTCATATTAGTCTTGTTCAAGAATTTCTTGGCAGTTTGTATAATAAATCCAGTCAATTTTCAATTTTTTATAACGTTTTCTTGATTTAAGTTATTGAAATGGATTTTGTATTGCTGAATTCAGAATTTAATAACCTTTCCAATGGTATAAAAACTATGTTATAAAAAATTAACATAACCAGCACCTAAACATTGTCTACAATATTTAAAGTCAAAATACCACTGGGAGCCAGGTTCAGGGTGTCCATTGTAGGGAGCCAGGGTTCAAAGGTCTGCGCCCTTGGACGGGATTCTGACTTAGAGGCGTTCAGTCATAATCCCTCGGATGGGTTAAGAGCAAATGATTTACACTTAAGTGCAAATGAATATTTGCGCTTGAGTGCAAATCATTATCAGTAGTTTCTGATAGGTTACTATTTGCGCTCAAGTACAAATATTTTTCCATATTTGGGTAAACCCCATCAGATTAATGGGTTGAGCCGTTCAGTCATGTGGTAATGGGAATATCTAATTGGCCAATTCTATTTGCACTTAAGCGCAATTAATTATTTGTGCTTAAGCACAAATAGTATTCAAATAGTAAAATGTCATTGATATATTGGTCTCGTGGTGAGAAGTGTCTCACCCCCAAATTATTGTTACCAGGCATTGAATTGAATGAGGAAGTTAGGTGATTTTTAAGAGGTACACACATAGGCAAGATTCATGCTGGGTACCTTATGTTGACTGATACTTGGGATTCATATATCAAGGCTGGTTCGCATAAATTAGCCCCAATTTTTTGCAAATGTTACTCAGTCCAATGACAATATTTTATGAAATTCAATCTCACACCAGCCCCTGGTTGAGAGATCCTGCTAATTTGCTATGATGTTGGTAGGGCCAAACCAAATGTGGTTAGTTTATCTAAAGTTGTTATTTTTTCCGCCAAGGAAAGCCCTTCAACTGAACTATTTGGATTATTATATCCGGCCTTGTGTTATCAGGAGGGTTAAAATTTATTGTCCGTTTATTGCCTACTCCAGGTCAATCAGCGCTCGGATTAGCCACGCATGAATGCGTCCCGTGTAACTCCCGCGCTCCAACAATTCATCTAGTCAGTTTTATTTATCTCCTTGAGCTGTCAGGATGTTGTTATAAACTAAAGGGAGTATTTTTCTGAAATTGCGAGTTTATAAACTCAATATTTATTGTTGATAACAAACTTGCAATCTTTCCGTTGCTCACCCGGTCGTTTAATATTTCTTACTTACGCACAGAAACTTTTCGTTTCATATATGCGCAACGCAATTTATAAAAATTCCATGTTTTTTATCAAAGAACATCATTGTACATATACAACATGTCGTTATCATTAACTGTTCTAAAACGATTAATATCTGCTATTCTTCGTTAGCCCAAATGTATTAACATGAGGGCTTGTATTTGGATACTTGGAACGTTGTCGCGAACGTTACAGCGACTTCAAGATATTTATTTGAAAATTCTGACTCTGTTCTTGCGATTCCATTTCATTTACATCATTGTATCATCAGAACAATAGTTAGAAACAAGGAGATTAGGTTAGTTATCACATGTATTGTATTATATGACCTCTGTTCAAATAATGCTGTGTCGCTATAATAGTGTCTCATTCTTTACATGAATGTACATGTACAGTATGACTGACAGTGTCCAGTTGCTACGAATCGTGCTACTGGTTTGATTGGGGACTAGGATTATCTGACACAAGATTTGGCAACACGTATTTCATTTCCAGTTCCCATTGTCGAATGGCGATCTCCATCAAATCATAATCTGTCGTTATCTAAAAAACGGCGACAATTGTGTCTGTTTCTTTGCAATCACTCAATGTATTTTGCTGAATGGGCTAAATCCCTGTTCCAAGACTGCACAGATATGCAAGCGCAGTAGCCTGAACCTTCAGCTATAGTTTGCTTAACTATCCAATGATAATTCCGTCCGAGACATTTTGGATGAGAGTCTTGATACGAGCCTATTGGCCTACTTGTGGCAAGTCACCATATCCGATGTGACCTGGCATGGTCGCAGTGTTGAAAGGATTCATTGGCTAGCCGGTGTCTCAATAAATTTCCAGTAATTCAATGTTTATACCTCTTTTGATAGGGTAGATGATTTCTCATTTCCATGTGTTCACTGTAACATAATAGACAACATCTGAACTGATATCCTCAGACATTAGTGTTTATCGATACATTCCAATTCATTGGTCCATTAATAAGGACATATTATGGTATCAGTGCCTCATCGCCAATGTAATATGATACAAAGTGGTGAGCATGAAACATGTGTGGCCAGCCGTAATAGTTCCATACCAATGGTATCAGTGCCTCAAAGGCACAATGACATAAGAAATGACTATATGGAGACTATTTTCACTGATACCGCCATACTTCTGCGCTTTCAATCCGTGAATAGTAAAGACGAACTAATACACATATATTGTTATGTGCCCCAGATGCACTGCCAATAGCCTTTCCAACAGAGTCCATCACTTGGCTCTCTACCTTCTATTTCCACATATCGAAACGATCAAATGACAAATAGCCATCACACACGTATAGAGCACAGTTACATGAAATGCATTTATATTGCCACTATAATTTCCAACAGAGACCAACACATGGCTCTTTTCCTTCTATTGCCTCATATCCAATTGATTATCGAGCAAACAACAGAAAGGACAGCATTTGTATTGTCACACCTATTAACTGCAGTTACATGACAGCATTCATATTTATATTGCGCACGACCACTGCAGGCCTGCGTATTGGAGGCGAAGGATGGTTTGGTTCTCCTGGAGGTTGCGAAATCTAGTTCACGCCAAAGTTGTATGTGGCTCTCGCGATACTGATTATAAGTTTGTGTAACCTATGTGTTACCTAAGCACAAACCAGACAACCGACAAATACGTTACAGCTTACGCATAATTTTGCATTCTGCAGGCCTGCCAGTGCCAATTTCAAAAGAGTCCAAAACATGGCTCTTCTCCTTCTATTACTACTAGTACATATCCATATGATTATCTGGTGAATAGAATACCTAAAAGAATAACACAAATGAAAGCATTTGTATCATCACACATATAAAGCGCCGTTCCGCAAGAAGCCTTTATATTGTGCATGACCAGTACCAGTGACTGGCGGGGTGCTGACATCGTTGATTCGGAAAACAAATCTTCAAGGGCGAACGCCACAGCATCTGAGCCTTAGGGTGGGGAAGACTCGTCATGTGCCGCTAACAGCTCACCAGCCAACCAAACTTCAGTTCTTCCCAGATGTAAACACAGCTCGAGCTCTCATTTGCTCTCGCAATTCAGAAGACAGATGTAATTGCGCCCGTAATATAATCGTTAGTTGGGTTTTTCTCAAATTAAATGTCATTGTGGGATAGACCTCGATACATGCATGTTCTGTTGCACTTTCACATTCCCATAATTTAACTGAGATGGGAACGGTTTTAAATATACCTTCCAATAGTTTAATATTGTATCAACGATTACAGTGACCATGCACATTTTGTCAAGAGGGAAGAGTGCACAGTTTAATGCTTGTGAATTAAAAATTACAAGTGCATACGGTGTGAGAGCAATTGCTCCTGTCTCCTGGGAAGGACTGAGACTTCTGACTCTTCCTCATGGTCCGTGGCCCACTCCATTACGAGAGTGGGTCTTGTCCCCCTGGAATCATACTACCTCGTGATATGTCCAGGCCTGCTCCACCATTGGCGGACTTTCCGAACGTGTATAAAACATTCTCCTCACCGTAAGCAAGGACACCGCTATGTTCTTGCACATGCGAAATCGGATCTCATCGTCCTCTTAATAGACGAGAAAAGACAGTATCTTACCTGCGGTTCAATTTATCACAGGTAAGATCACGTGGCCAAGTAACTAACGGAATTTTTCCTTAATAACATTGTTTTTGCAATCACTAACCAAATGTTTTGTATATTACGCTTGCTTGCTAACTAACAGAATGTCTTGTCTTGCTTATAGTCGAATGAGATTCAACTTTGATGGCCACACACCATGCGGGTTGCTCAAGAAATAAATGCGGTACTACGCTGTATTGTCATAGTTGGGTGAGGGCCCGTTGGTCCATGGTTAAACAATTTGAGCAAACGTACCAGTCTTACCTCGGGCAGGAACCGTTCGGTCCCCCCTGGTCCTGCTTCAGCAGACCGTGGGAGGCAGGGTGCCGTCCTCGGAGATTCGGGCAACCAATCCTCCAGGACACAAGCACCCGAGCCTTTGGAGACTGTTCTTGGTGGGGATGCCTCGTCCCGTGCCGCACAAAGCACACCAGCCAACTGGCCTTCTGACGCTTCCCCACAGTGCCGTGGCCCACTCCATTACGAGGGTGGGTCTTGTCCCCCTGGAAATGTCATCCCAAGTGATACGTCCAGGCCTGCTCCTCTGCCGTCATGGGATCCTAGTGGTATGTCATCGACGTTTATGCCAGCTTGTCAGGACCACCTGCATTTGGGAGATTCGGTGGGGGGGGGCTTTCTCTGGTCAAATGGATCCTTCCAATTTTTACCTTTTACCCTTCGCCCTTCTGGCCTTGGGGTGGAAAAATAGCACCTTAAATCCAACTGCGAGAGCATTTGTTCCTCACTCGAGCCATTCCCAGAGTGGGCTTCCCTCTAGTACCTTATCTCAACTTGATGCAGGCTGTTCTGTTGCTGGCGTCGATCCTGACATGCTTTCTATGCTTCTCATGGCGTCTGATGGCTTTGACGACGGTGAGCTAGAATCTCGGCCCGACGGTGGTCCCCACGGTCGGTCGAGGATTCTGTTGTTCCTCGGGAACTCGCTTTTGCGTATGGAAACGACACAGGTTGATCTCTTGTAAAAACTTCATTGCAGGATATGTGTCAATTCTTGTTACAATGAATTACAAAAAATTTGCACAACAGTACCAGTCTTTACCTCGGGCAGTACCAGTTCGGGCCCCCTGGTCCTGCATCAGCAGACCATGGCAGACAGGGTGCCGTTCTCTGAGATTCGGGCAACCAATCCTCTAGGACAACAGCACCCGAGCCTTTGGAGGCTGTTCTGTGTGGGGAAGACTCGCTGTCGCGTACCGTCAATAGCGCTTTCTATTGGGAAGATATATATACAGACATCACTCTCATCACATGAAATGAGAAGAAGATGAAGAGAAGAAAGCAGTGCTCAGAAGAAGAAGTCTCTACTTGCTCGGTTTCTAGCTGGCACGAATGGTATGGCACTATACCTGGGATGTTTCTTCCAAAAACAAGGGGGAGGTACAAGCTTGAGCAATGCTGGAATCTGAATTTATGAACTCTTTCACATAACATATCAAGGCTGATTCATGACTAAATCACATTTACATGACATCTGTTTTGGAAGAGTACATTCCCTTCAAATTGGGATATTAAATTTATTGCTCGTTGCCTCCTCCTGGGCTTGCATTCTAATCCAAATAGTTCAGTTGAAGGGCTTGCCTTGGCGGAAAAATATTATTAAAAAAATTATAATTAATTTTTCCTTAAGGGAAGCCCGAAACTGAACTATCATAGATCCCTCCCATGGCGGTGCCATTCCCAACCCCGCGACTCGCAAATCTTATGATTAAGTCGGAAATAAAACTGACTAGATGAATTGTTGGAGCGCGGGAGTTACACGGGACACATTCATGCGTGGCTAATCAGAGCGCTGATTGACCTGGAGTAGGTAATAAACGGACAATAAATTTTAACCCTCCTGATATTAACACAAGGCCGGAGATAATAATCCAAATAGTTCAGTTTCGGGCTTCCCCTAACCCTTTACCCAACAGAACGGCCCTGTGCCAATG
This sequence comes from Siphonodentalium dalli, assembly GCA_032622095.1. NCBI lineage: Eukaryota > Metazoa > Mollusca > Scaphopoda > Gadilida > Siphonodentaliidae > Siphonodentalium > Siphonodentalium dalli. Next base: position 63,463,161 of record CP136067.1, read on the forward strand.
CATTCTCTTATATATGCGAGTCGACCATAGGTCGCCTCGCATATATAAGAGAATGCATTGGCTTAACACATTAAAAATTATAAAATTGTTAAAGAATGTAAGAAAAAATGGTAAAAAGTGTTAAAAAAAAGATTTTTTTAGGCCAATGCATTCTCTTATATATGCGAGGCGACCTATGGTCGACTCGCATATATAAGAGAATGCATTGGCACAGGGCATAACTGTAACCATCACAATGTGGTCAATGAGCCGGTTCCAATGATATCCATATTTGTATGGTTCTATTGAGAGACCGAAGATATTTTAGGCTGTTGAAGCTTTATTTGGCCGGTTTTGGCCGGTTTGTTGGGTAAAGGGTTAAGGAAAAATTAATTATAATTTAAAAAATTATATTTCTCGGTGTTTGGCTAATCTGAATGTATCAAGGAAATGCTGTTATAAGTGTAAAACATTCAACTCAAATATTCTATTAAAAGCTGCGTTTGTTGCAAACCGATCATAATTATATGTAAATATAATAAACCCCGCATAGATTAAATCAACATGGCGGTAATAGCGATCCAAAGTACCCTTATATTATAATATTCGCTTTTGAATATGCCCATGTTATAAAAACAAGTCGACGAAATTGCTTTGATATCTATAAAGAAAATAATGACATTTCTTTCCATGTTCGAAAAGAACATTACAAGAGGTGTACTTTTGTGAGACACTTTTCTCATAACATCTACACTATATATCTAACAATATCTATGTGTTGGTAACCTTGAATATCTGGCCTGCTTAGATATAATAAAATTAATTTGAAATATGTTCCATTGTGTGTTGAAATTCGGTAGCATTGGAAAAATGCACACCGATAATGTGACATATAACTAATGAGAACATGATGTGACACAACCGCATTGTAGAGTGTGATATATAGCTCAGGATATGTGTTGATACACTGAGTCATGAAGTCCCAACATATCCAATGCCTATTGAATTCTGAGCTGCCAATGATTCTGTGGATAAATTGGAGGGAGTTGGATGAGTTCATGGCATCTTCACATAGTACAGTACAGTTTTCAGTTTGACGGAACAACACTCTGTTACATGTCACAAGCATATGGGCACACTTCCCGGAATATCAACACATACAACTCAGCAACGCATTGTGACATTAAGATCTAACCACGATTGATCCATTAACGGTTTGAAATACGCGTACAATAGTGAATGTCGCAAGCATATGAACGCATGCATACACGTGATAAATATATCAACATCACTTGGTATGGAATATATACACAAAACTGCATGCATGTGTTACTGTTGTCAGGATATCTCACGACTACAATGAGTAAGGACAGCACGATCAGTCAAATACCCTATGTGTTATCCTTCAGTGATCAGACATATTCTAACTGACCCTCCCCCACTATTGTCTCCATCCCTACAAGATGTGTATTGCCTAACACTGTTTCTTCAATAAACGTTCAACATTTCCAGTTCTAAACTCATAGATTTGGACTTTATTTGTAATTTTCTTGTGATAGTTGGCACATCTGCTTAAATTTATTAGACCAAACACCATCACCAACCAAATTCAGTCATACAAGTAGAGTCGAGAAAACTCGATCCAATTACTGGTTTTGTTACAACTTTAATGCTGCATTTTTTATTTTGTGTTTAATGTATTCCTATACATCAATAATTTTTACAATGTGCTACTATGTCAATAAAGGACTTTTCAGTCTATAGGACAGGATGTGTTAATCAATGTTGCAACCATTTGGGTGCCTCTTCCGGAATATCAATTTATCCCAACTATGGAACGCAGTGTGAAATTAAGAACTGTTCATGATTGAACACAGTACCACTAAACGGATGGACATACTTATTGCCATATTGTATGTCGCAAGTATACGGATACACTTCACACTATATCAATATCACACACTTGGTATAGAATATATACACAAAACCGCATGAGTGAGTAAACTGGTGTCAGTATATCAGATGAGTGCAATGGCGTAAGGATCGATAACAGGATTAGTCAAATACCCTAAGTGTTATCCTTATTCTGTCACAGGAGTGTCCATAAACTATCGGCCATTAACACATATTGTGACTCAGGGTCCGTTGAAGATGAAAAACATTTCGTTCTTTATTGTCAAAAATATGTCGAATTGAGAAAAGACCTTTTCGAGAAACTATCAGCGATAAACGTTATGTTCACAGAAGCCAGCGACTTGGATAAATTTATATATATCATGCGAAATGATGAGGAGCAATCCAGTGATGTGATCAGCAAAGCTATGAGCAACTTTTTCATAGCACGGGAGACTACTAACAGCTGAAGTTAGATAATACTCAATCTTTCAAACACCAACTGGCACTACTAACTTAATACCAACCAAATATTTATTGTATAGATGTATATATGTCTTGTGTTAAAATGTGTTATTTTGCATATTGTTATGTCACGATTATGTATACATGCATACAGCTCTCACGAGCGTCTTTATGCTAATAAATCTATCTATCTATCTACTAGTCTGTTACGAAAATAAGAACTGTTGGATATTGTTTTTGGCTCGGATTCAAAGCATTGTGCACGGAGTCATGGATCTACAACGGAGAGTAACTTCTGTACTGTGCAGATAGCTTATACTGTCAATTAGGCTCAAAACAGGAGAAAACACTTTCCACCTATTTGAAAGAAATATGTTTGTAACCTTTGTTTATTTATTTAATGGCAATTTCTTAATTATTATTAGTTCTGTGAGGTTCTAGCAAAATATCACATTTGTATAGAGTATACTCCTCAAGAACACATTTGAAGTGACTTGGGAATAAACGGCCAAGGGACAATTTTTATATATTTTTCATTCAGGGATCACATATGAATCTCTGCATTAGAGGTGAGCATAACTGTACAACATTTCATGAATGGTATTTGTTCAAAATGCTCAAAACTATGATTTCTTTCAACAGATGTAAATGAATGCCAGGATCCAGCACTTAATAATTGCAGTGACCATAGTGCATGTGTCAATGAAATAGGGTCTTACAAGTGCTACTGTTGCAATGGTTACTCAGCCACAGATGAAGGAGAATGTACAGGTACTGTCTATCCTTGTCACACTGACCCACAAACTTGGTTAGACTGATGACAAAATTGGGAATGTGTTGAATCATAGTAGATGTTGATGTGTTTATTACACAATGTCATCGCAGCAAAGAAAACTGGTTAATGATTTATGTGGACTTCATGGTACAGTGAAACCTCTCCAAACCGGACCCTCTACAATCTGAGCCCCTCTCCATTCCAAATGAATTGTTCGGTCCCGAATTTACCCAAGTGCATTGTCACTAATTATTACCTCTGTAATCCGAAACCTCTGTACTCCGAATACCGGACAGCTTTATTAGTCCGTAAGTGAACAAATGCACTAATGTTTATCTCCAAAATCCGATGGAAGAGCTAGACCGAACGCAATCTGTTAAAAGGTAACGATGTGAACTTTTCCGCTTTTGAGTTGACCTGTGTGTGACCTCGATCACTGTCAGTGACAACAATTAGTTACAAATGGACGAAGTGTTCTTGGTACATTAATCAAATTTATTTACAAATTAAAATGAATATAATGCCTGAGAATAAAAAGATACTGCCGTATTTATATTTAATCTTATTCCAAATAAATTTTGAAAGCGATTTCCAGATGAACGCGCGTGCACACAGGTTATGAACTTTCGTACTATTGAATAAGCGTACCCATTTAATTAGCGGTCTTTTGTATCGGCAAAGTTTTGAAACGGATTAAAACAACAGGACTCTAATTAGATGCGCCTAAACTAGAATTTGTTACTGCACTGCACCACCTTCAGATACATGCAGATACAGATAGATCTATACATGTTTGCTTAGATCACAATGATTGAACAATGGTGACTTCACGGATAATTAGAGTAGTGACACGTTGTTTTTACATCAGTTATTGTGCTGGAATGGACTCTTTGTATTCCCTTCAAAGATACGTTACACACTGAACTACATGGTATATTCATCTTTATTCACAAGAAAGGATTCTATGAGATCCGTTTAAAATTTATTATTTTGGTACGAAATAGCTTAAGTACCTTTTTGAATCATTATTTATATGACGTAGCAGGTCAAGGTAATTTGTTCACTTGTTATGTATTTAAGCAAGTGGGGACACAGTCAAGATCTCTTTTTCTTCTTGTGACTCGAAGGGAAGTACACGCTATGAGCAAATTGAAAACCACATATTATTGTCGGCTTCATTTAACAATTCCGTTCCAATTTGTTTAATTTGTTGTGACATCGTTTCATTTTTGGGAAACGACACAATAATTATTAAAATAATATCAGAGTGACAATTTCATTCAATTTCACTTGTTTTATTTTACGCAAAAAATAAAATTAAAACTATTTTATTATGTTGAAAATTGTAGGTAATTCCCCAACTTCCGGTTTCGGAGCACGTGGTTTAGAATTCTGCATTGAATTCGAAATTGAATTCGTCTGTATATATGCAGCCGTTCACGTGTTGAACTCTCTTTGGGAATGCCTATACAGCACAGTTGCTATGTTATCTCTGTTCTTGTGGTTTTAGAATGTAAGTATTAGAACATTCAACCAGTGAGACAACATTGCAGTTATAACTTTGTTTATGTGGAAATTGCCACGTGACAACATTTGTTTTGTTTACGTCGAAATTCTGAAATTGTCACTCACACATCTGTTTCATGTTGACATATGTAGCAAAATTAGGGATCAGGTTTGGGTCCTTTTTTCGTTTATCTAGGAATTAACTCACTTGTGTGGTTTTGCTTGGCTCATAGTTCACTATGAATTCGTTTACAATACAATACACATTGAGATTGTTTGCCAACAAAATAACTTTTTTGTCAGATCACTGACACAATTTCACACGTAATAATGTGACACATCAGTCACGTAATTTCCTGGAATATTTTTAGGTCACTTTCCTGATCCTTATAACTGGTCATAAACCACAAGCAATTTTCTTCCTCGTATGGCCTCGGTTTCAGTCACCCCATTGTCAAGCAGGTTCAGGCTAATCAAATTCCTCGTTCCATGCAGACCTTGAGGGGGGCCCCGCTGCATACTTCACCAATGTCACTGTAGGCAAGGCGCCATACTGTTCCGAGGGTGGGTTCCAGTATGCACGGATCCGACCATGCTCGCCCGCTGCTGCTAGATCCTACCTCAGATTTTCGTCCTCCCATCTCCCTTTCACAAGCAGGTGGGACGTACAAAGATCTGTCAGCCCCCTAGGGAGCAACTTAACTGGTATCGCATCACGTCACAATTTGCCATCCAAACTTGGATAATAGCCATGCAATTTAGTATGAATTTTATGTGACTTTGAGATTGAGAACAAAATACTTTCATCATGTCAATGTGAGGCTCTTTATTGGATAATCAAAATTTCCAAAGTAAGTTGCTCCCTGGCGTCTACCCTCGGGTGGACCATTTCCCGGGACTCTGCATGGCCGTAAAATGCTTGCTCTTTGACGGGAGGTGAGTTGTAGCCAGTGTAGCCACTGGGGCTGTGGCAATTCATTCTATGTATATTTGACTGATCTGCCCATTCAACATGTAGTTCAATGCGGATTGTGTTCATTTAGAAACATTAAGTGTGGTGTCATCATGTTGGTGAGGTATCTGGATTTGTGTCGTGACCAAGTATGTCGCCACCGCCCTACTGGCTGCACGGTCTGATTCAGCTTCACGTCAAGGTTTAAGCTGGCTCCAGTTAAGGGGGGGAAACAGTCTGAACATTAATCATACCTCGATGTCTCTTCCCAGGCTTTACGCAGCCCTGTTTATTCAGTTTTTTAACTTTAAAGATAACAAAATCCATGGTTTGGATCTGCCGATCCCACATTTAGATTACATTTCTAATTAACAGGGCTACTTGCCATCCAATGCGAATCCTGATTCTCACTTTGGTTTTCGGAGAGCTCTTGCTGTTTTTTCTTGTGGCTCTAAAAAAGTACTAGAGTTAATTGCAAGGCATCGAGGTGTGGCAGACGCAGTTTCTCGCCTCCGATTTGGGTCCTGGGAGGTTCGAGGGGAGACCGAGCATTGGGCCACCAGACAGCGCGCCGGCTGATGCCGGATAATCTCGGGTGCTGTCCATAACAGTGTACATAGCACAGTCATCGGCCGGGGCAGAGACTTTTAACAAACACTCAATTTGTTCTACAACCATGAGGTTTTACCAGGGCTCAAACTTATTACCTTTCCACTTGTCACTGATTAGCATTGTTCGATTTTTCTGGTGATAAATTTACACAGATCATCTTTCGCCCTTACTACGGTTCCTTGGGGCGAAACACCAAGCCTTGGATTCCTTGCGAGTGTCAATCTGGCTTTCTGCAGTTATAGGCTCTTTTTTCTGCGAACCAAGTTGTGACTCACGTTTCTCTGTGCGTAGAACATTCATCAGCTTTTGACTCTACAGTCTTAGGACAATCCCAATGGGCTTTTTACCTGTTGTACCAGGATTAGATCTATTCTCGCTCAATATCATGGCTTTACAGTTTGGGTTCGCTTATCAGGTTACGATATAGACAATTGAACTCACGCAATCTTCTGGGGTGGCGGTACGGTAGGTAATAACCTGTTCCATGTGAACAGGTGCATTTCAGAACTTTGAGCCTTGCATCATGCCAACAACACACGTTGATGCCCTGCTTGAAGGAGTCCTTTGTAGGGGTGCCACGATTAGTCGTATAATCGATGACCCGTTGATAAAGCCGATCATCGATTACCATTTACATCGTCGATTAATATGCATTATTTAATTTGACATCAGGACATGTCCAGTATTATTGAATACCGTGTTTGTTTTACACAGTTTAATCTACATCCGATGGGTTAACAACCTGTGATCGCATATCAACGAGATTCCGTCAACAGGAGTACTACTAACCTATGTTGCAAACAGTCTGCAGTTCATTTGATGCTGCGCCATGGTTACTCTTCATGTTGTTGTTAATTCTACAAATTGGCGGCCCTGCTGCTTTGAAATTATGGCGATGTCATTGTATATTTCTACTTGTAAGGCGGAACTACATCTTTGATATATGCCGACTGTCACTGTCTTCAATGAGCTGAATGCACTTGCCCTTGAATCTGATTGAACCAATGGGAGTTGATTGAAATTCTCTGGAATCTAGGGCACCTATGGCATTTTAATCAGCAATGTTCTCCATGATGTCATTTGAGTATACTGTGCTTGAATAAGTATCCTTAGAGGTTAATTGTATAGGCTATTGCGTATCATGCAGTGAATGCTGAATGAACCTCGATATTATCAAATACAAACCGTCGGCCATTCATTATGCATTCCTACTTTTATATGGTTTGTATGTTTGGCTATTCAGACACTGAAATTCATATTTACGTTCGTTCTAATGAACTCACAAATTCTATTATCACCATAACATGGCAGATAATTGTGCAGGTATAGAATACATTCTGTTCATTGGTCAATAAAAGTGGTTTGTGATGCACTTCATTAATGTAAACATGTCCTGAGCCGATTCCTCAAACAACAGCGACATTGTGGTTACACAGCTCCAAGCCAAAGGCCATATTACAGAATACTTCCACTAATGGTGTTAGGTACGATTAATCGATTATAGTCTATTGTTGCCGACCGATTGTCGATTATCAAAATAAATAGTTGTGGCACCTCTGGAATCGGGCATTATTGTACTCAGTGCTCCTTTTTTGACATGCTGTCTTGCATTACTCAAACAGATGGGCAATTCGTCTAACGGCGCACATGAGACAATCATTGTTGGCGACAGAGAGTCTCTGCCCGCGGGGAGGACCTAGGGTCCGGGTCCTCGCTGTATGAGCGACAGACAACCGTCCGACCATACACACATGTGACTGGTCTTCGGTAAATTTTGCCTTCTGTTTACACCTCTGGCATACCTCCTCGACCTCATGTCGACCGAGTATATGCTTTCTCCTTGGTCGTTGCGGTGGGCTAAAAACAATAACTGCTCATGGACCCGGGCCCTTCGGCTGTTAAGAACAATCAGTGAATAACAAGCAGACACAATCTTCTTGTTATCAACAGTCTGGTTGTTTTTGGGACCTTAATCATCCATGGCCTGTTCCTTCTTTCAGTCTGTTTGAAGTAGTTCCATCACGATGGGTCTCCTCCTTCTACACATTTTCTAATATGTTTCATGCAGACTGCAAAGTATTCCTTTGAATCAAGTGTACGTGTAACTGCTTACACTATTGGATTGACAGGCTGTGGAGGTAGTTACAACTCAGGACTCTCCGAACTTTTTCTTCTCGATTGTTTCGATACCAGAAAACATTTTGGGAATTTCCTAGTCCTATAACGCTCTTCATGGACTTAGTTACCTGGGGTTTTTGTTATCAGTTTCCAGACTTAAAGTAACTACCAATCATGGGCATTGTCGGACGGACTATGGCCTCTGTCCGGTGTATTAATTCACTGAAGTAAAATACTGTCATTTTGATGGTCAGTCCGAAAATACTTCTTTTGCGACTTTATCAGTTGGTCGAGTTAGACACCGTTACTGCCAGTAGGTCGCAAACCTTACAATCATGATGCGGTGGCTATTTAATTCTGGGTTTTCTTCACCATACATGACTTGGTGGTATGTTTCTAATCGTATTTACAGTTGCCACTTCCTCGTTTTGCATCCATATTGACCATTCAGGTAACAATAGATTTCCTTCCTCTGGTGTCGAAACGTTGGGATATCTTGGTTCGTTCAGTCACATACCATGGAGCAGGGTGGTCTATGCTTTCTGCATATGACCAGCTTACTCCAGGGAGGAGGTGGCACATGCATGTACCTGCATATGACCTTGGGGAGATTTCACAATTACAGGTTTGTCTGACTTCAGAACCAAAAGGGGGGAGGTGCAGAGATTCAGCCAATGGGCTCATTCTTCCACTTTCTCCACTCTACCTTGTACCATCAATAAAATTTGCGAATCGGTACCTTTTGGATCCATTTGTTGCTACTCAGCAGGTTCAAATTAATTACTCTTAACTACAATACAATAGTTTCTCATTCCTCGCAGCCTCCTCCTATGAGTTTGTAGTTCAGTGTGTAACGTATCTTTGAAGGGAATATAACATTTTCAATATAAAATACATATTCCCTATAAGATACTTACTAGTACACACTGAACTCACAGGTCCCTCCCAAATTGGGATTTTCCCTCCCCGCTGCTCGGTCACACCCCTCGAGTCTTGTAAGAGGATGAAAAAGAGATCTTGACTGTCCCCACTTGCTTATATACATAACAAGTGAACAAATGACCTTGACCTGCTACGTCATATAAATAATGATTCAAAAAGGTACTTAAGCTATTTCGTACCAAAATAATAAATTTTAAACGGATCTCATAGAATCCTTTCTTGTGAATAAAGATGAATATACCATGTAGTTCAGTGTGTAAGTATCTTATAGGGAATATGTATTTTCTATTGAAAATGTTATTTTTACAACAATTGTCCAAACTAAACACTAATTCGCTAAAAGTACAGGACGGTGGTTTATTGTTACCATCACAGTTTTATTAAATCAACTTATCACAATTAATGAGCCGTCGGGGAAAACGATAGCTCAGAGTTTACATCTACCGTCAACAAAATTAAAAATACCGCGAATCACCGTAAAATGTATCGTTTCCGTGTTTCCTGGTTTATCTGTACATATATTTATTTCTTATTATAGAATGTTTGTCTATTGCAATTTATGTTTTATTTTGTAGTTTATTGAATAAAGTTTAAGTAATCAGTAATGAGGTGTTCGGGTCTCGATAACTCTTACTGACGGTGGCAATATATTCTGATGGTTTTGCGATTTTCTGTAAACCGAACACCTCTCTAAACCGAACAGAAGGGCCGGTCCAAAGGGTGTTCGGTTTAGAGAGGTTTTACTGTACTCTCTTTCTCTCCAGCAAAATATGGTCTTCAAGGTCTTTCCGCCACCAGAAAACTCATAACATTGTGAAGTAGCTTTTCACGGAAAGCACTGTACAGAAAATCAAACAAACATTATGTTTGCACCATCTGTTGCATCAACTGTTTATAATAGTAATTAATATAGGACTTGTCTGTTAATCAATCAATAAAGATCGGATAAATTCGAAAAGATGTCTACAATAGAAGGCTGTCAGTGTAATATGCCTCAATTGTTCATTGAGTGTGTCCGATAACAAGGATTTGTGTTGTTGGCCTGTATGGTTATAGCAAAATGATAAAGTATCACTAAGAAATTTTACTTCAAGCGAACTAAAATCATTGCTGAATGGCGACCAGTAACCCTTGTAGGCCAATGATAGGTGTGAAGTTGTACCATCTGTTCCAAAAAAAAGTATTTGTGTACTCATGAAGTTTGAGTTGCCTGGTAGTTTTAGCACCTGCCGAAACTCCAGTGTGTGTATAGGCTGGTGGCCGGACGCTGGTGATTGTGAGGTAATTAGTTTCACATATCATTACATAACTGATAATAGCTCTAAGAACAGATGAAAAGAAGATACTTTTACTGCATTTAATATAACGAGAGGCCGATCACGATCGGCAGATGTTTAACCCATACCTTGACAACAGCGATGAGCTATTTTCATATATCCTTACCCCATCCTTTTCATGAGTGCAAAACTTTAAACAATTCACACCTTACTATTAATTCACAAGTGAAATCACACTTATTGGGCATCTTGCTCACATTAACACAATGTTAACAGACGTGGCTTTGATTTCAACCTATTAGTGACTCCAACACAGATACATGTACTAGTATGTCTTATAGAGTTATAAGTCTAATTAAGCTCAATCCATAGTGGGAGAGAAGCACCATAGCTGTTAAATATCAAATAGTTAAGAAATTAGGTAGATAAACATCATAGCAACTCAATTTATCTATTTATTACATTGGAACATGAGACATTACATATTGTGTGGGTTTTTTTATTATCATTCTATTTTTTTGTTTATAATATCTTGTGTGCAGAGGGTTAATCATTTTCAATGACATCATATGATGGAACTAAGGAATGCTGTATTAATTATTTTCTAAGTTATAACAACAGTGTCTCTGTAAACAATAATGCCATGAACTGCATGGTTTCAACAGAGAACAGAACTGGAATAAAGAGTCTAACATCAATCAAAGTTTGACAGATGTTTATATTAAGTCTGCAGCCACAAGTGGAACTATCAGGTCACTGTGTCCAAAGCAATAAATTATCTCCTTCCAATAACACAGGTGTGTGTGTTGTGTCTTGTTCTATTCAAATTTAATAGTGCATGGAAAAGATGTATGAATTATAAAGGGCCATAACTCTGTTAATATATACCGGATCAAACCCATATTCGCACTTGATCTGTATTTAGGGTCAGAAATTCATATACCAAAATTGGTGTCGATCAGATGAAAAATGTTTGAGTCATCCTGGCTTGGATGAATTCTATTTAAAAACAAGAGTGGAAAGGGTTAACTAAACAATACCAAAATCCATACAGATGAAGAACGTGCTAAGAAAGACCTAGGTAAGAAATATGAGGCAGATCAGAAGAAAATTGTTTGACTTTGATACATCGGATAGCATTTGTGAGCAGGGTTAATTATTTTCTAAACCGATCAACCAATTGATACCAAAAACTATACAGGTGAGCCATGTGTCATCATAAACCTGCATATAAAATATGAACACAATGGGTAAAAAAATACATGAGTTATGGCATCAGATAGAATATGACCAGGTATGGATGGAAAGTGTTAATCATTTCTAAACCGATCAACCGATCGATACCAAAAACTATACAGGTGAGGGGTGTGTCCTCATAAACATGCACATAAAATATGATCCGATAAAAACTACTCAAGTAATCGAATCGGATAGCAAGTGTCTACGGACAGACGGACGGACGAACGACGGATGGTTGATCCGGACGTCGGCATTATGTGTACCATACATGGTATGGGTACACATAAAAATAAAGGGGTTTTTGCAAGCAGTTGTATTATATATATATTCCATTCTGGCTCAGTCGGGAATAGCACTATAATCTAATGTTGAAACCATTATTCAATACGCTTACAAGATGTCGCTAACATCTTGGTTAACATGCTCTCCATCTTTAAACAGATATGCGAAGTTTCAATTTAATTTACAAAAACGTTTATCATATGTTTCATTTACTATTGACTAGGTTGTCATCTGTGTACTTTGTGTGTATGCACACCAATGGAAAAAGGATGACTCTATTTTCATATATTGCTTGCAACTTGTAAACCCTTGTTCACGCTGTTGGTGGCCAAATTGGCCATTGGCCAAACTTTTGGCTATCTAGAGCTCTATGAATTGGTAATTTAGCAATGATTTAATTGAAACGATGTCCGATGTCGACATCGACATTGAATCAGAATCGATTTGAGACCAGTACAGGACTTAGAAACAATCATAGCTGAACATCTGCTATCCTTCAAATAATAATTCTCCACAAATTTGGTACAAAAGTTAAGATTTAAAAAAAAAATGAAACAAGCAATGTAGACAGATAGGACAGCTGATCATGTTAACTGTGAGACTTTAATGTAAAAATTCTGTTCAACGACCACATTACGCAGACACTACACTGACTTCCGTGTTCTGAGCAGATTATTAAAGTTCAAGATGCCTGCAATGACCTGCAAGTCATAAAAAACTGTGCAACACATCTCAATGATTATCAAGCACCTTGAAACATGATATGTTCTATATGACAAATGTATGATATGATATGATATATGATGTCTTATATGATATGATAATTTGATACTGATTGAGCTCTGGCAACATGATATTTTGATCTAATTCAGAATTAATTTGAGGTATCTGATATTTACAGCCTCCGAAAATGTAATGCAAACAGATACTTCTGGTTTTGGTTTAGCTGAGTCAGGTAAGCTATATAAGCTATATATATATATCTACCAATCACGCGGCCATCACATGGCAAACAAATCCAAAATGCTTATGTGTTAACCATTGTCTCTGTGATATGAGTCTCCAATTATGTTGTTCATTGCCACACTTGGTATTAAGAACCGTAAATATTTGTTTTGACAGTAAACAGTGGTCAATCCAGCTTTCATTGAGTACATCTATTTTTAAAAGTCTTGGGTAGGATGCTATTGCATTATGTCCTTAAAGGGATATTTAGATTATAATTTATTTGGGAAAATATAGAGGTAAAATATACAAGTGTAATATTTACAAGTATATAAAACCAGGAATAGTAAAAACATTATTATGGTCCCTGGGCTTAATATTTGAGTCTATGGTCCAGTTAACAGACATAATAACCATGATATAGCATAATAACCCTGCAAATAGAAGATCATATGAAAATCATATACATTCTAATGGAGAAGTTTACAAATGATAAGTGATTCTCAAAAGTTTTCCACCACATAAAGTAGCATTCAGACAAATCTATTTAACCACATTGACGAATTGCATTGGTCCATACGTTGCATTGACATGCTCCGTTGTCTGTGTTAAGCTTTTCACGTGGGCCATATGTTGCATTCTAACGCAGAGCTTCTGATTAATATATTGCAGTTAATAAGTTTGATATTGTATTAAATGCAATATTGCAAATCGTTTTATCTGTAATAAATGAATTATATGACAATGTCAAACCTGACAAATCCGAACAACTAACACTGTATTGACATAAATAAAATTTAATATTCCTTCACTTTGAAGATGGTGGCATCTTTTTTTAGCTTAACTTTATGCAGTCAAGTATGAGCTGGTTGGCATCCATCAACAATTTCCTTTAGCACGCCCTACAGGTCACGTCTCTTATCTGACCGTAACTGCATATGTTTCTTCAGGGGGACCATCAATTTTTCTCTGAAATTCGTTAAAAAACCTGGCCGCCAGCAGTCATCTTTGATTTCAAATTTGAATCCATCGGCAAACCCTGCAGCCCGCATTATTGGAGAATTGTTTTGAAAATTTACAGACATGATTAGGATCACGTCCAGATGGGAACTGTCGATTTTGAAAATTTTTGAATGAAAAACATAGCCAACAGCCATCTTGAAATTTTGTCTTTGCATGACTAAACCCTTTGGCACACCCTTCATACCACATCCCTTATCGATGATCACTAAACTTCATATGGGTCTTCTAGATGGGAGCCATCAAATTATTCCAAATTTCGTTGAAAACGTGGATTTTACTCTTTGTATGACTGAATCCTTTGGTACGCCCTACGAGTATATTGAGTAGTAGAATAAGTCTTAGGAAATATTCTTAATCATGTCTCAATCGAAAGTTCTTGGCGCTAAATGATCCTACTGATGGCAAATTGAAATGCATAGATTGTGGTCACCTCAAAGAGTGGTTCGACACTCACTCGCGATGTGTATCCTGTACCGGTGCACTCCGGCAAATATGTGTCCCGATTGCCGCAGTTGGGTCAAATCCCGCTGGGGCAAATAGGAGTCTCCGATAGTCGAGGAGGTCGGGAGGTTTGAGCAGCCTGAGCTCGGGGCACAAGCCTTTGGCAGTTCTCAACCCGATTTCGGGACAATAAAAAAAAGATTGTCTCACCCGACCTCACCTCAACTTCTCCTGTTGGTATTTCCACACTTGCACGACCATGTAGGGTAAATCCTGAAACGGCGGCACATGCTCTACCCTCATGTTCATGCAAAATATGGAGGGGAAAGGAGCGGGTAATCAGTACAGTTGGGATAGCGATGAGCAGTTGACTAGGATTACAATGAGCTCGACTACATTTACTCCACCTGTAGATTGCATGGCTGGAACAACCCAAACTTCCACCATGCACACAGCCTCGGTTCCTTCACCATCAGGTTTTTATGGAAATCATTCCCAGTGGTGGCCTCAAGCAGGTATGCCTCAATACCCAATGTTTGGTCTCCCACCAGTTTGGTCGTATAATGCTTATCCGGGATTTACTTCCGATTTAAATCCTGCAGCACCGGAATTTATTCCGAGGCAGCCTTCTGGGAATGATCCCCATACTGATAGTTTGCATGCACTATTTACGGAACCTGATCGCTCGGTTGTGGAAAGGAATCCAGACGAGCTATCCCTTCATCCGCAGGTGGAGGAATCGTTCGTGGGGGGCCCCATCGCCTTCCCGTTCCGACAGCACTTCACAAATCGGTTCACAAGTAAGTTCCGAAGGTAACAGCGACAACACTGACAGTTCGAAGTTGTTCAGAGAAACACTAGAATTGTTGTACCACATATTGCCAGAGGATATGTTCCCTGCCAATGCCCCGACCGACCCACCAAAATTCTGGTCATCAATAGAGGATTTACTAGATGAACCTATTAAATCCTGACCACTATTAACATTACCCCAATCACGACAGATTGCATCAAATTTTGATCAAATGTCTAAAGATATAAAATCGAATCAATGCACCTCCAAATTAAATCGGATGCCCCTCTCAATGAAGAATTTACCACCAATTTCTCTGCCCGGGCATATCTGACTCATGGTGATGCGGTTCAGGTCGGCTTCCCAAAGCTGGATGCCGACACCTCCAGTCTGCAAGCTTCCATGCCCCAAAATATGTTTTTGTGCATGAAACAATTTAAGAAAAAATCAGGAATATCTCTTAAACATGCATGCTCTCTTTTGTGGATTTAATTTCCACAGGCGTGCTTATGGCTGCAAAAATTTACACTTTTGAAAGCATACCTGATTTGGCAAAAGTTTTATCAAGGGCTATCTCCCATGCTATCCCAAGCAGCCGACCCTTGGTACAAATACAAAAAATTTGGGTTGCCGTGGCGAGGCAAAGCGTTTTTAACATATCAGATCCACTGCCTGTTCCGGTCCGGTTGGGGGGAAGATTGACACGTTTTCAAATCAACTGTTGGCACCAAACAACACTTGGGTGCAACAAGTGGTAACAAAAGGATTACCAATCATATTTCATATCCCCCTCCCTTGACAACGATACCAATTATTACAAAATTGTCAAAGGACACGATGGCGACACAGCAATTGGAGATAGAAATTGGCTGCCTATAATCACAAAACAGGCAGTGGAACGAGTATTTTTAGTCCCAAAATTTTCGGGAGGTTTCCGTCCCGTGATAATTTATCTCACCTCAACAAGTTTATCAATGCCCCTCCATTCCATATGGAAATGGCAAAATCAGTACGGAATGCAGTTTTTCCCCGAGCATGGGTGGTCAGCATAGACCTTCAAGATGCTTACTTCCATATCACTATCCAAGCAAGCTCTCGGAAGTACCTGCGCTTCACTTTCCAAGATTCCGTCTTCCAATTTACGGTTCTGCCTTTCGGCCTCAATCTCAGTGCCTGTGCATTCTCAAGAATACTGTCAGAAGCTCTGATGTTTTGTCGAATTCGCTCCCATTTTACGATAATGGGTTACCTTGACGACATCATTCTGATCCATTCAGAGCCATTGGTATTGCAAACCTGTCATTATCGATACTAGAAAATCTGGGTTTCCTGGCAAACCAGACAAAATCAGATTTCGTCCCTTCTCAGAACTTTGTCCACCTGGGAATGGAGTTTCTCAGCCTTCAGAACCAGGTACGTCTTCCTGAGGTACGAGCAGATTCAGTCTCTTCATGGGTCACAAAAATGAAGACCAGCCAGCAGATTACAGCCCGTCAGTTTTTGCGACTTCTCGGTTTACCAAATGCAGCCTCGGACCTCATTTTATATTTAGGTCGCCTGTATCTTCGACCTCTCCAACTGTTCCTATCCAGCCTTTGGTGTCAGTCAAAGGACCCTCTGTCCCACATGCTTCTAGAGCCATGGATGACCATTCCTTGGTTAGTATCAGGCATTCCTCTGAAAAAAGTTCCACCCGATATATATGTGGTAACCTGATTCGAGCTCACACAGGTTCGACATGGTTCTGTTTCCTCACAACCTCACAATCAGAGGCCTATGGCCAGATCACATAATATCTCAGCACATAAATCTGAAAGAAATGTTGATCGTTTTAATAGCTCTTTGAACTTGGAGTCTCCTCTTGTCGGGCAGGAATGTCCTTATCCTATCAGACAATGCAACTGTGATCAGCTACTTGAAAAAATTCGGAGGCAACCGTTCTCCTCAACTTTGCTCGGAAACGATGCACATTTTCCAAGAATGCATCTCACATCGCATTCTTCTTCACGTTTGACACATTCCGGGCAGGAGGAATATCCTTGCAGACTCCCTCTCCAGGAATCTTCAAACTTTGGTTACGGAATGGCACCTAAACTCCCACATGTTTCAGAACTTGTGCGATCAATGGGGTCATCCAGGAGTAGACCTCTTCACCACCAGGTTCAACAACCGACTTCCTCTGTTTGTCTCCCCATATCCCTGACCCTTTGGCATGGGGGGGGGGGGGGGGGGTAGATGCTTCGTCGCTGAACTGGAACAAGCTTTACACGTTCGCATTCCCACCAGCAATTCTCATTCCTGCAGTTCTCAAGACAATCGCACAATCCGATTGCACAGTCATTCATATTTGCCCCCTCGATCCCTCAAGGTCCTGGTCGACCATGCTTCGCACCCTGTTATTGGATCTTCCCATCAAGATTCCAATAATTCCCCACCTTCTCGGTCAAGCGAGTCATTTTGGGGTCATTCGGCCAAAAAACATGGCCACCAGCAGCCATCTTGGATTTTACTCTTTCATGACTAAACCTTTGGCACGGGCTACAGGTCGTACCCTTTCACCCAATCATTATGAAATTTGTCATGGCTGTTAACATTGACATGTAGATGGGAATGAGTCATTTTGGGGTCATTCGGCCAAAAAACATGGCCGCCAGTGGCCATCTTGGATTTCAAAATTCAATCCATTAGCACAGGCTACAGGACATACTGTTTGTCTGATCATCATGAAATTTGTCATGGATGGTAATATTGAGGTGTAGATGGGAACGAGTCATTTTGGGGTCATTCGGCCATAAAACATGGCCACCAGCAGCCATCTTAGATTTTACTCTTTGCATGACCAAATCCTTTGGCACGGGCTATATATCGTACCTTTGGTCGGATCATCATGAAATTTGTCATGAATTTTAACATTGACATGTAGATGGGAACTAGTCATTTTGGGGTCATTCGGCCACAAAACATGGCTGCCTGCAGCCATCTTGGATTTTACTCTTTGCATGACTAAATCCTTTGGCACACCCTACAGTCCACTTCCCTCATCCGATCATCACCAAACTTCATATTAATCTTAATCTACTAGATGGAAGCTATCAACTGTTTTTGAATTTCATTGGAAAACATAGTCATCAGCAACCATCTTGGATTTTACTTTATATATCTCTTCATGTTGATAATCTAGTATTACTTAGACCTTTCAACTTTCGGCATTCCTAATCGCTCCATTGACTGTAACACATGAAATTATTCCCTTTCCAAGTTGAGCTACAGTGTCATTGACACTTTCATAATGTTATGCGGGAGACTTGCATATATAAGAGAATGCATTGTCACAGGGTTTTTTCGCAAAATTGCAGGAAACTCCAGTCATGGAAGAGTTAACATCCTTTTCAGGGATCAAAGTTGTAATTTCTTGCTTGTGTGTGATTGAAAGCTCTCCCATTGAAAACGATTCCTTTTATTGACTCTTTAAAAAGGGGGCCAAGGTCAGACCAAAAGAATTTATAAAATTCATAGCCCTGGGCTTTTATTATTTTTGGTTCTCATAGTAATAGTCCGGCCGCCAAGTCACAAATGCTTGTTTTTCGCATTTTTTCCCAGTGGATTCCGTTGAGGAATTTCAGAAATTGTGGTTAAATCAAAATTGCCATTCTTGCCGCAAAGATATGGTTTCTACTGAAAATGAAGAAGAAAATTATAACACTAGCACAATGATTTTGTTATTTCAACCGAGTTTGCAATGGTGTTATTTCAGTTCACCCCATCAATTACAGGTCATCTGCTTAACTTTATCCAATGGACTGCTGAATGTGATTTTGAACTGCTGAACTGAGGAGGAACTTGGACAAATGGTGTCCCCTCCCTGTGTTTTGTACATTACATTGATTACAAGTCATTTGCATAAACAACACCCAACTATCTTCATTACAATTGAGTTTAGCTGCATTCAGGGGTGTCTGCTGAAATTAACTGATGAACTGCTGAATGTGATTTTGAACTGCTGAACTGGGTGGAGGTCGGTCCAATTGCTTTTCATCTCTGTATTGGGATATACCACATCATTACAGGCCATATGCATATAAACCCAGACCCGACTATCTTCATTACAATTGAGTTAAACTGCATTTGGGAGAATCTGCTGAAATGTACCCGATGAAATCTCAACGGGATTTTGAATAACTGAAATGGGTGGAGGATGGTCAAATGGTGTTCCCTCTCTGTATTAATTAACCATTTCATGATGGAACCTGCTCTGGTGCAGCATTAAAGATCCTATCATAGGATTCCTATGCCAGTGTATTTTCTTATTTTTCGAGTCTCCCATAGGGATCGAGCCTCACATATATAAGAGAATGCACTGGCTTACAAGGACAAGGTAAATATTGTTAGGCCAATGTATTCTCTTATATATGTGAGAATGCATTGGCACAGGGTTTTGGCAAAATTTCAGGAACCTCCAGTCAAGGAAGGGTTACGATATACCCCATTGATTATAAGTTATATGTATAACATACACTGACCATCATCATTATAAGTTAAAACTGCGTTCGGGAGATTCTGCTGATCTGTAGCCGATGAAATGCTGAACGGGATTTTGAACTGCTGAGCAGACATGGCGGTCAGTCAAATGGATTCCTCTCACTGTATTTGGTTATACGCCATCGATTACAAGTCATTGCACAACATATAATATAATTCATGTGTGATCACTTTAAGAATGTGGAGTTGCAGTGTGGTTGCAGTTATCACTGCAACAATACTGTAGCAACACTGTAAGCTACAGTGTTGACTGCATAATTGTAATGGCAAATATCAATGACATCTTAAACCAAGTTTACAAATTACTGGCACGATCTTGATAATATATTTGGACATTAGAAAAATTCCATGTGATGATTACGTCTGATTTCTATTTCAGATGAACCTTCCAAGTGTTGCATATGCGATGACTGTCGATGCAACGAAACTGAGCCCGTGAGTTGCCTTGTCTTGAACCATAATAGAGAAGTTCACATAGGACACAATGCCCATGTGTATTGTCAAATTATAGTCTGGTCGATAAACTCAAATTTTAGGGTCAATCTAGAAAATATTTGGACTAAGTTGGTTTTTATACCATTTTGAAGAGTAAGCTATCCTCTATAACATATACAAAATCCGCTAAAATCCGCTTTGAGCATTTTTTGTAATTCAAGATGGCGTCCAAGATGGCTGACATTTTCCGTTAAGTCAGTTTGATGCAATTATAGTTAGAAAATATTGTCATGTATACACATGTATACATTTTTGAGAAGCTAAGACATACCGTCACCTTGTTGTGCCAAAATTGGAACTCCCTGTTCAAGATTGCCGTCAAAATGGCAGCCGGAAGTGGAAAATCTTATGTTTTTTTTACTGATATCTTTAAGATAAGTTTCTGCTGTTTGTAACTGGATGAGAATTGTGACTTTATTTTGTATTTAATATGTTAACTGACATTGGAGCAATGAAATATGCCATTCAGGGGTCCACACCCCTTCCAACCACTCGCAAATTTGATGTTGTAGAATTCGGCATAAAATTTTACAAAAAATCACCATTGGGATTCTGGTCATATTTCTTCAAGAAATAGGAAGAACTGTGCAATGTAAGTGATGCATTCAATATCTTATTAATATTCCACCTCAATAGTACAAAATTGTTACTTTGGCTCAAAATGGCTGCCAAAAATGGCGGCCAAAATATGGAAAATATTGCACCAGCGTGCCATGCAACCGCTTATAAGTTGTCGATGAAATAAATTGACTATTCTGTCGTATATGCATTGAATATCAACAATTCTTAGGTACCTTGATTAATTTCTACTATTTACTATTCTGAAATTACCAGAATTATGGGATTTTTCTATCACCATCTTGGCACCAAATCGGCAAAAAATAACTTTTCAGGTTTGGACCATTTTTGTCAAGTAAAATGGAACTATCTTTGGTATCAAAGGTTCTTTTTATTTCTAATATGCCTTAAATGTGTCACAGTGCGGTGTTTTAGACAATATCACTCAAATTTGGTAAAAAGTTTATATTCCGAACATTATATTCTCTGCTGTTCCGAAATGGTAGCAAATTGTGACTCACTTGGTTATTAAACATGTTACTTAATCAACTGACAACTAAATCTATATTCTGGTTGTCCCAGTACCTTATGAGGCACGACAAATTCATTTTAAGGGATGCAGCATGGATTTTGCCGAACACCTCTTTTTTGGGGATTCTGCATGTCCATGTTTTTTAACGGAACGTTGAAACTGAACTGAGAGGGATCATATTATCTGGCTACTCTGGCCCATTAGCATCAGAATTGATTAACTTATAAACTATTGTCAGGAAAACCGTTTACTTCATCTATCTCCTATATATTTTGAAGACCTCTGTCTGTCTGTATGTATGTATGTCATTTATACTAATCTACGATTCTCGACCGATCGGGACGAAACTTGGTACGTGTGTGTAGTTTGACCAGGCGGTCGTCGTTGCCCGTCGAGATCTCGGAAACGGGTGGAGCTATCGACTTGAAATTTGTTATGTGAATGTATCTTGCCCCGGATACAAATTTTATCGGGTCGCCGAGCCCGTGCGGCACCCGTTTTGCGCATGCGCAGACGAGATCTCGGAAACAGGTGGAGCTATCGACTTGAAATTTGCTATGTGAATGTATCTTGCCCCGGATACGAATTTTATCGGGTCGCTGAGCCCGTGCGACGCCAGCTTCGCGCATGCACAGACCAGATCTCGGAAACGGGTGGAGCTATCGACTTGAAATTTGGTTTTTGAATAGCCCGGACAACGTCGGGCTCATCAGCTAGTACTATATATTTTGAGACTTCCGTATATATATATATGTGTACTTTATAGAATCGAAAACTGCTGGCTCGATTGAGTTCAAACTTCCCATCTAATGGTAAAAACCCACGGGAATCGTCGTCGCAGCATTTTGGAGAAGCTCAGAGCACCCGTTCCCCACTCTCAGTCACAAAAAACGGCACTGCGGTGGTTAATCAAGTGATAATTTAATGAGCGTTTGTTTTTGACGCGTCGCTATAAAAGAGCGTTTGTTTACAATTCAATGCAACGGTATCGCTCGAAATTTAGCATCGAAAAAATTTAATTTCTTTTATCAAAAACATAATTACGTGTTGGACTCTGTCATTTTAAGAATATGTAAGTATTACACACATACACACCAAGTCTCAGCTTAAAATTTTGAAAAATAAGAGTTTTATCGACATAAATCGATTTAAATGGGAAATCCTATGTTAAAATTTAGCATCGAAAAAATTTAATTTCTTCCATCTAAAACATAATTACGTGTTGGAATGTGTCATTTTAAGAATATGTAAGTATTACACGCAGTCACACGAAGTCTCAGCTTGAAATTTTGAAAAATAAGAGTTTTATCGACATAAATCGATTTGAATGCGAAATCATGTGTTAATAAATTTTGGGGCTCAGCTGTTCTGTGCAAAATGGTCAACTCGGGACGGGTCAACCGATTGAGCCCAAACTTGCTACCAATGGGTACATTTGTCCCGAAAATGTCACGGATGGGTCAAACCGTGACCCCGATGTGACATTGACCTTCAAACTGGTCAATTCAAGGTCAAATTGGGTAAAACTGGCAGATTTCTGTACTTTTGTCCGGGGAGTGTTTTGGACGGGTCAAATCATGACCACGACCTGACCTTGACCTACAAAATTGTCAATTCAAGGTCAAATCGGGTAAAACTTGCTGATTTCGATGAAATTTGGTACAAATGCAGCACAAGTGTCTCGGAACCTGTTGCAATTGCTTTTTCGAACAAAGCCATGAGACGAATGCCGCCAGTGGCGGGCTAACCTGCTAGTCTACTATATATTTTGAGAACTACGTATATAAATATATAAGTGTATATATATATATGTACTTTATAGAATCGAAAACGGCTGGACCGATCGAGACCAAACTTCCCATCTAAGGTTAAAAACCGACGGGAATGGTCGTCGCGGCGTTTTGGAAAAGCTCAGAGCACCCGTTCTCCATTCTCAGTCACAAAAACGGCACTTCGGGGGTTAATAGCGTTGATAGTTAAAGAGCGTTCCTATCTGCAGTGTCGTTGATAATGATCTTCCATATTTGAGTTCGTTAACTGGTTAACGCTCTTTATTCCCTTCGGCTTTCGCATACTGAACGGGGGACGGCGTTTGTTTACGTTATCTGGAACTCGCTTCCTAGGAACGGTGACATTTTCATCGGATTAGACCCCCACGGCATTCCCACGGCAATTTTAATTCACATTCCCAACACCTAGCAGGGACAAATATCTATTAGCCAGCATCAAGGCGAGTCTTGTGACGTATTAATTCAAATGCTTTCGATCAAACAATCTTCTCTGTTGCACTCTTATTTCGTCATCTACGAATCCACTGCAATCGACCTATTTTTAGAATGCAACACATGGTACCAAAATTACGTTGCGTTGGTGATGGGGGTGCCGGCGGGATTAATTTAAATATGTCATGTTGGTTACAATATCTAGCCGAGAATTCCTCAGACCTACAGATGAATGCGACCAGCAAATTTCAAAATTGGTCACTTGACCTCCCCATGAATATCTTCTGGGAAATTCCAGGGAATGCCGATTGAGCTCAAACTTGCTACCTACGGGAAGTGTCATATATATGTGTGTGTCCTTTATAGACTCGAACTGATTGAGCTCAAACTTGCTAAATACGGGAAGTGTCATGGACGGGTTAAATTGTGACCCCGACCTGACCTTGACCTTGAAAATGATCAATTCAAGGTCAAATCGGGTCAAATTGAAAAACAAAAAATTAAATTAAAAAATTAAAAAGGCACAATTAACTCATTGAAAAACATAAAAAAAAGCCTGTAAATTCAAAAGGCACAATTAACTTATAAAAAAAACAAAAAATTAAATTAAAAAATTTATTAAAAAATTGAAAAACAAAAAATTAAATTAAAAAATTAACTCATTGAAAAACAAAAAATTAAATTAAAAAATTAATTAAAAAAGCCAGTAAATTAAAAAGGCACAATTAACTCATTGAAAAACAAAAAATTCAATTAAAAAATTTATTCAAAAAATTTAAAAATTTCGGATTTCAACGAAATTTTACACCTAGGTGCAGCATACGTGTCTCGGAAGCTGTTGCAATTGCTTTTTCGAACAAAGCCATGAGACGAACCACTCCAGTGGCGGGCTAACCTGCTAGTCTCCTATATATTTTGAGACTTCCCTATATGTGTATATATATTTGTCCTTTATAGAATCGAAAACGGCTGCACCGATTGGGCTCAAACTTCCCATCTAAGGGTGAAATCCCACGGGAATGGTCGTCGCGGCGTTTTGGAAAAGCTCAGAGCACCCGTTCTCCACTCTCAAAAAATGGCACTGCGGGGTTAATAGCGTTGATAGTTAAAGAGCGTTCGTATCCGCAGTGTCGTTGATAAAGATCTTCCATATTTGGGTTCGTTAACCGGTTAACTCTCTTTATTCCCTTCGGCTTTCGCATACGGTTTTGTTTACATTATCTGGAACTCACTTCTGTGTGATTCTTACGTACTTAGGGCTTCCTAGAAACGGGGGACATTTTCATCGGGTCAGTTTTTCCGCCTGATGTGATCTTCACCTTGAAACGGGTACCCACAAATGATATATATGTGTGTGTCCTTTATAGACTCGAACCGATTGAGCTCAAACTTGCTACCTATGGGAAGTGTCATGGACGGGTTTGAAAATGATATATTCAAGGTCAAATCGGGTCAAATTGAAAAAAAAAAAAATAACGAAAAAAAAAAATTCATTAAAAAAATTTATTTAAAAAGCCAGTAAATTAAAAAGGTACAATTAACTCATTGAAAAACAAAAAATTCATTAAAAAATTCATTAAAAACTGTCTGTATGTATGTATGTGTGTATGTGTTACAGACTCGAAAACTGCTCGACCGATCCGACTCAAATTTAGTATGTAGGCCTACTTTAATCCCGTGAACAATATGGCGCGTCCAGTTTCACGTGCGACCTTGTCCTTGATCTTGACCTCGCTCATATACGCTCATATAGGCATGTTTCTGGACCTCGACCGATCCGACTCAAATTTGGTATGTAGGCCTACTTTCAGTACTTTGATCCCGGGAACAATATGGGCGGGTCCAATTTCACGTGCGACCGTGTCCTTGTACTTGACCTTGCTCATTTTCGCTCATACGGGCATGTTTCTGGCAAAGAAATCCCTAACTAGCCCGGACGAAGTCGGGCACATCAGCTAGTATTGCATATAAAACGCAATTAATGTGGAGAGCACTCTCTATCGATTAACATATCCTTGAATTATTGTGGAAAGTGATAGTCACCCAAAGGTGCACCAGTACATGTATATCACACATGAGCATGCAGTCACTTCATATATACATGGACACCACATAAATGGCCATGTGCCACTCGCTGTATAGACATACACCTAAACCATTACCATATAGCCACACTTGGTCTTACCCATACACCCAATACATGGCCCTATAACAGTGAGTAACCATGCAGACACACCAGGTATACTCCTACAGCTCACATGACCTGTATACATATTCACAACATCTATGAACATAAAGTATTAAACTCTTGTATACCTATTCGCCTCACAAAATAGGCCATACAGTCACTCCATGTATATTTATTTGCCGCATGCATGGCTATATAGCCACTAAAGATATGCATTTACACCCACCAATGACCATATAGTCACTCCTGGTATACCTGTTCACTACATTCATGATTATACATCACTTCTTGTATGCTGATTTGCCTCACCAGTGGTCATACAGTGTCACTCCCTGTATTTATACTCATTTGCGACACCCGTGGCCATATAGCCACTCAAGATATACATATTCACCAAACCCAAAACCATAGAGTCACTCCAGGTATAGACCTCACCAATGGCCTTACATACTGTCTAGATATACCAATGTACCTCGCACACGGCTATTTATACACTCCAGACTTTCATATACACCTGACCCATGACAATTCAGCCTCTCGCTGTATACGCATAAACCACATTCATGATCATAGTCACTCCTTGTATATCAATTTACCCCACCATTAATTTTGCCATACTGTTAATCCCTATATAAATATTGGCCGTGCCATGGCCATATAATCACTCATGATATACAAATACACCTCACCCATGACCACAACGTCACTCCAGGTGTATATATATACCTCACCAATGGTCATACAGCCCTTCTAGATATACCACTACCCCGCACACGCAGCCATTCGTACACTTCAGACTTGCATATACAGCTCAACCATGACAATTCAGCTACTCACTGTATACTTATACACCCTATCCATCAGCATTCAGCTATTCACTGTATACTTATACACACCCACCAATTAAACATATATAAACACATATAAACATATACATCTCACCATCATCATGAGGTCACTCTCTATATACACAAGCCGGCATTGGCCATCAAAGTGTACCCCAGGTATGCATATACACTTCAACAATGACCATGTACACATTGCCCATAACCATACAACTATTCCCTATTTATCCATGCACCCATCCGTTACAATACAGCCAACATATGTATACATATACATCCACCCATGACAATACAGCCACCCAATATACCTGTATCGTATATCCCACCAATGAACACACAGTCACTCCATATATACATAAACAACACACATGTGGACAATGTAGCTACTCTCGTTATGCCCATACACCATTTCAATGACCAGACAGCCACTCCATGTATACATGTTCACCTCACATATGACCATACAGCTACTCCTTATATACCTATACATCTCACCATGGACACCCCATTCATGACCATATAGTCACACATTGTATAACTATTCACATCATTCATGAATACAATATATCCATGTATAGCTATCTACTCGCCTCACCTATGACCATACAGTCAACAGACATACACACTGTAATAAGTTGATCAATGTTGATGCTAATGGGCCAGAATATCCACATAATATGATCCATCTAAGATTCGTTTCAACGTACTGCCCATTTCCGTTCAAAAGCAAGGACAAAATCCCAAAAGAAGTTTTTGGCAAAATCCATATTGAATTCCTCAAAATGAACTTGTTATGCGGCCTCATAGGGTACCCGGACAACCAGAATAGAACATTTAGTTGACTAATTAGCATGTGAGTCACAATTGATAATGTATACATAATCAAGTTGATTAAGTAGCAAGCGAGTCACAATTTGATACCTTTTCGGAACAGCAGAGAATAATGTTTACCAAATTTGGTTGCCATTTTGGAAGCCATCTTGAGTAATTTTGTCTAAAACACCTCAGTGTGACACATGTAAGGGAGCTTGTCCAATTCCGATGGATATTTCCGATCTCCGATACCGATGACAATCAGAGTTTTTGTATCGGTATAAAACTCCGATTCGGTCGGAGATTTTTGGCTGTGTCATCGGTAAAATTCTCCAATGTAATCGGAGTTTATATCGGAGTTTCCGTTCTTCAAGTGCAGTATGTTTTGGGAAAACTACGATTCCGTGAATTTCCGTGGGAGTTTTTAATAGATCGTCGTTTCTGTTCTTCGTGTATATTGTTTTCCAGACATAACAGAGAAAGACATGTAAAAAGTTACATCCATTCTCAACGACTCGGCCATTTCCTCTTCGCTGAGGAAATAATCTACCCATAAATAGAAACCATATTCTTGCAATGCTGCAATATACGGCCCTGATAATAAGTGGCGCAAAGCAAAATCATCCACAATTCCCTTAATTGGAATGCACTCAGGGTTTACGGTATTCTCAGAATCCGACGATGTTGCACATATAGCAAGTGCATGCTTCGTGTGATATTCAGAGCTGTGTCGCCTTTTAGGCTACTGTAAACCCTTTGATTTGTGTCCACATCAAAACGTTGGTTTGAAATAGAATAAAACATTGAAAATGTAAGGCCGGAGGGGTCAGGTTACCACTACGTTTTCAGATCTTTGCAATTTTCGACCAAGCACCATCAACAATATAGACATATTTCCGCCAAAGGAAGCCTTCACACTGAACTATATGGATATATGTCCTACTTTGCAAGCCACGGTAGGAAAAGGGTTAATTTTTTGGTCGCCTCTAGACGCTCATTGTCCTGCTCAGATTAGTCACGCGTGAACTGTCCCAACATACCCGGATGTACGCACTGAGAATCGTTAGTTTTATTTCTACCGCAGAGCCAACAACAAGGATAAGTATCAGGGTGTCTTTGAATTTGGAGTTTCACCTACAACTCAACAAATTCAGTTTATCTAGACACTAATTCTTTCTGGTTGCCTCAGTGTTCGTTTTTATCATTATCGATTTCGAATTCATGGACCGTTTCGCTTCAAACATACAATTGTTCCGTGTTTTCGACAAACTGCCGATCACTTATTTGCGTCTATAAACTCGCCATAGCACGACCATCATTTCAATGATACGACGCACATCGATTGTTGTTAACAATACATATATGGAATTCTTATAGACCCTATAAGGTATGATAGACTTGGTCAGACTGTTAATGCCACGTGGTTTGCATTAACAACCGAAGTCTCCTAATTTCGTGTTATTTTACTCGTGGTTTTTTCAACTTGCGGAATTTTCTTTCAATCATTCCCTTGCTACTGACGATGATATCTATCATAAGGTTACTTTTATTGTGGGAAATACATATATGGCCTTATTCTAGAACCTCTAAGGTAGGTTAGAATTTGTCCGACCGTAACTGCCACGTGACTCGCTATCCGCAGTCTCCTAATTTCGTGCGAATGTTCTTATACTATGGCGTTTCATCTTGGGGAATTTTCTTTCATTAATTCCCTCGCTATTCATCAGATCAACGTGGTTTCACATAATACTTTGTGTTTTATGTTTCAATTCTGTCATACATGACATGTCTCCATGATCCAGATGTGTTTGTCAATGCTTGAAGTTGACTACAGTTTTATATCAATATCAGAATGGAACTGTATCATGTTTAATAATCATTGTTAATTGGTTACTTAATGACTGCAGTAGTACTAAGAATCGTTAGTGTCATTGTTAATTTCAGACAGGGATTGATATCTGACAAGGTTTAGAATTCTGTTCATGATTCGATTCTCGTACAGCGCCTCAACTTCACTGTCATTTAGAACTGCTAGCATTTAATGATTGCAAACATGACATGTCATTGTCCCACAGACATCATAGCTACTGATCACTCTCAGCCATGTAGGTCGCTTTCATATCTATCTAGTAGTTTCTGCTCTGATGTACAATAGCTGCAATTCTATGCAAACCGGTCTGAGCCGATGGGCTTATCTTGCTCTCGGTGCATGATATTCGTGATGGCCTAGTAATGGTGATCTGTGGGGATTCGGACTAAAATTAATTGTGATGACAATTTCACTCTTGTGTCAATTCCAGATTGTAGTTATTATTGCGACTTTTGTCAGTCTACAGCCATATCACGTTGAAACCACCGGTTCTCGTCCGATCACCGAAGTTAAGAAACGTCGAGCCCGGCTAGTACCTGGA
Source organism: Siphonodentalium dalli (assembly GCA_032622095.1). NCBI lineage: Eukaryota > Metazoa > Mollusca > Scaphopoda > Gadilida > Siphonodentaliidae > Siphonodentalium > Siphonodentalium dalli. The sequence continues at coordinate 63,493,006 of CP136067.1, forward strand.
TGGGATGACCGCCTGGGAATCTCGGGTGCTGTAGATTTAAAAACAAAATTAACCCATCATTTCAAATTTGCTGGGTTGTTTCTTGACTAAATGGTGTCTCCTTCCGGAATACAAACATAATTGCTATCCTTCCTGTTCAGGTTTACAGATGGAGGGTGTCTGGTTACTATGATTCTGGATATGGCTCTAATTGGGACCCAAATTACAAATCATGGGCGCTCAGGTTTGCGTTCTATCTTGGCGTCACTCTGACGGTGTTTAATCATGGTTTCACTATCTACAAAAATATTTGAAGATACTTTCGATCCTTTCCCCTTCTTGATTCAATTATGGGAATGTGAAAGTGTTATTTGCAATGGAATTATTCATGATCTCAGGCTGACAGGATTTAGAATCGTGGTGACTTGACCCCTCCAGTTAACTGGCCCACAGTCAATTGCTGCTGTGGAATGCTCGATTCCCTATGTGGCCGCGATGTTTCTCGCAGCATTCATGGCGACCGTGGCCAAAATTTGAGATGCCTGGATGACTGTCCCCAATGAATAACGATATACTAGCAGTGGTATTCCAAGACGACGAGGGGGGAGACATTATTTATGGCAAGTAACCATATCAAATGTGAGCTTGGTACAAGAACATGCTGTACATCCAATACAGCGTGCATTATTCATAAAGGGCATGGTAGGAGTTTTGAAGGTATTCATTGACCAGCTGGAGTCTAAATGAATTTCAAATAAATACGTGTCCAGACCTTTCGTACCGTTGATATGGCGAATAGACTTCACACACGAATGAAGCATATTTACATGGAAAGCATTTTATTGTCACGTGCCCCACGACCACTGCCAATAGCCTTTCCGACAAGAGTCCATCACATGGCTCTTCATACTTCTATTGCCCATATCAATTTGATTATCTGGCACATAGACAATAAAACAGGCAAAGACGTTTGCGCTGTCCAGCTTAGCTTTCGAGGAAGCTCATTGACCAGCATTACAGACCTTTCCCCGCAGGCAGGGGACCACCCCGTACAAGTGTATCCCATCCCCATGGCACCAGACGCCGATCATAAGGGCCTGAAACCATGCTGCCAACTCTGCGCGCTTCGGTCTATGCTGGATTTGTCTTATTTCCTTAAACATGCCTTAAACAGGACCACTTAGGTAGGGGGAGTTCCTCTCTATCATGGCTATTAACATTTAATAAGTAAAAATGGAACATTATAAGGGATGTGTGTCCTTTATTAGGAGGAGGATAATTTCATTCGTTTCCTTCCGAGGGGAGCCATTTTTAGAGCGGGTCTTCCCCTAGTTTGCTGCATGCTTCACACTAACCTACCTGTCACACACCTAGGTCGTTCTGCTGCATGTTTGGGGGGGAAGTCACATGATGTTCTGGGCAGAGGCTCAGACCTGAATATTCCATATGGTGACCATGACAATTTACCCGTGTTTATCATCTGACTATATTGTACATCATTTGAACTGATTTCGGTTGTAGAAGAGACAACTACATTGTATCTGAATATTTCACTACGATCGTTTAATTAAGTACATTATATAGACATGGTCTGCGCACCTTCATTTCTTAAAATAAGATCGCGGTGGGTATTCCACTGGGAACGTGGACTGCTCTCAGGTGCCTAATGGTCGTGAGGGCCTAATAATAGTGATGTGTGTGGATTTAGGCTGAACATAATAGTCGTTATTGCAAATTTTGCTCTGTCTCCATTCCAAATGATGGTGATCGTTGGGAATTTTCTCCAAATTTAATACTCGTACCGACACTATTGTTTGGTACCTGAGAGTAGCGGTTTGCTTTCTCAGTGGCTGCTCTGGTCACCTGCGGTGTTCGGCCATGAGCTCCCGGTGCTTATGGCTGTTAGTCATGTTCTCTGAGGGGCTATATATATATATTTAGTGATACATTGGATCATGACAGGGATCTGTGGTCTGGCTCCGCCCATTGGATTGATGGGCGCAGCTTTGGTAGGGCCTTCTGACAGGATCTCATGCTGACTTATATATCACCCTGATATATCTATTATATCATTTTATATATTTATATACGCGAAAGATTTGTATCACAGGGTTTCTACAAGGATATCTTGTGATACATAGGTACCTCAGAGACATGTGATCAGACGAAGAAAGAATAGGAAGCTGTTCTAAGAAGGAAGACAGGACCAGTTCACGCTCCTCCGATTACACCTCGGCGGTTCAATCAACTAGTGGGGATGCTACCGGTGGAGCTGTCGGGGTACTTGGGACCTCCAGGACGTTTTGTCCCCCACCGGTTGCCAGCAGTTCTGGGCGCAAAAAGCTGCCAACTCGCGTGCGCACGAATCGACATGGCCGACGGGCCTTTGGCAGCTTAAGCGCAGGGCAGGGCCCTACCTATACGGTAGCAAGCGAGACCCCCTGGCCACGCTCTTAATTCAGACAAGGCCTTGCCTGCCACTCAACCGTCTTGGGGCTCGGAGAACAATGACCTCTCCCCACCCTCCAGCTTGGCCAGGATATTAGCTTGGGCATGACCACCTTGCAGCATGCGGTGTGGTGAGGGCTCCCTCTGATCCGATGGCTTGACTCCATTATCATTGTACAACCCGTTTGGCCTAATGGGTCCTCCATTATCTGCTTATTGCTTTGGCGAACAGCAGTTAGTTAACTCTTAATGTTGGTTGTCTTGCCATCTTCAGAGTGGGCCTCCTCCTGTGCAGGTCGTTCTGTCGCTAAGGCGGAGAGTGAGTTAGTCTCCTTGCATCATGATCCCATGGCGGGAGGGACCTTAGAACTGACAGATGAAGAACGAAGAAGACGACAAAGAGAAGAACGAAGAGTTTCTTCTTCCGTTATACTTGCTCGGTTCGCTCACAACTATGAATTGGATGGCACCTCCTGGGATGTTTCTTCCAAAACAAGGGGGGGGAGGTACACATTTGAGCAATATAGCACTCTAACTATATGAGTTATGTCACGTAACTAATCATAACAGATTCATTAAAGAGTTCATATATGTTACAATCTGTTTTAGTTGAGTACATCCACTCAAAATTTGGCTATTAAATTTATTGCTCGTGCCTCCTCCTGGGCTTGCATTCTAATCCATATAGTTCAGTGTGAAGGCTTCCTTTGGCGGAAACATTTATATTTTTAAAAGTATAATATATATTTCCTTAATAAAGAAAGCCTGAACACTGAACTATCATAGGGCCCTCCCATGGCGGTGCCATTCTCAACCCCGCAACTCGCCAATCTCCTGATTGAGTCGGAAATAAAACTGACGATTCTCATGCGTACATCCGGGAAAAAATTCACGCGTGAATAATCTGTGCAGGACAATGAGCGTCCGGAGGCGACCAAAAAAGTTAACCCTTTTCTACCGTGGCTTGCAAAGTAGGACATATATCCATATAGTTCAGTGTGAAGGCTTCCTTTGGCGGAAATATTATATTTTTAAAAGTATAATATATATTTCCTTAAAGAAAGCCTGAACACTGAAATATCATAGATCCCTCCCATGGCGGTGCCATTCCCAACCCCGCAACCCGCCAATCTCCTGATTGAGTCGGAAATAAAACTAACGATTATTCTCAGCACGTACATCCGGGTATGTTGGGACAGTTCATGCGTGACTAATCTGAGCAGGACAATGAGCGTCTAGTGGCGACCAAAAAGTTAACCCTTTTCCTACCGTGGCTTGCAAAGTAGGACATATATCCATATAGTTCAGTGTTCAGGCTTTCTTTATGGAAATATATATTATACTTTTAAAAATATAATTTAGTGCCCGCAAATAAATAGACACGAGAGTTGCAAACACAATGAGCGACGACATCTAGATAGTAATTTGCATTCACTAAGCAGTTATATCAACTTTGAGACGAAAGTCATTCATTAAAATGTACATTTACTTCCATGAACTAGAAATTTAGACAGTTGTTGTCTTTGTTCACCGAAAAGTTGAAAACGTAGTAACGTGACCAACAGGCTATTAAACTTGCGTTATTTCGGGAATGGCAACTATTGAAATGTTCAACCAATTAAGTCGAGGAACTCTCTTATAGTTGAACCAATTAAGTCGAAGAACTCTCTTATAACAAGTCGCTACAGCTAACCAAACAGAAGCATTCCAATTTACATGCGTTCAAAATTACTGGGTTTACGGCAGTCGTCGGACTGTGAGAGCGCGCGCAAGTGATGTCATGAATTGCACAATTCTGTGACTTGATATATTGTCTATGGGGATATTGCTGGTTAACCATAGTTCTGCTATGCATCTTCTGGATATGAGTGTATTGTTTGTGGAAGATAAATTAAATAAAAGGTCGGCCGACCACAGTGTCCCCCGACAACGTGGCAAGTCGATGCCGCTTTGTTAAAGAAATTTTAAAAAATGTTGAAATGTTCTAAGTCGAAAGGGTTAATAATTCCGTAAAAAAAAAAATTCCTTCATCTATATACATGTTGCACATCTCCAATCTGTGGGTAACAATACTCTGAAGTTTAAAATATCTACGATCAAAACTGTAGGAGGAGTTGATTACACCATGAAGGTACCCTCATACAGAAAATTATAACAAAAATTCAAAGTCGAAAGGCCCATAACTCTGGGAAAAATCATTGGATCAAACTCAAATTCGAACTTGACCTGTATTTTGATATGAACGATCCACACAAAAAACAAATTTCCAATTAAACAATCCAAACTTGAGTTATCATCCGGAAACCAAAGAAAAAACATGTAAAATTTAATTTTCTAAGTCGAAAAGCCCATAACTCTGAGAAAAATCATCGGATCAAACTCAAATTCGAACTTGACCTGTATTTTGATATCAATGACTCACAAAAAAAACGGAATTTTCAATTGAACAGTCCAAACTTGAGTTATCATCCGGAAACCAAAGAAAAAAGAAGAAAATTTAATTTTCTAAGTCGAAAAAAGTCCATAACTCAAGGAAAAATCATCGGATCAAACTCAAATTCGAACTCAAACTGTATCTTGATATGACTGATCCACATAAAAACCGTATTTGCAATTAAAGAATTCAAACTTGAGATATCATCCGGAAACCGAAAAAGTGAGAAATTTTCTAAGTAAAACAAAAGTTGAAAAAAGGGAAATAACTCCAAAAAAGAACATCGGATCAAACCCAGAATTGCAGAGCACATGTGTTCTTGGTTGAGACACCTACATACCAAGTTTCAATCAAATCGGATAATCATTACTGGAGTTATAACTCCGGACTGACGCACAGACGGAAGACGGACGGACAGAGCTGATTACAATAGTCCCCCCGAAAATAAATTTTACGGGGACAATAACTCAGTCATACATACAGATATAAATATATATATTTACATACTAAGTGTGATTATCACTAAAGCCAGCATTCCGATTGGTCGGCGCCCACGTGGCTGGTTGCAATTATTTCTCGGTGAACGCGCAAGAGGTCATAATTGCAGCCTCATAATTACATCGACGCGTCATTGATTTTGGAAAGACGAACGCGTAATGTTTTGGGCGCATTTGGACTCGCGCATGATTGACTTAATAAATCATCGGGTTTCAATATAAAGAGAAATTGTTCCTGTTAACTTTTGCCAAGGGTGCTATGGGATATTTTGGGCTGGTTTTGTCACGATACACTTTTCAATTTAAATACATTTACAAAAGTGGCTTTTTCACTAAATGTATATAAATATAAGGATTAACTGTCATGTGGACTGTTTTTATGGAGATGTAACCGTGAGGTAAGTGGTCATAACTTGTGTGTAAAACCCGAATTTTACATACAAGTTATGACCACTTTACCTCACGGTTACATCTCCATAAAAACAGTCCACATGACAGTTAATCCTTTATATAAAATATATGTTCACCCCGCCCAACCCCTTGGGTTGTAACTTTGGCAATTCAAACTCTTGCAAATTTCTCGATACAGAAAACAAGTGCTATTTATATCGTAGATCAGGCCATGAATCTGTAATCTGGCTTACGCCCACAGATATGATATTCCACCAGTATAAAACATGGGAAACTTAGGCCTAATTGTAAGCGACGCAAAGGAAATCGTTCACAAAGTCACTTAAATCGTGCAATTTCGAGACGGGATCTTCATCTACAGTGAAGTACATTATTCAGGAACAGGTGATAACAAAGAAATATATTCCCTGTGTTATTCTTTCGAATATAAGCTTCCCTGTAAAAACTCAAAAAGTTCCAAGGTTTTGTACTGGTGGAATATATGATCTCTACCACACTTGGAAAACTCGAATCGCACAAGAACCTAATAATAGGGAGATATCACGAAATCACAAATTTTGTCCCGCTGCTGACTCCCCAAATAAGCCGACTAGCTGTCGCCATCATTGGGTGTATGTATGGAGATTTGCAATATTTACGACACTACTAGGTCTGGGTTTACGGTATTCTCAGAATCCGACGATGTCGCAAATATAGCACGGGCAGAGATTTGTCAATTTTTAGGCTACTGTAAACTCCCTGTTTTGCGTCCATATTAAACGTGAGTTTGATATAGAATGACAAATTGAAACTGTAAGACGATCCACATGCCACACGGAAAGTATACTATAAACCAGGTTGAGGGGATAATTTATTTGAGTTTTTATTCTTCTATTGATACTGGTTTGCACATTAACGGTGACCGATGACCCAAACGAGGACAAGTTACCTAATCGCAAAATTACTCGTACAAAATCAAAATGTGCATTGTTTACGGCAGAACTGGAGTACGGTATAATTTCATAATTCGACAATGCAGAAAATTAAGGAAGAGGTCAAGTGACCAATTTTGAATGGACATTTCCATGCAAAACTCTGTAGTAAAAGTTACAAATTGCAAATATTTCTGGGTGTGACTGTGTGCAGTATTGAAAACAATCTGGCAGGTCGGCTTAGAATTTGTTCCATTGAGAAAGTTGATGTATTTATTTTTTTATTTTTTTAATATTTTATTTATTTTTCGTGTTGTATTTCCAGAAATAAATTCTCAAAAATAAATATATAGCATAAATTGCCTATTTACCAAGCCCAGCCGCCAGTTAAGAGGTTATGTCTTTTTAATCATATGGCTGCTTTAGTTCCCAGACAATGCTTGATATATAACTTTTGCTTGGGTGGTTTGCATGCAAATCCCCATTCAAAATGATTGGTCACTTGACCTCCCCCTTAATAGCACTTGCTTCACGAGATATTCGGGGCTTTGTCAACCACCGTGACGGATTTGCGGCCACATCAAAACGTATGATTGAATTCTTACACGAAAATAGTACATGTTGCCTATTATATAAACCGGGGTCTGGGAATCATTTATTTGGGACTTTATTCTTCTATTTATAAAAGTTCATTAAACGGAGTTTGAATTGTCCCGATATTAACCAAATCCGAGATTTTAGCAAATCGGAGAAATTTACTAATATACAAAACTCCAATCACATCGTCGTTTTCATATAGGAGAAAACTCCGATCAAATCTGATCAAATCGGAGTTTTCACATCGTCGTTTTCATATCACAGATAAAAATCGGAGTTTTGTTAAGTGTTCATCGGAATTTTCACCGGAATTGATCGGAGTTCTTGGCCGGAGAAAAAACTCCGATCTGAGAAATTCCGATGATTGGAGGACGAAATTTCCGATTAAAACTCCGATTAAAAGCTCCGATCACCGACGGAAATTCCGTCGGAATTGGACAAGGCCCCTAACACATATCAAAACAATAAACATCTTTGATACCAAACATAATTCCATTTTACTTTTTAAAAATGGTTCAAACCTGAACAGCGATTTTTTTTGCCGATTTTGGTGTCAAGTTTGTGACAGAAAAATTTGAATAATTCTGGTAATTTCAGTGGATAAAATAGTAACAAATACCCAAGGTGCATCAGAAATGTTAGTAGTCAAGGTATATATTAAAGGGGTCATCTCAAAACTACTATCGGGATCCCGATAGATTTCCCGATAGGATACCGATAGTTATATATACAGTTTTTCGGGAAATTATCGGAATATTTACATAGTCTATCGGGATTCTATCGGAGTTTACTTTCATTTCGGAGTATCATATTCCGAAAACAACGCATGTTGTTTGGAAAGTTTCTGTATCGGGATTACTCCGGACTTTTATCGCGATTTTATGTTTTATAGGCCTATCTTTATTATTGATTTAATAGTTTCCTAATATGAGAAATCGTTAGTATAAAGTTTTAAAGTATCAGGGGACACGTGTCGTAGAACTATTATATGTTATACTGTGGTGATCAGTGGGTGCTACGTACAATATCGGTATTTTACCTGGACAATACACCCCACCCATCGGGAAATCTTCAAAATCAATAAATAAATTCACGGGGAGCATACCCAAATACGTATAGTAGGCCTTAATGCAAGCGGCTACTTTCACTTTCTAAAAATAGAACAGATCCATCAATTGATTAAATTCTAAGATTTATTTCGGCGTTGCGGCTACTATCTTCAAAGCTTCATCGATCATACACGCCATGAATATCTACTCGGTTCTCTACCCTTTAGTCAAGAGTAGGCTATAGAAATTCGAAACATGACATATGGGGGGGGGGGGGGGTCCTGCTGTACATGTAAAGTTTTAGCAACATTTAGCAGTAATATTCCATACTTTTTCATGAATCGTAATATGGTAAATAAAGAGCGTGTGAAAATATGAATGGAAAATTCCATGCAAATCTGCAGTGCAAAGGTTATAAATACGCGAAGTAATCATAACATTTAACTGACAATTAAATGTGTGCATGGGCTGCTTTTCATATTCTACATTAATTTCGTTTTCTGTAATTACTACTAATTATAATGCTGCATTGATTATTTCGATAAGTTGAACATAGCCTAATTATGTTGACAGTGTCGAATTTCACGATTGCATCATCAAGGTCAAGGTAACACGATGCGATTTATTTGTAGTAGGCCTGCTCCTATATTTCGTCATTTTTTTCTTTCAAAAAGATGTCTTGCTAACTTTTATTTAGTTTACTTTCGATATTAACCATTTACCCAACAGTAATATTACCTCCAGCCAACAGAACTTTCTGGTGACGTCAAAGTTTTTGGGGAAAAACATGTATTATTACTAAATGTTATGTGGCTCCTGATTTATGAAATTATGTTCATCTGTATGGATGGGGACTGGGAGTAAAAAAAAATTCAGAGTTTTGTATCCCCCTCCCCAAGCATGATAGTATGCTGAATATTTAGTAGGTTTTATATTTATATTTTATAACAATAAATGTAATAAACAAACGAAAGGTAAGTTTTGTTTTATCAACAGATCAATGTGACTTTCAGTTTCAATTTCTCTGTCGGAAAACCATATCACGAAATTGAGTGATTTATTAATGTTTTAAGCCATGGCTACGTGGTGAAATGAAACATAAAATAAATCATCAAGTGGCCTATCAACTCTTGGATAGTTACGTGTAAATTCAGTTACAATTGACTGCATTATTAGTCCAAACTAGTCAACATTGTGCCATCGATTACAACGCACGTGTTTTTTTGTTTACTTCAATTTACAATGCACCGGTTTTTGACCTTGACATTGCAGTCAATACATTCGCACCGCACATATCTTGTGAAATTAATAAATTAAACAATTCTTTCGTGCCTACATTGTATCTAACGATCGAGAAAGTGCTTTCTCTTAGTGAAATTTTGAGCAATCATATTCAATATAAAATGACAAGACAGTTCCGATAAGTAATTCGTGGTAATGCAGCACTATTCGGAATTGATTTGCGCACTTTCGATTTAAAAATAGCCGCATTTGTCTCGTGAACTCTTGTGTTCAATTTAAAAGTAACTAATGTTATACAATGTCATTTCTTTGATTTTTCACATCATGATATGGCCAATTTACTTGAGTATTTGGCAGTGTTAATGCGCGGAGAATAATAATTGTATTAATCAAACGAGAGAACAAAACGGCCGATCGATGCACATTTGTGCTATACAGTATTTTATTATTGTTGCGCTGACGTCGGCAAGGTTCCGATGTGTTTTCATCGTCATCAGCTGATCAATAAGTTCAATGGAAACACTCGATAAATGGTCAATTGATACTAACACTAAATCTAAGATATATTATGTTTGAATTTGCAATGAATGTCATTTATTTATTACCGAATGGCTAATAATTACAGCCATGATAGATGACAGTCCCCATTGTGCGCCCCACATTCCAACACCACGTGTTCGCAGGTAAAAATTTCTGCACTCGTTATCAGTGGGCGTTTCTTGATCTTTTTTGGCGGGAGTGTTTTTTAAATAAACCATTTGGATTGAATTGTGTGTCCATTCCTTTGTATTTTTAGATTACATTGTGGAGAATATACTCAAGATTATGTAATTGTCAATGCGCGCAGAATAATAATGTTATTAATCAAACGAGAGAACAAAACGGCCGATGCACATTAAATTTGTGCTACAGTATTTTATCATTGCTGCTATGACGTCGACAAGGTTCCTAGATTTTTTCATCGTCATCAGCTGATCAATAAGTTCAATGACAACATTCGATAAATGGTCAATTGATACTAATACTAAATCTAAGATATATTCTGTTTGAATTTGCAATGAATGTCATTTATGAATTACCGAATGGGTAATAGATATAGCCATGATAAATGAGTCCCCATTGTGCGCCCCAATTTCCAACAACACGTGTTTACTGTTGGTACATATTTTTTGCGCACGTCATCAGTGGGGGTTTCTTAGCGGGAGTGTTTTTTAAATAAACAATTTTTATTGAATCATGTGTCCATTCCTTTGTATTTTTCGATTATAGTGTGGAGAATATACTCAAGATTATGTATTTGTCAATGCGCTTTAACAACATAATTTATTTGGGTACTAATCCAGGCAATCCCAGTGCCCACAATATTGGGCTGAATTGGCGTGATGTTGGGACGTGTAACTGAAGAGAAAATCGAAAATGTTGTCGAACTTTTCGATCAAACTTTATTTAATTCTCAAAATTGCTCTCAGTGTATTAAAATAAAATATTATTCATATGATCTTGTGATGAATGAGGGAAAAAATCAAATCAAATGACAGTTTTATTTGAGAACATTTCTAGGGCCAAAAGAGTTTTATCAAATATATATTTCAATTTTTTATCACGTTCACTGTGACTTTGGAACAGTCTATTTATTGCTAGTGTTGAAGGGATACTACCTGTATGAAACCATTTCTTTTTATGTTTCCTTCAGAGCGTTTCTAGGAGATATGTGCTGTATGAATAATATGCAAAAAGAATTCAATGGACAATTCAATGGACAATTTAATAACTTGGAATCAAAACTTGAAACGTGTAGAGTTTTAATTCGTTTAAACAAGCTTCCACCCCAATAAAAATATGCTTACGAAGGAGGCTGTGGACGAATCCAAAAGTAATGACAACAAATAGAACCGGAAACATAAACGAAACAACATGCTCGATTCATCGATTATCAAAACAGACATAGGCCTAATTGTTCTTGAAATAAATGGGTAAATTATCGGAAAGTTGGTAATACGCTACGTTACTTTCGGAAAATTTTCGGGAAATCAGCGCGTTATCGGAATATTTAGATGCGGTATCGGAATATTTTCGGGAAATGGTGACCGCTCTATCGGAATCTATCGGGAAATTTAGAAGATAGTTTTGAGTTATCGGAATCCTATCGGGATATCTATCGGGATCCCGATAGTAGTTTGAGATGACCCCAGTCTGGGTGAACGTCGGCTCTATATTTGAAATATAGAGTCTGGAGCTAATGTAGCCAAAACCATTTCTATTCAGCGAAGAGCTTCCCCAAAATGACGTCACGGATTTTTTAAAATACATCGATGATTGACAGGTGTCCCCACGTGTTATTTGTTGTGCTTCGCCGACTCATCAACCAACAGAAGGCCTGTGTCGCGACATAAACTTACAGAAGATAATATTTGTCGTGTGTGCGACTATACTTTTTCGGGAGATGAACTCGCTGCATCAACGGGAAAGCTGCATTCGAGAGCAAACAATAAGGTCGTCATCAAAAATGATGCTTTAGAACTATTTAAAAGCATAAAATTAAGTCATTTCCTCGGTGTTTGACTTTCAGATGACTTTTTTACGGCAAATAATTTGATTTGCAAACCATGTTACAATAAAGTAAATCAAATACACGGACATGAGTAAAGTTCTATTTATATTTATGGGAGGCCAAGTTGGTACCATACGCAGGCCTATCTATCAGGTCCAGCACATCCTTCAAATTAATCGGAATCGTACCGAATATATAATTTCGAAGCCATTTTTTCTGTCTGTTGTATTTGCAAGCCTCGAAATTCCGCTCTGTTACTATATTTAGAGGTGACATTATGGGAGTCTCCGCCCACTAACACTTGTTTATTAACCCATACGGTTTCATTGGACGGAAAATAATTTACGCAATCAATCAGATTACGGAATCCCGAGGACTTGGAAATGAGATAGCGATGTTATCCGTCAGACCTAATATTCAATGTTGTAATGAATATTTAGGTATGAGTTTACTCAGACTGAGATGACCCCTAAGACAGAATAGTCAATTGTGTGCATCACCACAACTTGTAAGCGGTTGCATGGCACGCTGGGACAATAATTACCATTTTCCATATTTTGGTGGCCATTTTGGCAGTCATTTTGAGCCAAAGTCACAATTTTGGTACTATTGAGTTGGAATATCAATAAGATATTGAATGCATCACTTACATTGCACAGTTCTTCCTATTTCTTGGTGAAATATGACTAGAATTCCAATGGTGATCTTTTGTGAAATGTTATACCGCATTTTGTCAAATTGAATTTTTGAGTGATCGGAAGAGGTGTGGACCCCATGAATAGCATATTTCATTTCTAAATACAAAATAGAGTCACAATTCTCAATCAGTTCAAAACCACAGAAACTTATCTTAAAGATATTAGTAAACAACGTAAATATTTCCAATTCCGGTAGCCATTTTGGCAGCCATCTTGGACACGGAGTTCAAAGTTTGTCACATAAAGGTGGCATTATGTCTTAGCTTCACAAAATTGTATACATGTGTATACATATGACAAGATTTTCTCACAATAATTACATCAAGCTGACTTATAGGAAAATATCAGCCATCTTGGACGCCATCTTGAATTACAAAAAATGCTCAAAGAGGATTTTAGCGGATTTTGGATATGTTATAGAGGATATATTCCTCTTCAAAATGGTATACAAACCAACTTAGTCCAAATTTTTTCTAGGTCAAACCTTTTATCGACCAGACTATTAGACCTCTGTGAAAATTCAATATTTGTTATGTTATTCGTTCTACCTGGACATTTGCTTCGATTTTGAAAGAACGAATAGTAATTTTGAAAACTTCAAAATAGTCAACGAGAACGTAAAGCAATTATCAGTGACATTTTAACATTCACGACTACTGTAGTACACAAAGTAGATACACTCGTAAGTATTCCCTCCAAATCTGCTCTTTTAAGTAAACTTTACATGTTCTAACCCTCTATTTTATTGACCTGAAATTATCCCCCTTTTTCGACAGAAAATTTCCCAACATGCATAATTTTGTCCGAGCTTTTATTCCTATATTTTTAGGTAAATATTTTTGAAAACTTGGCACCTTTTTTACTTGGAATTTTTTTTTGCAACATTCATAATTTTGTTCGAGCTTTTGTTCCTACATTTTTATTTTTTAAGGTCACACCTCTAGATTAAGAAAGTAGTGGATAATATAACTATACAAATTACAAAGGCACTATCACAAACAATGTTGTAGTAGAAACATCGCTCAACTGTCTTTAATATAGTTATGACAGATTAATTTGAATGACTACTTGCAAATTTAGTTAATATTAATATACTACCATTTCCCTTCAAACTAATTTAATTTAAGTTGTATTCACAAAATGTTAAGTTTTACATTCAACTTAACCTCACCTATGTCATGTCATGAAAACTGGAAAGCTGACTTTTATAAAAATTATTTTCTTCCAAGATATTAAACTGTATGAGAAATAATTTCTTATTTTTGCAAAACATGTAAGGATATAGGATAAAAAGTTATTGAAAATCTATGACATTGGCTAGATTCTTGGAAATATTCTTGCAATACACAATTTTATTAAATGTTTACAAAACATTTGAAAAAGGAGAGCTAAGTTGCCATTTTCTGTGAGAGAATCCTGTCCTATATTTTATTACTACATGTAACAAGTTGTGTTGTGATGATTTTAAGGAGCGATACAATTCTACATACAGGATTTGCGAAAATTGAAGTAGATATCACCTTAATCGTTAAACTGGAGACACATATTGTAAAATAAATATGAAATACATGCAAAGCCTTACAACACACTCCCTCAATTTCCCTCACTTTTATGTCATTCAATAGATGATTATTGGTACTCAACAAAAATGCATATATCTCCAGTGGAATACACATACAATACTGTGATTTCTGGCAGGTCTGCGGTGAAGATGGTCAAACATATAATAGCTACTATGACATGACTATCGCAGGATGCCTCAATGACACCAACATTGAAGTGGATTACAATGGAACTTGCCGCAGTAAGTACATATGGTCTCTTGACAGCTGGTTAGTCCTATTAGTTTAACTTTTCATTATTGTCAGAAAATCACCAAATTCTTCATTTAATAATTTCCATGCACAGTGGTAGCAGTACTTTAACATATGTAGTGAGCAATTTTGTTAGTTAGGGGAGAGTCTGGTACCTTCGGACAGTGGGGTACCTTTGGAAAGTGGGATACCTTCGGACAGTGGGATACCTTCGGACAGTGGGGTACCTTTGGACAGTGGTACCTTCGGACAGTGGGGTACCTGCAGACAGTGGGGTACCTTCGGACAATGGGGTACCTTCGGACAGTGGGGTACCTGCGGACTGTGGGGTACCTTCAGAGAGTGGGGTACGCGTGGACAGTGGGGATCCTTCAGAGAGTGGGGTATCCTTCAGTTCCAATCTCGTTTTCTGTATTTAATACACAATTTATATCCATTTAAATGGTTTGATGTTGAAAATAAAAGAAATTTGGGGTGTCTGAAGGTACCACCACCTATCAGATACAAGGAGCGGTACATTTGGACAGGTAGTTACTCACAATTATTAACCCTCAAGATTCAAATGAAACAATATATCCACCAATACCCAAACATATCAAACATGTTCACACAACAGCGATATTATCATTAGTTCAATAAGTTATCTAATGAATATTCTTATAGAAACAGAGATATTGGAGTCACTAAAATTAACCGTGACAATGGGCAAGGGGACATAAATACAGGGATGGTGTGGGGCTAGACTGAAGGGCAGCAGGGTGTTTCACCTTAACATTGGCCAACATTTTCAACAGTTGGTATTTTAATTTTACCCTATGTGAACTGCCTCTTATAATGAACCTTGACTACAATAAATAGACAATAAACAGACATAATATATGACACTTCCCAGGCAACTGGCACAAAGGGAAATGGGAATGGCAAA
The DNA here is from genome assembly GCA_032622095.1 of Siphonodentalium dalli. Taxonomy (NCBI): domain Eukaryota; kingdom Metazoa; phylum Mollusca; class Scaphopoda; order Gadilida; family Siphonodentaliidae; genus Siphonodentalium; species Siphonodentalium dalli. The sequence goes on from CP136067.1 coordinate 63,508,562, forward strand.
TACATGTAAGCTGCAGCTCAAAGGATTAATACTTCAATTGAAGTTTCTGTATTCCTATGAGTCCGCTTGGGTCTGACAATCTGGTTGGTAGCACCTACTGGAGCATCTTCGAGTTGGCAAAGGATTGCAAAACATTTAAGGAATCTTTATAACTAGTTGAATTTGTGACAAAATATATGGAACAAATTGGGAAGATGACAGCTCTGTATACCATATCCGTAAGCTGAAGTGTGATGGAGATGAATAAATAGAATCTCATTATAATGAATTGCTTGATTTGGTTTGTGAAAACATTTTAGAACAATATATTATGATATATTATGTGTATAACAGTGTATAATGAATAAAAGCTAGTGACAACCCCCTAAGATAATACTTTGCTTCAATTGCAATACACTCTTCCAGATCTTTTTTATGCCATAGACCTGTAGGGGATCATAAATTGAATCAAACTTGAGATTTCATTGATCCCACATGCAAAGTTATGGGTGGAGGGAGGGGTTGGTTGGTACAAAATAGCGCAATATTATGCATACCAATGTCTTTTACAATTTGAATGTAGAAATATGACTAGAACACCAAAACATATCAACTCGACATACCCACAGCAACAAATGCTTGATGCTGTGGCAGCCATAAGAGTGGGGTTATCAATTAGAACTGTGCTAAGAAGTATGGGCCCACATATCCAGACTGGGCAACCATGCAAGTGGGAGGTTTAACCCAGAGACAAGACCAGGAAAGCCTCCTGTTATACCAACGGATGTAGAGGAACAAATGGAGTCCAAAACTGTCAATCTGGCGGATAAGGGGTTTGGGATGTCAAAGCAGACTTTTCTGTCCAGGACTGCGACGGTGGGCAGAACACTTCAACTGCACAACAATTTATCTAAAGGAATTCTGGGAAAGGAGTGGTGGGCCGTTGTGAAGAAAGTTCAAGAAATGGCAACCGGTGACAGAAATCAGGAGACCAGAGCCCCTGACTACAACCTGTGTGAGGGAGATGAATCCCACTGTGATAGGAAACTATTTCATAGACTTGAAAAATTAAATGTCTGGAATTCCACCCATCAGAATATGGAACATGGACGAAATGAAAATGAAAACGTTTCGAGTACAGAGTTGCACATACTTCTGAGTGTGACTTGATGTGGTATTGGAAACTACAGGTATTTATCTGGTGGGTCCGCTTGGTAAGTTATAAAAGTTTGCAATATATATATTTTTGAGAATTTATTTCTGGAACTACATCACTTGACCTACATTTGAAAAATCAATATAAAATTCAAAAATAAATATACCAGCATTATAATGGAACAAGTTTCAAGTGGACCCGCCAGATACATACCAGTGTTTCCAATACCACATCGAGTCACACCCACAAGTATGTGCAACTCTGTAACTTTTGCTCTGCAGATTTGCATGGAAACATCATTGAAAATTGGTCACTTGAGTTCCCCCTTAGCTCAATGAATGTATTTGACAACAAATAATCTGTGACAAGTGATCAAAAAACCATGCACAAGTCAAAATAACAGTGTCTGAATTAATGTGCTTCACAAGTCACCCATTTTCATGGTAAAATTTGAGGTCCCCTTTCCTGATCCTTAAAAGAGGTCCAGTCTTTTTTTTTCGTCGTCGTCGAGTTGCATAGGCTTCATTAACCTGAACGTCAATGGCTCACACTAATCAAATTTCTTGTTCCATTCAGACCTTGGTGGGGGGGGGGGGGGGGGTGGCCTCACACACCAAGTGTCACTGTGGCATATTAAAGGCATCATATACTTCCAAGGGTAGTTCCAGTGTACACGGCGCACGTACTGACCACATTCAACCGTTCTTGCTGGAACAAATAAGATTCACGTCATCCCACCTTTCCTTTCAAAGCTGGTGGAAAGAACAACAATCTTTCAGCACACCCTCGGGTGGAATTGCTGACAACGACCACTGCCCAGGACACTGCATGGCCTTAAAATGCATCAAATTTGGCAAGTGCCAAATAATAGCAATTATAGTAGCTAGGGCTGCAACAATTCATCATGAATTCAGTGTATCATGATACACTTTCGGGCGATATGTGTATTGCGATACAGGAAATCAGGTAATGTCTGAAGATATGCTTGTGTCAAAGAGCAAAACCTGCCATTATCTCTCAATGTATACTATGTATATTTGACTGATCTGGCCAACAATTAGACTCCATTTTGGTTTTAAATTAAGTTTACATCCAGTCAAACTGGTTGTTTCTGATAAGTTAGCGATATTCATGTGGAAAAACTAATTCAGTGTATCGTGATATGTACTGTATCATTGACAGTGTTCACGCTGGACCGAAAAAAACTTTAGCCAAAAGTTTAGCCAAATGAAAATTTTATTAGCCAAATGAAAAAAACTTTAGCCAAATGTTTTTTGGCCAAATTAAAAACAATTTGGCCAAATTAAATCATCGTTTTCTGGTCGGTTCACAATTAATGACTAAAATATTTGTTTTAAACTTTATTTGTTTTACTCAGAATGAAAACATAATTAAAACAACACAAAAACAACTTTAAAATCAATATTATACGAACATATCATCACATAACACACAGGCAGATCAATTTATAAAACATTAATATAAAATACGACGGGATTTCACGTCGGCCCATGCGCACGGACCACGGCCGCTAACAATGGCTTATTATAGTCAGGTGTTAACTGGTGAATATCTATTGTATTCAAATCTTTTATGAAGTTAAGCCAGGGATACATTTAATGACACACATTGCGTAACCACTGAGTTAAGAACTGCTCTTCTATCACGAACAATGCCGACGGCTTAATTAATTACATAATCAGTATACAGCTTATACGTTTTGATGATTAGATGATGGAAGTTGTGAATGATGGATACTATTCCGATCCGCCTATTTATTGGACATTACGAAAACACCTTAAAACAACAGCGTCACCACTAGGTATTCACCTATTAATTGTGCTCACTGATAACAACTCTCTTCAAAGCATATATATAAACAAAAATACTGATCAGATGTCAATCAGTTGAATAATGTTCCCTTTGTACAGCCGCCACACGGAACGATATTTCATAAGTACGAAAATAACGAAATACCGGTACTTTCGTCACCTAACTTCGTCTTGAATGCCGATCTATTGAGCGCTTTTATTAATTAGCTTTCTGACTCCATGATTTCCGTCTCCATTTTGGCTCAAAAAAAGTTTAGCCAAAAGTTTAGCCAAATGAAATTTTTATTAGCCAAATTCGAAAAAGATTAGCCATTGGCTAATTTGGCTACCGACAGCGTGAACACTGATCATTGATCATGTATCGTGATTCGTATCGTGTCGTGATCAAGTGTATCATTGTGGCCCTAATGGCAGCAAATTGCATGATTCTGCTTCTCGTCAGGTTTTAAGCCCTGCTCCGGGTTCGGGGGAAACAGTCTGCACCTTAATCATCCCTTGATGGCTCTTTCCAGGCCTTACCAAACCCTGTTTATTCACATTAGTTGGGTCTGATGGTCTGGTTTAAATGTTCTCCATTTTACAAATAGCCTACTGAAGTTGACAGTTCTAATTAACAGGGCTGCTTACCATCAGAAGCGAATTACGATTTTGTAAAGCACTTGATGCTATATCTCCGTCAATGATATCTTGGACACTTTAATAATGAACTAATGTTTATATACCTCTTGCTTGCAAGATTCTAGAAGAATTTTTTTTAATTGGTATGAAGTACCTACAGTATGCGCATGGTCAAACCCGACAGGTTCAACTTCAGACAGACCATGTGACAGTCCCTTTTGCTATAAAAGCAATGCCCAGTGTGTCTGCGGTCTTTTTAATTTCTTCTAACCTGCAAAGCTATAAGTCGTTGTTTTCATCTTTGTTCAAATTTATCTTGACAATATATAACACAACATTTCCTAATTTCATGCAATGACACATGTTTCCTTTTTCTGAATTACATCTTTACAATTGATCAACAATTATAAACTATGCTCCAGTTTGGAGTGGTCACTTTGACTGATTCCTATCAAAACATATTGGATTGAATACTGTATACTATTTCTGTCCTGTGTCTGGACAATGTGAGGCTTGCCTCATCTCGCTACATTCTCGCTTTCCCTCTGACCTTCTTTTGCTTCCTCCATACAGCCTAAGGGCTTGGAGTTGGTTGGTGATCATGCCTCCTCTACTTTAGTCACAGCCTCAGCTGAGAAGGGCAGCGATAGAAGTTCTGTCACGGTGGCAGGTACCGCTGGTCCTGCCTCCAGCAATTCAAGGTTCATTCTATTGCTGCACATGCCAGTTTCTTGTCATAGCTACCCCACTGATAGTGTTCCATTCCGCTGACAAGTCTCTACTGTCACATTGCCTGTCATACCAGTTCAATCTGTCAGGGGATTCTACCATACAGGCTTTGACCTGTCCTCCGTTCGTGTCTTCAGGCTTCTGTCCCTCCAGGTTTTGGGACGGGCCAGTATCCCTGTTATCCACCTGTGTTCTTTCATCCACCAGTGTGACCTTAACTTGTACGGTTCCTGGCCTTCTTCGGCTCCTCGGGCAGAACCTACACATTCTTATAATTTCAATCCCGAGGCTCCGGAATTTGTTCCTCGTCGAACCAGTCAACCTAGTCTTGATACTTGCCCCTTTTTCTCCATCTCCTTGACGGACAGTTCTGCAAGGAGACAAGGACGGTTCTGCGGATCAAAGGGTCCAACTGGACCAATAATCAAATAGACACCACAGTGGTGAGTTTTCTTCAACATCTCCACAGTCGCATGTCGAACCAAGTATACACAGCTCTGTTTCACAACACTGGCAGTGTTTCGTCACACTATTTAACTTAACATTAGTTCAGGCCTGCAAATTTGAGGCGAACAACTGTTCAGTTCGCCTGGAGGTTATCTAAAATGAAAATGCCATGAATGAAAAAACAGGTCACGCCGAAGTTTTATGTAGGTCTCGCGATAACTGATTCTCACCTTAATTTGAGACATTCAAAATTATTACAGTATTTCAATGAGCTGCTCGATGCCCATCTGTAGTTATAAATAATACCAGTTGTAGTGATTATAACAGTTTGTGTAACTCTTCTGCTAGCCTATGGTATGGGTTACCTATTAGAGCACAAGCCAGTCGAACAAAAAAATAGGTTACAAATAATTTTGAAATGTGCAAGCCTGTTAGTTACACTAGGTAGCCAGAATGTTCAGGCAGATCCATTAGCTGTATCCATTATTAATCTACTTGTTGTCAATACAATTCAATTTCCAATTACTTGGCTTTGTGTACAGGAGGTCACATCTCTATGTGTATATATTAGTGTTGAAACGATTAATCGACTAGTCGAAATCGATGCGATTATTAAATTAGTCGATCCCGAAATCTGCTAGTTGACTAGTCGGGGAAAAAGCAGTACCTATGTGCTATCATGACAGCAGTGCCATTGCACAGCCATATTATCATGTAATCTGCAACAGTTAACACATATTAACTTCTTAAAGCCTTATTGCATTGTTCCTTTAACGAAGCCACTGCCAGTCATGCACGGGCGGTGAACTCCATGACCTGAACTGAACACAATGTATGCACGTGTAGGCGCTGTTTCTTTTATGTTGATCAGCAAAGACATATGTTCAAAGTGTCGCTGCCGACTGAACACTGTCTAGTTCCATGGGACGCAATTGACCAGTGATAACTTCTCACGTGTAATACTAGAGTAATGATACAACAAAATGGCTTCAATGATATACGAAACATAATTCGCGACAAGTCAAGCTGGCAAAGCCAACTCAGTAACTGAATAAATTCTAGATCATTCTTATGCCCATTCTTATACCCCCCCCCCCCCCCCCCCCCCCCGACACATGAGGCGCCAATTCAGAGAGACAATAGAACACACCCGACATCTCGTTAGCGAGACTTACGAACGAGACTTGCCTATTTATTTCCAGGTTACCGGCGACAATTTTTGTTTAAATAAAATGTTTTTATTACCTGCATTCCCCAAACCGTGAGATTATATGGAGGTTGCAGGAGAGCCGGGTTTAATACATCAAATTGGGAGACTCACGGGCAAAACGGAGATTACATAGTTCACGTGCTTTCCATTTGAACGTTCTGACACGGAAGAGTTGGATATACTCTAAACTACGATGCCATCATGCCACATGGCCCATTTTATACGTCATATGGGCATAGAAACGGGAACTCTTAGAAGGGGTCCGACTAGTAGTCGATTCCTTAAAATTGCTAATCGTTTCAATACTAGTATATATGCTTTTCCTTCAACGACCATTATTCCCAGTGTCCTGGCCATAATTTGCACAACTCCCTGTAAATGTTGGTGCCACATTGGTCTGTGACCAACAGGCTTCTCCTATCTACCCTGGGTCCCTCTGGTTCCTTTCCCTTTGACAGATAGTCCCATGGGGGGAGTAATAACCATGTTTTCTCATAGGATGTCGTTTGAGTGCTTCTTCATCCTTAGAATTGGAGGGGGTAGATCTCTTTATCCTATTAGGGCCATGCATGAATGAGTTACCTCCCTTGCCTATGACCAATATTTATCCTGGACACCTTCACTCTGTGAACATTAGGGCACATGAAGTATGTGCTGTCGGAGGCTCAGTTGCTTTTGGAGTTATCTGAGGTACTGTGTATGGCACACAAGGATCTATCTTTACACATGTCTACCAAGAAAACTTTATTTACAGGATGCAAATCTGTTCTACTTTAGCAGGTGGGTTTCATAGGCCTATTCTGATTGTACTGCAGACTCACCGGGCATTGCTTTTATAGCGAAAGGACTGTCACATGGACCATCGGAAGTTGAACCTGTAGGGCTTGACCATGCGCATACTGCAGGAACTTCAATTACATGGGTGAAACTCACTTCTTCCTCTATGGTAGAGTCTCCCTTTGGGCTGGTTCCTGCTCTGCCTGTTGCCCTTCTATATTTCAACGAGTGCTACAATCAGGGTAACTGAATACACTCGATTGGATCGACGGGCTGTGGAGGTAGTTTACAACTCGGGACTCTCCGGACTTTTTCTTCTCGATTGTTTCGATTGCCAGAAAACATCTTGGGAATTTCTGCAATCATACTCTACTGGTTTTGTGTCTATAGAATATACTTCCCAAATACTTCAGTCTGGCCTGGAACATTATGCCATGGTTCGATCATTACTTTATGTTTAGTGTGAATCTCTGCGTTTGTTTTTCCTATGGGTGGGCCTTGTAACAAATTTGGACAGATTTTACTTCACTTTATAAGACAAATGTTAACTCTCTTTCTTTTCGATCTTAGTTTTCTCTGTTCTAGGTTGGTATTCAGTACCTATCACAAATGTTAGTTAAATTCCGCAGTTCTAATTTACATGTAATTTCTGAATGCTTTATAATGCTCGCGATGAAATTAGTTTGCCATGGTCTTGTTCTGTCAGTTCATCACATTCGGGTTTGCACCTTTCATGCTGACAATCATGGCGATACATGATAGGTCACTATCATGCATGGCGATACGGTTCTTCGCCAAAGCGCTGACTTGGTCTGTTTCCATCCATGCTTACTTTTATCACATCCTAGTTTATATCCAGATTGACCATGCAGGTAGAAATAGATTTCCTTCTGCTTGGGGTCGAAACATCTGGATATCTTAGATCGTACAGTTGCACCATGGATCAGGGTGGTCTATGCTTTCTGCATATGAGCAGCTTGCGCCACGGAGGAGGTGGCGCATCAGTGGACAGGCATATGAACTTGGGGCGTTTTTCTACCTTATGGGCTTTTCCAATTTCGAAAGTTTGCCTGACTTAAGGGCAAATGGGAAGTGGGCAAAGATTCAGTCCATTGGGCTCATTCTTCCAATTTCTGAGAATTTGTACTTTTTGGATCCATTTGTAGTTGCCCAGCAGGTTAAAAAAAATATCGCTCTTTAATAACCAAAATACAACAGTATGTCATTCCTCGCTGCCTCCTACCATGTAGTTCAGTGTGAAACGTGCCTTTGCCGGCAATATAACATTCTATTTCGTCATAGAATCACTTCTGGGAACAATTGAGATAGTGCTGCGCAGTGGTCTCATTTATCATTGTGCTAACTGATAGCGATGCGAGAAGTTGCATTTTTCAGTTGGTCTCTACGCTGGCCACTGTGTGTACTCATGCATGACTTCGCTGGTAGAAATCAATGCACTTTTATAAAGCTTCGCTCGCGGTATTCACTGTGTGCTCCTGATTTCGATTGTAGAGGTCTTTAATAGCATTTTCACAAAGCTTTGATTGTAGAGGCTTTGTTGTACAGTGTCTTTGCTCATGACTTCGTCTGCAGAGGTCAATGAGTTTTTCTTAAAGCTTCGCCTGTAGAGGATTTTTGAATACACGTCATGACTGTGCTCACGACTTAGACCGTAGAGGTCTTTGCATTTTCACAAAGCTTTGATTGTAGAGGCTTTTTTCACATTGTGCATTTTACCACTCTGGTGAAATACTTCCACTTGTGTTGTCATATTAGCAATATATTCGTTTCGCTTGTAGAGGTAAAATATTGCTTACACGCGCACATCAGGCCCTTTTTCGACTTAGAATTTGACTGTCTGTTAATATTTTTGGTTTCTGACCGATAACTCCAGTTTGGATTATTTGATCTGAACCAAAGTTGGTATGTGTATTTCCCAGCTAAAGATACACGCCAAGTTCGAATATGAGTTCCGTCCAATTATTTTTACATGAGTTACGGCCCTTTTTCGACTTAGAATTTGACCGCCTGTTAACATTTTTGGTTTCCGACCGATAACTCCAGTTTGGATTAGTTGATCTGAACCAAAGTTGGTATGTGTCTTTCTCCCAGCAAAACACAGGTCAAGTTCGAATTCGGGTTCCGCTCGCCAATTTTCACCAGAGTTATGTCCCTTTTTTAATTAGAATTTTTGCCAATTTGAGGTTTCCGGATGATAACTTTAGTAAATGTGTACTGAATGACATTAAATTTGGTATGTAGGTTTACTAACACTAAAGACAGGTTTTTATGCGCAAACAACGGTCGTATCAAGCCGACACTTTAATAGTAGAGGCGGACATGAGGTCTACCGACCTTTTATTTAACTTAGAATTTGACCAATTTCATAACATTTCTGTTTCCGACCGATAACTCCAGTTTTGGTTATTTGATCTGAACCAAAGCTGGTATGTGTATTTCCCGGCTAAAACTACAGGCCAAGTTCGAATATAGGTTTTGTCTAATTATTTTCACATGAGTTACAGCCATTTTTGTCCGCCGACCCAACGGGTTCGGAGGACTATATTATAATCAGCATGTCCGTGCGTCTGAGGTTTCCGGATGATAACTTTAGTTAGAGTGAACCAAATTAAATTAAATTTGGTGGGTTTACTAGCAGAAAAGACAGGTCAAGTTCGAATTCTGGTTCCGTCCGCCAATTTTCACCAGAGTTATGCCCCTTTTTTACTTAGAAAACCCCTGAAAGTTGGTTTCCGGATGATAACTTTAGTAGAGTTAATCGGATTCAAACCAAATTTGGTATGTGTCTTTCTCCCAGCAAAACACAGGTCAAGTTCGAATTCGGGTTCCGCCCGCCAATTTTCACCAGAGTTATGTCCCTTTTTTACTTAGAATTTTTGCCAATTTGAGGTTTCCGGATGATAACTTTAGTAAATGTGTACTGAATGAAATTAAATTTGGTATATGTAGGTTTACTAGCACAAAAGACAGATCAAATTCGATTTCGTGTTCCGCCATGCCAATTTTTATGCGCAAACAACGGTCGTATCAAGCCGACGCTTAGAGGCGGACATGAGGTCTACCGACCTTTTATTCGACTTAGAATTTGACCGCATTTTGGCATTGAAATTAGGGGTATATCAGATATTCTTCAAATGTAAGCCCAAAGTATTATTTTATTTTGCGGTAGTACAATTCAAAATAGCTAAAGGGCGTATTTGCCACGCCCTAGTGATGCTCTTGTTGAATACATGTTCTGACTGCTCACTACTTCGATTACGAAGTTTGTGCGCTTTTATTTTGCTTCGCTTGGAAAGGTTTTTCACATTGTGCAATTTCAACATGCTGGTAGTGGTGAAATACATTACTTGTGTTGTCATATTGGCAATATAATTTCTTGTATTGTCAGGGTTATATATGGCACACGCGCACACATCACATTGTTTCGACCACGACTGTAGTGGTCGCTTAAATCGCTGGCATGGGCAGCGAGCTTGGTGTTTCGCGGTTGTCAGAGCAGCGATGCATTACCTGATTACACCTTTGTTGATAGTATGACCACGATGTGGTGGTATATCATCGCCTGTTCATAAATGACGGTCACCTATATGCCACACATTCCGTTGAATTATTGTTCATTTGATCAGCATAAATTATACATTATTTGATTAATGTATCACTCAGGCGGCTCCAATTCTGAACGCCACATTGCCACAGAGATAACTCATGCATCTGATTGTAGATTTGCATGTACTTGCAGCCTGCGGGTCTCAATTTGTATAAATCTGTCAATATCAATTGAGCTTTGACTCTCCTATCGTTGATAGGCAGACATGTCAGATATATCACTACATGCATTGTGTGGCATCTGACTCCAATGGCACTGCAAATAGGGTAACATTTTGCCCATGCAGCCATCTGCCTTGAGTTTGTTCTTGAATGATGTTCCAATCTACTCATTCCTTTTTCCACATTGTGGCATGCACGTACGTCACTGTCTGACCTCAAGCCATCCCATTTTAGGGTTTAGGCGTCGAGTGTGGTAACTACGGCAGTTGCTGTTAGTTAAAACATTGATTCATTCTAATCAAATCTGATCACGACAGGCTTATGAAACTATTACCGAACTTCTGTAAATAGTTACTGTCATCTCAGTTCTCACACCACTCTCATCTCAGCATCAGCAATGATGATCATGGACAAAGATGTCCATGTCAATATTTATAATAATAACAACAGCCAAATAGGCCCAACGCCTTTCTGGGGATATTCCTGCAACTTGGCTCAATTCTTCATTAAGCTGATCACTTAGAGTGGCTGCATTGACATTGTTGGCCCGGGGTCTGTAGACTCCATTAATATATGGCCTTATTGGGAGATTGATCTGGTGACATAGTCAACTACACGAAGGCAGACCAGTCAACTTTGACATGTCTACATGTATATGTTATGAACAATACAATTTCTAAGCGCCAATAGGTTGAGCCATGTTGTTGGCATGATACGTGCATGTAACGATGTTGCGAGTGGCGAATATTCACAAAATCGCGACGAACGGGCACTACCGATAGCTCCTCGACCAACATGTTACTAGATGCATTGTATGCCCGCACAGGCTTCCATCCTGATTCCATGTGATATGTATATGCATTGGCGAGGTCACATACGACTATACATGCATAGCTCAACAATGTATATTCTCACCAGATTTTGCACGCATTTTTGCTCACAGATGAGGTATTCTGCAATAACGATGTGTCTGATGTGGTTGTGCATATTGGCGATTGCAACTGAGTTCTCCATTTCATTTTGATACTACATGGGGGAACGTCATGCATTGTCATTATAAACGACGAACAATAGACGATGTTTCGCAATGAACATGCAGGGCTATGCATGCAGATGTCTTCATAAAAAAGCAATGCTGATGTTACCCCTATGACTATTTGATATACAATCCAGCTAGCGCACGAGATCCATAGTCATGGGGCACATGAGTTTCTATGGATTTCCCATAGGGATGAAGTAACAACACATACAACTGGGTGCAGTTCTAAACGTTCAATCTTCACCAAAATGAATACGAATGAATGGATGGTATGGATGAAGAAATGAAGCCCTAAAACGAGACAATAACATATTCTTAATGTCTGCCCTATGCTTTACATAACAGCTAATACATGTAATTATGACCATTCTGTACTATATAAACTAAATGACATATTACACAGCAACACTATATGCTCCAACCGAGAGACTTTAATATCTACTTGTTTCTGTAAAATTACAAGAGTTAGAACTGCATTATTTTATAATTTACAACACTAGATGAACATATGACACATATAACAATTATGACTGACTGGACTTATGTTGTCTTTGAATACCTTATTATTTTACCTTTAAATAAGTATTCAAACCACTTTAGATCTATAGTACTTATTTACTTTTACCACTTATTGACATACCACAACTTTATGATTAATATTAGATTGAATATTAATATAAATTGTACTTACCATTTCGGAATGATTTGAGCTTTTATTATTTAAACATATATTTTATGGGCACATATTTTAGCGTGCTTCCTCCCCAAAGATATTTACTGGAAGAAAGTACCATTCTAAATCCCGGGGATTATAATTAGATTATTAAAACTTATTTAGAACTGGGCTTGTTTACTTTTTAAATGGGATTCACTTACCAAGTATAGAGCATAATTAGATGGACTACACAGAGTGGCGGGAAAGATATTAAAGGTACATACTAACCTGAGTATGGATTTTAACCCCGCCACACTGACTTAGGTGGAATATATGTTTTCCTTTGCCTCAGCAATCTGGCCATACTTTTTCGAATATTGTGGGACATATTGCCAGTTGCCACATTACATGTATTGGCATAAACTCACACAGTCGATCATCCGGTTACAGTCCACTCCACTGATGTCCTTGTGATAAGACAAATATCTCCAGCTAATTAATTCGCTAATTTAGCCATGGAGTTATTGGATAAGTCTCGCTCGGGTTTGTTTGCAACAAAATATTCTGTGTCCAAATCATACACGAGGAATACTTTGCGAACCTGCATTTGTCATTGTTTATCTGAATGAGTGAAATCTTTATACCATTGACTTTGTTGGTGTCACAACAATTTGTCAAATTATATATACAATCGTTTTACAACAAATTTATTTCTTTTGTTCATATATATATATATTATATATATAACATGCGACGTCTATTTGCTTAATGACCACTGGTCCCGAAATCATACATACGTATGGTTGTTGTGGGCCAGACTTAGTTCTGATGTACAATGGGACATGTACATGCCATGTGCATGTGACATGGGCCTTTTGTGATCCTATTCTTTCAAATATTCTGAAAGATCTTCATGCGACATGATAGCTCCATATCAGGTAGCTTCTTTATATCCTGGAATACTATCAAGGAATGTGTGCCGATTATGTACAAAAAACATTCCAAAATATTACTTATATATTGGGATATTGCTATTAAAACAGTCGAGTTGTGGTCATCCCGTCAAATGATATTGTCATCAACGGTTATGTCATCGATAACAACATATTAATGGTTTGTCCTGGCTTACTACCTATCTATATATAATGACACGTCTATATATAGTCAATCCGTTGCTGTCGTAATTTTCGTGTTGTCTTTGGCATGTTGTGTTGTCTGTTTATGAAACAGTTAGTTGTTTCCCTGTAGATAGTTTACTGCACTATAATTTTGGGTACTACAATTATAGTTTTCCAAACCAGTGTGACTGTTGCTAAGATCATGTTGTCTGTTTAGACATGGCTGCATGACACACCCTATTGGGTGTCATCCTTTATATGGTGATTCGATCGATCACTTGGTTCATGCCAATGCATAAAGGGATACCAACCTCTGCTTGTTCGTTTTCTCAGACTTGCGAATTTACACTTCACACGACTCCCTGTGAGTTATGCACATGCGCCATTCGTGCTTGGTATTACTTTGGACATTGTGTGTATGTATATATATGTATATTACATGTAAAATAAACACCATTTCACATCTACTTATCCCATTTATGCTACATGCCGTGTCTGCGTATGGGTGTTCATTCTATGATGCATGTTCATGAACATAGCGATTCTCAGTTTTTATCGACCTGGCCATGTACTTATGGCAATGGTTCATTGAATTGTTCCTCAGCTCATGAAAGAGGTGTGATAGTGAATCGCATCTACGTGTGACAACACATAACGGAGTTTAGTGGGATGTCATATATATATATATGTTGTCAATATGACCGTGTGCCAATATATACTGATATATCTGGCTTAGTTCATGTTCATGCATGCTCTATAATAGGGGCATATCACAATCTCGGTGATTGCAGACATGTTCCTACTATCTCTAACGGAACATCACATTTTACCTCCGTTTACTTTTGCATGCCCACCACATGCACTAATCGGTAATTTTACTGTTCGCAGATACAAATTCGACCATGTTCGTGAATGCAACTGCTGCGATTCCCACCTGTGCTTTGTCCTCCATTCAACATGATGGCAGGTGCCAAATGGCCTGATATTGACACCCGAAAGGCCTATTCATTGGTGGTATTCGTCAGCGATAGGTATTTTCTGCATACGACTTGGATATCAAGCTCCAGTATGAGTCACCGTCTGATTGCGCCAAGATTCAGACTTGTACTATAAAGCCATCAGTTGCGTGATTACTTGTCAAAACCTGTGTCACTGCAATATGCGCTTCCTGGACTCGGATATAGTATTTCGTTTCAAGAAAATGTTGAATACTCACGACCCAGAGTGTCCTTAAATTTACCGTATATATCGCTGATTCGATGATTTATCTTGATTTGATACAGAAGGTTACAAGTATAGACTCATGTCAGGCTCTTGGGTTTTTTTCCAACCGCACATATATAATCTAGTGTGGTTTAGAGGTAAACAATATTAACCCATATGTCTATGCCATGGTAGATACTTCCTTTCTCGAGTCCACAGTATTCCAACAGCGGCTATATATCTGCTGTTTTTCAACAGTTTTCTCCCAGAAGTCTTGGGAGTCTCTGTCCGATAATGTATGTTAGTCAAATCTTGGACGCAAGTATATCGGTACAAACATGAATGAATTAGTTCTTTGTTTGATATATTTCAATTAGCATTGGTTTGGCAATAACCGCATGAGTTGTCTACGCAACTTCTGCAACGTTACTTTATGTGTCTGTATAGTTGCTTGCTTCTCAATTGTTCCCGGAAGTGATTCTATGACGAAATAGAATTAATAAATTAAACAAGGCTTTACCCGTGAACGTGAAAGTGAAGTTTGATTGTGATTCTATGAGGCATAGAATCACGGAGGGATCAATTGCCACCCTCCCCAAAACCCCACCTTCTAAGCAACTATAAGGACACATACTTTGAAGAATGATAAATGAGACCACTGCGCAGCACTATCTCAATTGATCCCTCCGTGATTCTATGCCTCGTAGAATCACAATCAAACTTCACCTCGTTTAATTTATTAATTTTCAAATAGAAAATACATATTCCCTGATAAGATACTTACACACTGAACTCATAGTTCCTTCCAAATTGGGATTTCCCTCCCTGCTGCTCGGTCATCCCCCTCAAATCTTGTAAGAGGATGAAAGCGGATTTGACAGCGATGTCAAAAGGCTTATAATAGCTAAATGAAACGTGACCGAGGCACCGAGCGACATTGCCCGGATGTCCGGTTAGCATAAAGTTCAAAATATACCAAAATAATATAATTTTATATGGGCTCATAGACCCCTCCTTTGTGAATAAAAATGAATATACCATGTAGTTCAGTGTGTAAATATCTTATTAGGGAATATGTATTTTCTATTTGAAAATGTTATTTTTGGGATCTAAGACCCAGACTATAAGGTGCTTCTCTGTATGCCTATATGCGTATAATAAAAAAATAAAAGCTATCAGGGGAGATTCGTGCATTCGTGGATGCCTACACAGCTAGCTAGTGGACATGCATTTAAGATATATATAGGGTGTATGCAATGGGTGTGTATGATTCCCAACACAGTTTTGTCCCCATATCAGTAAACCGTTTTATGGATGTGAGTTGCAGGGGTGGTCACGTCGTCTGAAGACGTCATTGCTATATAATACATTTGGTGTAGTATTACTGTGCAAGTTACAATTTTGTCATTCGCTATCCGGACGATGTTGGCGACTCCGAAATTGTGCCAGGCTGCATGCGAACATGTAGAAATGTCTTTTATACTCATATGTTGTCCATAATAGAAATGCCCTTCTAATTGGGAAAGTGATAAATTCAATATGATATTCTAAGTGGTGACTGACGGCTTCGGGCACGCATGCTAGAAAAACCAACAACTGTTTGTTACCAGACATGTCATCAATAGCAAAGAAGCAGTCTATTCCGAGTAACTAAGAATGCAATACCATGTGTCATTCCTTATTATGGTCAGGTTGTTGGTTGTACAGTGAAGTATGATATGTTAGACTGCGGTATTGAAAGTTGTAATGCACAAGGGAAGTCCAGCTTCCCGACTCCCATATCAGAGAAAAGCGTTATGAGATTTTTTATTGTGGCATATTCGTGCTTCAGTTTCGGGACATACATGCCAAAGTGGCGAGACTGTATGTCATGTTCAATTCTGAATCTCCAGTCACGTTCCTGTGTGATTTTGACATTTGCTTTCACTATGCTTTTCCATGTCTCCTTTATCAGGAATGTGCTCTCTTGTGCATAGACACGGCAATAGTCCTGTAAATCATATTTGGTTAGAACATTAAAAATATGGTATATAAATGATGACTCAACAAGATTCCCAAGTGAAAAGTTGTCATTTAACCTGGACTGGAATATTTGTTTCGAGTATTTGTCATCGCGGGTGTTGCAAAGGTTGCCAAAAAATAAGTTGGCGTTTTTCAATTATAGAGATAATTGGAACCTGTTCCGATGAGACCCAATACCACATCTGTTTGGCACAGGCCAGGAGGCCTTGAATTTGCTTCAGACAAAATCAATGGGTCCTTTCTAGTTTGAGTTAATTGGCCATAGATAATGCACACATGAGTTCTGATCCATATAGACTTAAGTTGGCAATACTACTGACTCATATATAGATTTCGAGCATCGCTCAACATGAGGTACACTGAACAGATGTGACTGATGTGATCAGTGAAGTCGGTTATGTGATTATTTCTATATGATGAAGAGGGATGCCAAGGTGGTGAATACTCTCTTCCTCTAGTACTTTTTTGTTACCTAGGTCCCACTTTTTCCATGTTCTATGATTAAATGAGGATGCCGATTCATTAAATATGACCACTTTACACTTATCAGGGTTGTATATGAACCTCCACATGTTCGAGAGTTTTGTGCATATATTACACAATGCCTGTAGTCCTGGTCTGGTCAATGACAATAGTGTCATATCGTCAGCCTGGGTAGGATGCGCAACTAATTGAGTTCAGACACATTCCATACTGAGATGTTTCCAATTCATACAATAAATCATCAAGGAAGATCATATAAAATAGAGGAGAGAGAATACTCCCTGCCGCATGCCTAAAATGTTGCATGAATGACTCTGGATAAGAGATTATTGTAGCGGACCTTACACTTAATATCTGATATAAAGAAAGATCTACACAAGTGCCTTATTTTACCACGAAATCCCTGATTGTATAGTTTTACTAGAAGTCTGTTAATCCATACCATATCAAAAGCTTTATGGGTTTTGAGAAAACATGAAAAAGAGAGGACTGTGGTTTTCTAATGTAAATGAGATGCTTTCATGAATAACAAACGTTGAATATTTCATACAACTGACTCCTTTCTGGAAGCCGCTTTGAAGGTGTACCTTTATGAGTATCGTAGAACTGCTTTGTATTGTGTTTCGATGGAGTAGACATGGTCATAGCGTCGTCAAGAGTAGTTGAGTCATTTTGTTGTAGATATTTTATTTTCGAGAAATACTTTGTAATTGTTAACTAAATTTGGGTTACACCGAGCCAGTGGAACAGCAGTTACAGCACCTAGTTTAATTTTAGATGTTTAGTTATGAGAGAAGCAGCAATCTGCCTGACAAAAACACCGACTGAACAGATATACAACAAGACAGTCAATGACTGTGGGGTCGCTCACCTGACTGCATTCCATGCTAAATATGCCAACTTATTCTTGCAAACACGTTTTAAGAATTACTATGGAGAGTTATGTCCCTTTATACTCTGCCCTTATTTGATTTTGTGATCCCATTTTCACAAATCTGATTTCCTGTTACCCAAGGTCATTTCATACCAAGTATAAGCAAAAGACATGTAGGCCATTTGGTTCTTGCAAAGACATATCATGAATTACCAAAGGAGCCTCAATATTAAATGTGAGCTATTAAAATAGACCTGGCGATTCTTTCAAAGAAGACTTTTCAAGGGTTACTATAGAGGGAAAATATGCCCCTGGCCTTTCCCCTATTTGACCCTATCTGAACAAAAGATCTCCAACTGTTGGAAATTTATCAAAACCTTACTGATAATACCAGTTTATATCAAAATTATGAGTACCAAACATGAATTCATAGCATAGACAGGGTGGGTGCAGGAGTTTCAAATCTCCTATATTTGCCCCTATTTGAACCAAATGTAAATGCCAATCTATGAGATTCATTGATCTCTGATAATTGTTCCCTGAAATCAAAAATATCACACATCATTATCATAGATGAAAAGAAGTTAATAGCCTAGATAAACATAATATAACACTTGCCTAGATTACAGCACATGGGAATTAATATAATTTAAATTGAAATGAATGACACAAATAAACATTATCTGTGATGTGTTTATCAACAGCAGTCAGCTAAGATAAGGTCCCATTTTATACACAGTAGACATTATAGCATGGCAGCAGAGATATTATATAGTATTTCTGATGGCAGGCAGACAAGCTTGAGATAACAGTGTGGCCTTTATTAAATAGGAATGTGATAGCATTTGTAACAGAGTTCATATACTTACTTTGCCCTTCAATTGGCAACAGGTAACAATCTGTCTGTTTGTGATTTTTCTGCCAGACCCCTGGACTGATTTCAACTAAATTTTGTGGGATGAGTTGATGTACTCTGGCGGATCTTACAATGTGGTTAGTTTAAAAACAAAAAATTTAAAATAAAATATAAAATTTTCATAAAAAAAAAAAAAATTAATAGATTTTTTTTTTTTAAATTTGATTTTTTGTTGTTTTTTATTAAATTGAGCAAGGAGTTGAATCTAAAAAAAAAACTACCCCAATTAAAATTAAGCATTTGGGGAGGGCAACCCCTACACACCTCCCTGCTCTCACCACTGTTTGGACTTTCAAACAAATCTGGATTCCAGTCATTTGAGTCCTGGGTAAACTTTGGGATGTCATAATGGTGACTTTTTTCAAATAGTTTGTTTAAAACAAGTATTAACATTGTGGGGGGGGGGGTGCCACTACACACATCCCTGAATACACCCCTGTTTTGTTTTGTGACTTTCAAACAAATATGGACCCCAGTAACTGTGGCTCTGGGTAAACCTGGGGTTGTGGACACTAATTACTTTTTAATGACCACAGCTCAGAGATGTTGTGCTATTCACACAGAAATGTCAAGTATAATGCTGCCATGTAGTCAATTTAATTTAATGACAGGGATCTGACTACAGTGGGTGCAGGGGTTACAGCTAGCATGGGATAGCTCAGGTGCAGATGCAAAGAGTTAATAATTTCTCAACTGGAATACAGAGTAATCAATCAGTTTGACAGATACATAAACACATCTGCAAGGCACCAGTTGTATCAGGTGTCAGGTAGCTACATCATCTCATTCAATAACACAGTGGGTGCTCAGTGGAGTCATCTTCTCTTAAAAACTTTCATAGTGCATGACAAACAGATTAGTTATAAAGGGTCATAACTCTGTTAAAATATATCGGATCAAACCCATATTCGAACTTGATCTGTATTTAGGGGTCAGAAATTCATATACCAAATTTGGTGTCGATCAGATGAAAAAATGTTTGAGTCATCCTGGCTTGGATGAATTATATTTAAAAACAAGAGTGGAAAGGGTTAAATAAACGATACCAAAATCCATACAGATGAAGAACGTGCTAAGAAAGACCTAGGTAAGAAATATGAGGCAGGTCAGAAGAAATTGTTTTGACTTAGATGCATCAGATTGAATTTGTGTGCAGGGTTAATTATTTCCTAAACTGATCAACCAATCGATACCAAAAACTATACAGGTGAGGGGTGTGTCATTATAAACCTACATATCAAATATGAACACAAGCGGACAAAAAATACTTAGGTTACAGCATTGGATAGATCGTGCCTATGTGTGGTTTTTGTTTTTAGAGTTATGTACCTGGCTCTGCCCCTATTTGACCCAGTGACCCAATTTGAACAAATCTGAACCCCAGTCACCCAAGGTCCCTCCGTACCAAATATAAGCTAAATCGGCCCAATGTTTTCTGAGAAGAAGTCATTTTAAGAATTACTATGGATGAATAGAGTTATGGCCCTGGTTTCTCAACTAATCAACCTGGTGACCTCATTTGAACAAATCTGAATGTGAGTCACCTAGGGAATATCCACACCAAATATGAACCCGTTAGGCCTTAATATAGTTCTGGAAAAGAAGTCGTAAAAGAGTTACTATGGAGGAATAGAGTTGTGGCCCTGCTTTCTCAACTAATTGACCTGATGCCCTCATTCGTACAAATCTGAATGTGATTCAACTAGGGAACATCCACACCAAATATGAACCCGTTCCATCTTACTGTTCGGGAGGAGAAGATGATTCTTGACAGACGGACGATGGACTAGGAGTGATGACTATAGCTCCAACGGAGACTTCGTCTCAGGTGAGCTAAAAAGGCATCAGGACTTAACTGGCCAATCATGAGCCCCAGTTTCGCACACCTTTTAGACACATCAGTTCCAACCATTCTGTGCCAGATTATAGCAAACAACCTGTCAAAATAGGTCTGTCTATCTTGGCAGGGAGGATAGTTAAAACTGGGTAACAGGGTGCTATGACGTCAATTACATATTTGATACACTAGACTGCACCCTGTGAATCTAATAACCTAATGATGCTGTTCATGGCATTCTCATGTCCATTCCATGACCTCGATCTCTATACTAGATTCTAACTGCAGGTCATGAGAATGTGACTTCGGCATAATTCGTACACCACAGTTCCATTGTACTAATGCTGGTGCTGTTTTTACTCTCACTTTAAGCTGGAGAATACTTCCTAGAAATATGCGAACTAAATTTTGCATTATTTTTCAAACTACACGCTTACAGAATTGAATGATAGAGAATTTGAGTTTGGTAGACATCATTCTGTAACAATGAGCTCTGGTGCAAAAGTTTCCATTTGGAGAACCATCACTTTCTCCAACAGTTTATACAGGACAGGTAGTCCTATGCACACTGTGTATTGAAAGGAGTATATTATCGATAGTGGTTCCAGCTAGGACCCCCGAGTGCAGAGAAATGTTGTTTGTGCCCCTCTGCAAACTCCCATAGGCCTACTGTTTACACTGAGAGATGAATTCACATTTATTGATGCAATTTGTGAATTCTCTGTCATAATTACATTTATTTAGGTTGCCGTTGAAATCACCCATAAATATTACTTGTCCTAGGGCCCCAGTAAATATCCCGTAAAACGATCTCATTATTTTATTAGAAATGATTGCTAACAGTAACAGCAAAGAAATTATGTCTACTCTGCTGATTAACAGGACTCAATTATGGCGTTTTGTAAATTTATACTGGTATGCAAGCATAAATATGCAATATTTAACGTTGATCAAATTGAAAGTAATAATAAGATAAATTTTCTGAAATTACAGCAATATAATTCAGAATCTCACAAACTTCACTGTGAAATTGATTTTAATTCTATGCAACGAATTAGCGTAAAAAAAATCTGGACAGATAATCACCTTTCCTTATTCTCTACTGCCAAATGGAATATACCTTAATACCTGCTCCTTGCTTATTGTATTAGGATTTATTCTGAATTAAATCTAATCAATGTGCACATTGCCAATAAGGACTGGACTTTCATAAACAGTGATAAATGTTGAAAATCATTTGTTGATGCCAATTAATTGAAAGAAAAAACTCATCCATGTAGATAAAAAGAACCACCATCAAATTTAATACATTTTTCCAATAACTTTGACATTACCTGAAAGTTATGTTGTCTGGTGTGATGGCATTCTCTCCTATCAGTATTTGATGGGCATAATGGTGTTAGTCATATTAGTATTGGGTAAAGACGTAGTAGAGGCTCTTTATGTACTCCCGTGTGCATTTTGTGAAGAAATATAGCGACTATGCTAATGACGTTGCTTGATATCTCAAGCACCAGAAAACAAATGTTAAACACCTGGGGGTCGCGACTGGGTGGATTTATGATGTCATCAAGATGGCCGCCATCCAAAAATTCAGAGTATGCACTAAGTAAGTTTAATTAATAGTTACCAGTGAATTTATGATAGAAAATTGAATATCTCACCAATGATGTGAAACTAATAGACAATACTTCCACTTGACAGAAAAAGTGGCCACCATAAACCAAGATGGCCGCCAAAATGGCGACCGATATTCGGAAAATGTATGATTTTTAACACTTTCCTCTTGAATCATTAACTGATAATTCTAGTATCCAACCATTTCCACAACATTCTAGCCAAGTGTTAAACAGAAAATAACTGAATTTTATGAAGATAATGTAACACTGTTTTAAATATGTGAATTGCCATATAATTACACTGAAAATAATGCATCTTCGTTTAAGATTGCCGCCAAGATGGCTGCCAAAATGGAGAAATCGCCCCAATCTGTAAAATTTTCATTGATATCACCCATGTATTGGGGAAAAATGAATATATGTGAATATATGTGCTTCCTGTTCGCGGAAGACCATGGACTTATGGTATACTTTGTAAAATTGGTGAACCATAGCTGTTTATACCTGAGAATTCAACAGAATGACCACGAAAATTAGATCAAATCATCATCGTGGCAGCCACACACAATTGGAGAGTGGGCATGGAGTGAGGAAGAAAATTTAATACAGAAAAGGTAAAATATGTCTACATCAATGATGAAATTGCACCAAGCTTCCTTTTAAAGAAAAAAATTATTTTAAAAACCCAAGATGGCTGTCAAAATGGCGACCGAAATATAGAAAATTTTTGTATTGGCAAACATGCCCCTGATATCATTTTCGGTTATGTGTAAACTGTGGCAAGCCGGAGTTGTCTTTTCATTTATCAGTTATGACATTTATGAAAACATAGTATGTTGTAATTTGGCTCTAATTGTTGTCCATACTCTGAAAAAGGCAAATTAAATAATGTGTTATGTAATTTCACAAAAAACTTGCTTCTCGAGGATCTAGATTAACCTTGGACATAAATAGGCACAATAAAATAAACAAAAGTGTACACAGTTTTAAATATGGTTAGTATCATTCATTTACACTCGAAATTGATCTATTTGACCCAAGATGGTCGCCAAATTGGCCGCGAAAACTCACAATTATAAAATTTGACAAATGTTTATATTCTCAAATGACATTTAGCGAAGGAGGTGGATATATTCACCCAAAATAAATTAGATACTATCATGTTAAGGTATCTTGTGTCTGTTTGAACAAAAATGGGTTTTTATAACCGATAATGTATCAAAATGTATTCTTATAAACCTAACATGAAATTGACCAATTTAATTTAAATGATCCTGCCCGTTTTGGGGAAGGAACTCAAACCGTATATGTGCTGACTGTATCGGTATAAGAGCATACCGAGTACTCGAACGCAAAATAATCCCTGCAGTCATAATACAGAGAGAAATCCCATTACGGCTATATTATTTCATTTGAGGCAGATCTGCTTTATTCGTTGTCTAATCTTGATGAACAGTTGATCGCAATGGATTCGCCCAGCCACAAACATTTAGAATATACAGGAGCAATATCACAACTTTACTTCATCGAAGTCTGTATTGCTATTTATACTGCCACCGGGAAATATAATTGCTCAATACCAGTGACACACAGGCCTTACACATTTCAGTGCAAAGCACTGGAACCTTATTTCATATCTAATTATGAGACAGTTTTGTATAAGATTCATTAAGGGTAGATGGCATTTTTTAGTTTCTTGTTTTGGCATATCTGTGTTTCGTCACCCAAAATCGTTTGAATAGTTGAGACATTGTCACACTCCTCAAGACGTGAGTCAGCACATGTACCACTCGTGTTTCTTCGTCAAATAGGCGGTCGCAGTGATGAGAGCCTATCTACAACCAACTCGCCCCAGCAACCACAGTTGAATTACAAACACATCACGAAGACTAACAGCAGAGCTCCCCAGAACACTCTCCGACTGCATATCAGAGATATGTTATGGCATGTTTGCTTCGGTTGTGACATGAAGAGTCCATAATACAGATTTATTAAATGAATATCAATATGGCCTCCGACTTCATAGCAGATACATTGCAGATTCACTTCGCTGTAGATTGCAGCCTGTAGTCTAATAGAACTGTGCACATAACCGAGTTAATGCTGGTCAGTTTATTTCAGAATATAACAAAAACATCAATATCGGGCAAAAATAACCTAAGGTTTGTCATTGTCAATTGCAGCAAGTGACAATAACGGCTCCTCAATTTCTTCCTTGTTTTCAGCGAACAAATATCGTGAAAAGCAAAATGCCTAATGGCTGGATATATAGTTATGAAATACCTCACAGAAACACCAGAATCTCATCTTTGGTCCATGCCATATGATTGGGCATCGAAGCAACTGGGTAATCAAGACCATTTAATGGAACATTTGTTAAGATTTCTTGCAAAAACGTCCACATGGGGACTTTCAATAGCATTATACAGCAACTGTTTGTTCACAGAAAGTAAAGATCTTAGAATCGCGTATGAAATCCTTTAATTGTCCATCGAACACATGCAGTTTATATAACTTGCTGGCAAACCGTACTACCATACTAGTCGGATCTGACAAGAAGGCCAATTACAAGCTGAAAGCGTGGGGATATATAGATACTCTGAAAAAGGTGGAAGTAATAGACAACAAGTTATGCTTGAATTGAGAGAAGATTGTGGAGTGTTAGCTATTTGAAAAGTTCATAACTGAAATTGACTTCAACTGTTGCTCAGGAAAGTATAGGCTTTTCAACGACCTGTGTTTTCTGCAGACCTGTATTCACTGCAATGCGATACATATGTGTTATATACACAATGTGTTTGTATCGATTCATGCATCGTGACGAGGCTAGTTTTCGTGGCCATATAGCGACGAGGCGACCTTGGTCGCCGAGTCGCTATATGGCCACGAAAACTAGAAGAGTCGTGATACATGAATCGTTACAAACACATTGTGTATATAACACATTTATCTACCATTGGTGTGACAGAATCCACTGCACAAATTAGATTTTAGGAGTGTCTTAAATGCCAAAATTGTTGAATTTGTGTCCGACGATTAGCTTTCTTTAGTAAATTCTCCCAACCTGCAAAGGTATCTGAGTCACGCGATTAGCTCGTTTTGCTAAATTCTCACAACCTGCAAGTTCACGCGAATATGCCTAACAGAAATTGTATTCAATGGATAAAATCTCTTACACCTGCATGTTTTATATAATTTATAATAAATACTGAACAAATACATATTTATAGTTACTTTGTGATATGTTATACCATAATACCCATGATGGTAGGCAATTCAATAATGTTAAACCTTGGAACTATTTGTTTATAGTACGCAAGAATATACGTTGGAATGTCATTTTGATTTTTCACGCGATTGATGTGACGTCAGTTCATTCATGATTTTGAACCAGTCAACGACGTCACAAGCGCCTCGTGTCGCAATTGCAGTAACGATACAGATGTTATTGCCAATTCGTTATCGCCAATTGTATCAGGGAATTTCGTAGGAAATGGTAGATAACACATGTTCCTCTATATAACATCTGGAAAGAATACTACAAACTTTCCACAAAAATACACATATTTCAACATGTCGGTGAGTTCAATCGCCTCTACAGCCAAAATCAAACTGTGCAGGAATATATATCCTATTAGTTTTATCTGGAATGTTGCCGATAGTCGATAAAATTACAGAAGTGCAGGCATTTAAAACAAAATTGGTGTCAACATGTTTCTTGTATGACATTTTGATCAGACCGTATAACGCAAGCATGGAAGAACTTCGATAACACATGCGACAAATATGACATGATTGTGTATACACTAATATAAACTTGATGTCTGCATCAGTTCTGCACAGGAAGATGGGGATCATACACGGAACGAACTTGCAGTATATGTGATGTCCAGAGTACTATCTCCTCTGTGAAAGTCAAATATACCAATGGAACTCATTATATCAGGCTATCTTCCTACCCTAGCTCTATCGACCAAAATCAGCCATGCTTTTGCAAATCTTTATCTCTAGTTGCTCTTGCTCGCATGGAATAAGCAGATGTCTGGTAGAAATCCACCAACACATTCTTCTTCCCAGAAGACACATCTGAAGGCTCTCGTTTTGGTAGTATTCGACAAAGCTATTATTGTCGTATAATTCCCTGATTCACTCACGCAGTGCATTGGATTTGAACCAGATGTTATTCAAGGACGAGCAATTGTAAATTTTCTCAGTTTCACAAAAGTGTACCCTGTGTTTTCGTACATGTATATTAATATCAAAGACGAATCCCACAAATATTAGCTCCTAGTCTTATATTTGGTCTTAGTATAACTAATAAATAAAGCATCTTAACATGGAAACTGTCTGTAATGTCAGCGTATTATATTCCGCTAGTGTTTTTGGGTACTGCATTGTTCGACGTCCATTCAATTAATTTCTGTCTCCGGCTGAATTTCGGTATAATTGATTTAGTATTGTGGCATTACATGAGCAATACAGGAATAAATTAAACAATTCTTATCCAAACCCCATAAGGGGGTCGATATCAAGATGAAGTAATTAAAGTATTGCTCAATACCGACCGCCTTATTGTTCAGTTAGGGAATTATCTCCAGTCTAGTCACCCGATTAGGCAATTTCCGATGTACCTATAATGATGATGTAACCAGCATATATTCAGATTGGATATCTTCTAAACAGGTCAGCATCAGATGAATTTATTTAATGTTCGTGGTTTCTATGTTTCCACTCTCATGAAATCTCGAGTAACAGCTACTGTTCGCAAATTATTCATATTGTATCAGCATTCCTGGGTCTTTTTCCAAAAGGGAGCACATTTGTTTACCAGTAGTCACTGAAGCCCACATCAGGAGCGTTATCAATAAAACTAGCAAATTTGGATTATTTCTCCATTTTGGTAACCATCTCAGTCACCATCTTGAATTTAGATGCATATGCTTAAATGTATGTCAATGTAACATGTCATGGTTGCCGAATGATTAGATATAAGAAGTTAATGGAAAATAAGGGTGCTATTACCCATTGATTTCAAACCGCTGTGATTAATTTAAGAGGCGAGTGTGAAAATTCATTAATTATTAGAATTTCGGTCGCCGTTTTGGGAGCAATTTTAGATTTTGAGCTCATAATTTCACTGTCAAGAGGAAGTGTGATGCAATGGAATCATTGATGGCAAAACATAATCATTTTACTACCTAAATTTTCCTCCCAGATTCAATGCCTATTCTGAAATTGTTCATGGTTGACATTTTGATGATTTTGTCTCATTTTCCTGATTTCATTCTCTTGCAATCTTGGGTATAAACAGCCATTGTTCACAAAATATTCATATTGTTTCATAACTCCATGTTCTTTCGCCAACATGGAGCAAATATATTCACCTGTATTCACTAAATCGCACATTAGGAGTGATATTGAAGAAAATTGGACAGATTTTAATGATTTCTCTACCTTGGCAACCATTTTGGCCGCCATCTTGAAATAGTGCACTTTTTTGGTTGTAATTATATGGCAATCTATATATTTAAAATTGTTGCACAGTTTCTTCATCAAATTCAGCTATTTTCTGGCCAACACTTGGCTCGAGTCACAAAATCTATTTTTGGTAAAATTTAATAACATATGTATGAATTCACATTTTGATGATATTTGGTATCAATAAGACCCAAAGTAGGACATATTATCATGTTCAAATGGTTAGGTATTAAAATTTATTTAAAATTAAGTTGCTATTAGCCACCGATTTCAAACAACTGTGAATATTTTTAAGAGACAAGTGGGAAAATTCTTAATTTTTCCGAATTTCGGTCGCCATTTTGGTGGCCATTTTGGTTTAATGTGGTCAATTTTTCTGTCAAAGTGAAGCCTGTTGTAAAAGTATCACAACAGTAGAGAAATATTATATTTCCTATCATAAATTCACTACTAACTATTAAACAAACTGACCCAGTGCTTATTCTGAAATATTTTGGATGGCGGCCATCTTGATGATGTCATAAATCCAGCCAGTCGCGACCCCAGGTGTCTAACATTCGTTTTCTGGTGCCTGAGATATCAACCATCATTAGCATAGTCGCTATATTTCTTCACAAAATGCACACGGGAGCCAAAAAATGGACATAAGAGCCTCTACTAAAAGGTTAATACGTACATTTTTTTTTGAATAGTTATATGGGTCTCCAACTAGTATTGTAATGATATGACCTGACAACTGAAATGACGTTAAACCACAATCGATCAATCAATCTCCAACTTGAATTTTAATAGCCAGGTTGGTCACATTAGACACAGTCGCCTTTCATTTTTATGATACTCTAATGCAACTTGTTGTCCTCAATGAACCATTTACTGTAGGTTTCTAAAAAGTGAACATAATTTGATGTTCAATTAATAACTGCATTTGTGATATAACACATGTATCTGTATTCATTTCCTCTTCCAGCGAGCTGTGAGGATGGCAGTGTATCATGCCCACGTTATCAGTACTGTGAAGTGAGTTTAGCGACAGACCAGGCAGAATGTGTATGTGATCCATGCCAGAATCAAATTTATGTCACAACTTTCAGTAAGTATCTTTTTTCTAGGACAACCAGATATAAGTAAATATAAAGTGTTGATGATAGCGGTAGTACTATGTGCATTAACCTTTCCATGACTGGAGCTTCCTTAAATTTATTGAAAACCCTGTGTCAATGCGTTCTCTTATATATGCGAGTCTCCCTATGGGAGAATCGCATACATATGAGAATCCATTGGCCTAACACTATTTACCTTGAACTGTAAGTCAATGCACTGGCACAGGATATTTAATGTTGCACCAGTGCACCTCCCGTCATGAAAGGGATAATTTGTCTGAGAACACTGATGTTATATCTGAGATGTGTACATAAATTAAGACAATGGAAAGAAAATGTTTAGTTGATGTTCTTATTACCTAAAGAATATTTTTTCAACATAATTATCTGTTGAGCCAACAGTGCCAGGCTGCCATTTCTGTGTGTATAGCCTCATCATTATGTGTCAGAATATTTAAAACTGATGATGCAGTGATGAAATTTTGATTTTATCATTCTACCATCCTGTTATTTATTATCTATCTTGCAGCTGAAACAATTTGCTCTAGTAGAGGGATCATCTATCCATCTATTTGCGAGTTCCTGAAGATAATGTGTACACATGACATGGAGGAGGAAATTATAGTGGTTGAGCTTGAGAAAAAGATAAAATGTGGCAGCGGCACAGATGAAGGTAATATTTTGTTCAAGTTTTACAAAATATTTGTTTCATGCCAAATATTGTATTTGTGTACATATAGTGGTTGATACTACCTGTGGCTAGCAAGGATAATGTGAGTAAATAACGTGACCAGACTAATTCTAATTGGAATCCTGATAGCAATTATTCTGTGAGATGTACTCTGTTTGTAATATAATATAAATGAGCCACCTTACACAATGGAGAACACTTTCCTGCTGTTGCATCAGGTATGATAGCAAATCTCATATCTGTTGTGTTCCGTTTCCAAGTCTGATTAGTATTTACACAGGAAAAACAATAAAAACAATCAGTACTTGCTGCCACTCACTTTTTACTTGTACCAATTCAGTGATATTGAAGTTAGAATTGGTGAAGATGTAGGAATTAATCTCTATCAAATCATAACTTTGTCAAATTTACTTTAATTTTCCAAAGTATGAGGACAGTGAAATAAAAATAAAAAATGTTGAGGACAGTGATGGCGATGCGAGGACAGTGATGGCGATATGAAGACATTGATGGCGATATGAGGACAGTGATGGTGATATGAGGACAGTGATGGCGATATGAGGACAGTGATGGCGATATGAGGACAGTGATGGTGATATGAGGACAATGATGGCGATATGAAGACAGTGATGACGATATGAGGACAGTGATGGTGATATGAGGACAGTGATGGCGATATGAGGACAGTGATGGCGATATGTGGACAGTGATGGCGATATGTGGACAGTGATGGTGATATGTGGACAGTGATGGTGATATGAGGACAGTGATGGTGATATGAGGACAATGATGGTGATATGTGGACAGTGATGGTGATATGAGGACAGTGATGGTGATATGAGGACAATGATGGTGATATGTGGACAGTGATGGCGATATGAGGACAGTGATGGTGATATGAGGACAATGATGGTGATATGTGGACAGTGATGGCGATATGTGGACAGTGATGGTGATATGAGGACAGTGATGGTGATATGAGGACAGTGATGGTGATATGTGGACAGTGATGGTGATATGTGGACAGTGATGGTGATATGTGGACAGTGATGGTGATATGTGGACAGTGATGGTGATATGAGGACAGTGATGGTGATATGAGGACAGTGAAATAAAAAAAAAAATGTTGAGGACAGTGATGGCGATGCGAGGACAGTGATGGCAATATGAAGACAGTGATGACGATATGAGGACAGTGATGGTGATATGAGGACAGTGATGGCGATATGAGGACAGTGATGGCGATATGAGGACAGTGATGGTGATATGAGGACAATGATGGCGATATGAAGACAGTGATGACGATATGAGGACAGTGATGGTGATATGAGGACAGTGATGGCGATATGAGGACAGTGATGGTGATATGAGGACAATGATGGCGATATGTGGACAGTGATGGTGATATGAGGACAGTGATGGTGATATGAGGACAGTGATGGTGATATGAGGACAATGATGGTGATATGTGGACAGTGATGGTGATATGAGGACAGTGATGGTGATATGAGGACAGTGATGGTGATATGTGGACAGTGATGGTGATATGAGGACAGTGATGGTGATATGAGGACAATGATGGTGATATGTGGACAGTGATGGTGATATGAGGACAGTGATGGTGATATGAGGACAGTGATGGTGATATGAGGACAGTGATGGCGATATGTGGACAGTGATGGTGATATGAGGACAGTGATGGTGATATGAGGACAATGATGGTGATATGTGGACAGTGATGGCGATATGTGGACAGTGATGGTGATATGAGGACAGTGATGGTGATATGAGGACAGTGATGGTGATATGTGGACAGTGATGGCGATATGTGGACAGTGATGGTGATATGTGGACAGTGATGGTGATATGAGGACAGTGATGGTGATATGAGGACAGTGATGGCGATATGTGGACAGTGATGGCGATATGTGGACAGTAATGGTGATATGTGGACAGTGATGGTGATATGAGGACAGTGATGGTGATATGAGGACAGTGATGGTGATATGAGGACAGTGATGGCGATATGTGGACAGTGATGGTGATATGAGGACAGTGATGGTGATATGAGGACAGTGATGGTGATATGAGGACAGTGCTGGTGATATGAGGACAGTGATGGTGATATGTGGACAGTGATGGTGATATGAGGACAGTGATGGCGATATGTGGACAGTGATGGTGATATGAGGACAGTGATGGTGATATGAGGACAGTGATGGTGATATGAGGACAGTGATGGCGATATGAGGACAGTGATGGCGATATGAGGACAGTGATGGCGATATGAGGACAGTGATGGAGATATGAGGACAGTGATGGTGATATGAGGACAGTGATTGCGATATGAAGACAGTGATGGTGATATGAGGACAGTGATGGTGATATGAGGACAGTGATGGTGATATGAGGACAGTGATGGCGATATGAGGACAATGATGGCGATATGAGGACAGTGATGGTGATATGTGGACAGTGATGGTGATATGAAGACAGTGATGGCGATATGAAGACAGTGATGGTGATATGAAGACAGTGATGGTGATATGAAGACAGTGATGGCGATATGAGGACAGTGATGGTGATATGAGGACAGTGATGGTGATATGAGGACAGTGATGGTGATATGAGGACAGTGATGGCGATATGAGGACAGTGATGGTGATATGAGGACAATGATGGCGATATGAAGACAGTGATGACGATATGAGGACAGTGATGGTGATATGAGGACAGTGATGGTGATATGAGGACAGTGATGACCATATGAGGACAGTGATGGCGATATGAGGACAGTGATGATGATATGAGTACAGTGATGGTGATATGAGGACAGTGATGACGATATGAAGACAGTGATGACGATATGAGGACAGTGATGGTGATATGAGGACAGTGATGATGATATGAGTACAGTGATGACCATATGAGGACAGTGATGGCGATATGAGGACAGTGTTGGTGATATGAGGACAGTGATGGCGATATGAGGACAGTGATGGTGATATGAGGACAGTGATGACCATATGAGGACATTGATGGCGATATGAGGACAGTGATGATGATATGAGTACAGTGATGGTGATATAAGGACAGTGATGGCGATATGAGCACAGTGATGGCGATATGAGGACAGTGATGGTGATATGAGGACAGTGATGGCGATATGAGGACAGTGATGGTGATATGAGAACAGTGATGGCGATATGAGGACAGTGATGGTGATATGAGGACAGTGATGGTGATATGAGGACAGTGATGGTGATATGAGGACAGTGATGGCGATATGAGGACAGTGATGGTGATATGAGGACAGTGATGACCATATGAGGACAGTGATGGCGATATGAGGACAGTGATGATGATATGAGTACAGTGATGGTCATATGAGGACAGTGATGACGATATGAGGACAGTGATGGTGATATGAGGACAGTGATGATGATATGAGGACAGTGATGACCATATGAGGACAGTGATGGCGATATGAGGACAGTGATGGCGATATGAGGACAGTGATGGTGATATGAGGACAGTGATGGTCATATGAGGACAGTGATGGTGATATGAGGACAGTGATGACCATATGAGGACAGCGATGGCGATATGAGGACAGTGATGGTGATATGAGGACAGTGATGGTGATATGAGGACAGTGATGGTCATATGAGGACAGTGATGGTGATACGAGGACAGTGGTGGCGATATGAGGACAGTGATGGTGATACGAGGACAGTGGTGGCGATATGAGGACAGTGATGGCGATATGAGGACAGTGATGGTGATATGAGAACAGTGATGGCGATATGAGGACATTGATGGCGATATGAGGACAGTGATGATGATATGAGTACAGTGATGGTGATATAAGGACAGTGATGGCGATATGAGCACAGTGATGGCGATATGAGGACAGTGATGGTGATATGAGGACAGTGATGGCGATATGAGGACAGTGATGGTGATATGAGAACAGTGATGGCGATATGAGGACAGTGATGGTGATATGAGGACAGTGATGGTGATATGAGGACAGTGATGGTGATATGAGGACAGTGATGGCGATATGAGGACAGTGATGGTGATATGAGGACAGTGATGACCATATGAGGACAGTGATGGCGATATGAGGACAGTGATGATGATATGAGTACAGTGATGGTCATATGAGGCCAGTGATGACGATATGAGGACAGTGATGGTGATATGAGGACAGTGATGATGATATGAGGACAGTGATGACCATATGAGGACAGTGATGGCGATATGAGGACAGTGATGGCCATATGAGGACAGTGATGGTGATATGAGGACAGTGATGGTCATATGAGGACAGTGATGGTGATATGAGGACAGTGATGACCATATGAGGACAGCGATGGCGATATGAGGACAGTGATGGTGATATGAGGACAGTGATGGTGATATGAGGACAGTGATGGTCATATGAGGACAGTGATGGTGATACGAGGACAGTGGTGGCGATATGAGGACAGTGATGGTGATACGAGGACAGTGGTGGCGATATGAGGACAGTGATGGCGATATGAGGACAGTAATGGCGATATGAGGACAGTAATGGCGATATAAGGACAGTGATGGCAATATGAGGACAGTGATGGAGATATGAGGATAATGGTGATATGAGGACAGTGATGGTGATATGAGGACAGTGATGGCGATATGAGGACAGTGATGGTGATATGAGGACAGTGATGGTGATATGAGGACAATGATGGAGATATGAAGACAGTGATGACGATATGAGGACAGTGATGGCGATATAAGGACAATGATGGAGATATGAGGACAGTGATGGCGATATGAGGACAGTGTTGACGATATGAGGACAGTGATGGCGATATGAGGACAGTGATGGTCATATGAGGACAGTGATGGCGATATGAGGACAGTGATGGCGAAATGTGGACAGTGATGGTGATATGAGGACAGTGATGGTGATACGAGGACAGTGATGGCGATATGAGCACAGTGATGGCGATATGAGGACAGTGATGGCGATATGAGGACAGTAATGGCGATATGAGGACAGTGATGGTGATATGAGGACAGTGATGGTGATATGAGGACAGTGATTACGATATAAGGACGGTGATGGTGATATGAGGACAGTGATGGCGATATGAGGACAGTGATGGCGATATGAGGACAGTGATGGCGATATGAGGACAGTGATGATGATATGAGGACAGTGATGGTGATATGAGGACAGTGATGGCGATATGAGGACAGTGATGGTGATATGAGGACAGTGATGACAATATGAGGACAGTGATGGCGATATGAGGACAATGATGGAGATATGAGGACAATGGCGATATGAGGACAGTGATGGAGATATGAGGACAGTGATAGTGATATGAGGACAGTGATGGTGATATGAGGACAGTGATAGTGATATGAGGACAGTGATGGTGATATGAGGACAGTGATGGTGATATGAGGACAGTGATGGCGATATGAGGACAGTGATTGCGATATGAGGACAGTGATGGTGATATGAGGACAGTGATGGAGATATGAGGACAGTGATGGCGATATGTGGACAGTGGTGGCGATATGAGGACAGTGTTGGCGATATGAGGACAGTGATGGAGATATGAGGACAGTGATGGCGATATGAGGACAGTGATGGCGATATGAGGACAGTAATGGTGATATGAGGACAGTGATGGTGATATGAGGACAGTGATGGTGATATGAGGACAGTGATGGCGATATGAGGACAGTGATGGTGATATGAGGACAGTGATGGCGATATGAGGACAGTGATGGTGATATGAGGACAGTGATGACCATATGAGGACAGTGATGGCGATATGAGGACAGTGATGGAGATATGAGGACAGTGATGGCGATATGAGGACAGTGATGGTGATATGAGGACAGTGATGGTGATATGAGGACAGTGATGGCGATATGAGGACAGTGATGGTGATATGAGGACAGTGATGACCATATGAGGACAGTGATGGCGATATGAGGACAGTGATGATGATATGAGTACAGTGATGGTCATATGAGGACAGTGATGACGATATGAGGACAGTGATGGTGATATGAGGACAGTGATGATGATATGAGGACAGTGATGACCATATGAGGACAGTGATGGCGATATGAGGACAGTGATGGCGATATGAGGACAGTGATGGTGATATGAGGACAGTGATGGTCATATGAGGACAGTGATGGCAATATGAGGACAGTGATGGCGATATGAGGACAGTGATGGTGATATGAGGACAGTGATGACCATATGAGGACAGCGATGGCGATATGAGGACAGTGATGGTGATATGAGGACAGTGATGGTGATATGAGGACAGTGATGGTCATATGAGGACAGTGATGGTGATACGAGGACAGTGGTGGCGATATGAGGACAGTGATGGTGATACGAGGACAGTGGTGGCGATATGAGGACAGTGATGGCGATATGAGGACAGTAATGGCGATATGAGGACAGTAATGGCGATATAAGGACAGTGATGGCGATATGAGGACAGTGATGGAGATATGAGGATAATGGTGATATGAGGACAGTGATGGTGATATGAGGACAGTGATGGCGATATGAGGACAGTGATGGTGATATGAGGACAGTGATGGTGATATGAGGACAATGATGGAGATATGAAGACAGTGATGACGATATGAGGACAGTGATGGCGATATAAGGACAATGATGGAGATATGAGGACAGTGATGGCGATATGAGGACAGTGTTGACGATATGAGGACAGTGATGGCGATATGAGGACAGTGATGGTCATATGAGGACAGTGATGGCGATATGAGGACAGTGATGGCGAAATGTGGACAGTGATGGTGATATGAGGACAGTGATGGTGATACGAGGACAGTGATGGCGATATGAGCACAGTGATGGCGATATGAGGACAGTGATGGCGATATGAGGACAGTAATGGCGATATGAGGACAGTAATGGTGATATGAGGACAGTGATGGTGATATGAGGACAGTGATTACGATATAAGGACGGTGATGGTGATATGAGGACAGTGATGGCGATATGAGGACAGTGATGGCGATATGAGGACAGTGATGGCGATATGAGGACAGTGATGATGATTTGAGGACAGTGATGGTGATATGAGGACAGTGATGGCGATATGAGGACAGTGATGGTGATATGAGGACAGTGATGACAATATGAGGACAGTGATGGCGATATGAGGACAATGATGGAGATATGAGGACAATGGCGATATGAGGACAGTGATGGAGATATGAGGACAGTGATAGTGATATGAGGACAGTGATGGTTATATGAGGACAGTGATAGTGATATGAGGACAGTGATGGTGATATGAGGACAGTGATGGTGATATGAGGACAGTGATGGCGATATGAGGACAGTGATTGCGATATGAGGACAGTGATGGTGATATGAGGACAGTGATGGAGATATGAGGACAGTGATGGCGATATGTGGACAGTGGTGGCGATATGAGGACAGTGTTGGCGATATGAGGACAGTGATGGAGATATGAGGACAGTGATGGCGATATGAGGACAGTGATGGCGATATGAGGACAGTAATGGTGATATGAGGACAGTGATGGTGATATGAGTACAGTGATGGTGATATGAGGACAGTGATGGCGATATGAGGACAGTGATGGCGATATGTGGACAGTGATGGCGATATGAGGACAGTGATGGCGATATGAGGACAGTAATGGCGATATGAGGACAGTGATGGAGATATGAGGACAGTGATGGTGATATGAGGACAGTGATGGCGATATGAGGACAGTGATGGCGATATGAGGACAGTGATGGTGATACGAGGACAGTGATGGCGATATGAGGACAGTGATGGCGATATGAGGACAGTGATGACGATATGAAGACAGTGATGACGATATGAGGACAGTGATGGTGATACGAGGACAGTGATGGTGATATGAGGACAGTGATGTCGATATGAAGACAGTGATGACGATATGAGGACAGTGATGGTGATACGAGGACAGTGATGGCGATATGAGGACAGTGATGGCGATATGAGGACAGTGATGGTGATACGAGGACAGTGATGGCGATATGAGGACAGTGATGGCGATATGAGGACAGTGATGGCGATATGAGGACAGTGATGGCGATATGAGGACAATGATGGAGATATGAGGACAGTGATGGCGATATGAGGACAGTGATGGCGATATGAGGACAGTAATGGTGATATGAGGACAGTGATGGTGATATGAGTACAGTGATGGTGATATGAGGACAGTGATGGCGATATGAGGACAGTGATGGCGATATGTGGACAGTGATGGCGATATGAGGACAGTGATGGCGATATGAGGACAGTGATGGAGATATGAGGACAGTGATGGTGATATGAGGACAGTGATGGCGATATGAGGACAGTGATGGTCATATGAGGACAGTGATGGCGATATGAAGACAATGATGGTGATATGAGGACAGTGATGGTGATATGAGGACAGTGATGACAATATGAGGACAGTGATGGCGATATGAGGACAATGATGGAGATATGAGGACAATGGCGATATGAGGACAGTGATGGAGATATGAGGACAGTGATGGTGATATGAGGACAGTGATGGTGATATGAGGACAGTGATGGAGATATGAGGACAGTGATGGCGATATGTGGAGAGTGATGGCGATATGAGGACAGTGTTGGCGATATGAGGACAGTGATGGCGATATGAGGACAGTGATGGTGATATGAGGACAGTGATGGTGATATGAGGACAGTGATGGCGATATGAGGACAGTGATGGTGATATGAGGACAGTGTTGGCGATATGAGGACGGTGATGGTGATATGAGGACAATGATGGTGATATGAGGACAGTGATGGAGATATGAGGACAGTGATGGCGATATGTGGACAGTGATGGCGATATGAGGACAGTGTTGGCGATATGAGGACAGTGTTGGCGATATGAGGACAGTGATGGTGATATGAGGACAGTGATGGTGATATGAGGACAGTGATGGTGATATGAGGACAGTGATGGTGATATAAGGACAGTGATGGTGATATGAGGACAGTGATGGCGATATGAGGACAGTAATGGTGATATGAGGACAGTGATGGAGATATGAGGACAGTGATGGCGATATGTGGAGAGTGATGGCGATATGAGGACAGTGTTGGCGATATGAGGACAGTGTTGGCGATATGAGGACAGTGATGGTGATATGAGGAACGTGATGGTGATATGAGGACAGTGATGGCGATATGAGGACAGTGATGGCGATATGAGGACAGTGATGGTGATATGAGGACAGTGATGGCGATATGAAGACAGTGATGACGATATGAGGACAGTGATGGCGATATGAGGACAGTGATGGAGATATGAGGACAGTGATGGTGATATGAGGACAGTGATGGTGATATGTGGACAGTGATGGCGATATGAAGACAGTGATGGTGATATGATGACAGTGATGGTGATATGAGGACAGTGATGGCGATATGAAGACAGTGATGGTGATATGTGGACAGTGATGGTGATATGAGGACAGTGATGGAGATATGAGAACAGTGATGGCGATATGAGGACAGTGTTGGCGATATGAGGACAGTGATGGCGATATGAGGACAGTGATGGTGATATGAGGACAGTGATCGAGATCTGAGGACAGTGATGGCGATGTGAGGACAGTGATGGTGATATGAGGACAGTGATGGTGATATGAGGACAGTGATGGCGATATGAGGACAGTGATGGTGATATGAGGACAGTGATGGCGATATGTGGAGAGTGATGGTGATATGAGGACAGTGATGGAGATATGAGGACAGTGATGGTGATATGAGGACAGTGATGGTGATATGAGGACAGTGATGGTGATATGAGGACAGTGATGGAGATATGAGGACAGTGATGGTGATATGAGGACAGTGATGGCGATATGAGGACAGTGATGGTGATATGAGGACAGTGATGGTAATATGAGGACAGTAATGGTGATATGAGGACAGTGATTACGATATGAGGACAGTGGTGGCGATATGAGGACAGTGATGGTGATATGAGGACAGTGATGGTGATATGAGGACAGTGATGGTGATATGAGGACAGTGATGGTGATATGAGGACAGTGATGGTGATATGAGGACAGTGATGGTGATATGAGGACAGTGATGGAGATATGAGGACAGTGATGGTGATATGAGGACAGTGATGGCGATATGAGGACAGTGATGGTGATATGAGGACAGTGATGGTGATATGAGGACAGTGATGGAGATATGAGGACAGTGATGGTGATATGAGGACAGTGATGGTGATATGAGGACAGTGATGGTGATATGAGGACAGTGATGGAGATATGAGGACAGTGATGGTGATATGAGGACAGTGATGGCGATATGAGGACAGTGATGGTGATATGAGGACAGTGATGGTGATATGAGGACAGTGATTACGATATGAGGACAGTGATGGCGATATGAGGACAGTGATGGTGATATGAGGACAGTGATGGCGATATGAGGACAGTGATGGTGATATGAGGACAGTGATGGCGATATGAGGACAGTGATGGCGATATCAGGACATTGATGATTATATGAGGACAGTGATGGCGATATCAGGACATTGATGATTATATGAGGACAGTGATGGCGATATGAGGACAGTGATGGAGATATGAGGACAGTGATGGTGATTACTTTTGACTTAATTAGGTACCAATTGCACAACATATTACATGTCCATCTTTGTATGTTGCACACTAACAACAGGTTCAAGTTACAACCAAGAGACAATAGAGCAGTCTGAAGAGAGCATCCTCATAACAACTGATTCCAGTCATACAGCTACAACTGGCACACATTCAACAACTCACCACTCAACTACTAGCAGTTATGAATATCAAAATAGTTTAACAAGCAGTACTCCAAATAGTGATATCATAACATCTACTATTCCCAGTGGCGTTAGCACAAAGCCTGGTAAGACTGGTGGTTCAAGGCTTTCGACTTCTCCCGCTATCCTCTTTCTCGATCACTCTCTTTTCTATCTGTTCATCACTCTATAAACAACTATATATGACTCACTTATTGTTACAATGATCTTTGGGTTTGTAAATTCTAAAGTTTGGTAAAATTATCTAGTACATGAAGTTACAAATGAAAACTGTTTATAATAAGAACTTCAGTAAGTACTTCTTTACACAATGCGTTGTACATAGTTCATTGGAAGAAACTTACCAAACATGTTGTCAATGCCACTTCACTGACAAATTTCAAATCACAGGTAAACTTACAACTTTACAGTCTGAAGTACATATATATATGATGAATGAATTATTGTGAAACTATATAAAATAATTGATGCTTATATATCTTATAATAAAGCAAGCTTGTTGGGCATGAGGATATCTTACCACTTAAACATCTGAATGGCCCAATATGATCTGAGAGTGCATACATTCAGATCAAATTTTTGTGAGATGCCAGGGTCACTCAAAATATTGGAATGAATGACATATTTGGATCAGCAAAAGTTGATATTATGTTCAATCTTTTATAACTGAGTGTAACGATTCCAAGGAAAGTGGATTGCAGTGGCTGCAGACAATAGACCCAATCGCTGGATCTGTACCCCGATGTCAATTTTGCTGAATTATCTTGAGTTGGGTTATTGGATGTTCTCTGAACAAATCTTATAAGTCACTTCAGGTCCAACTTTGTCAGCAATAAGTAATTCCATATAAAGTTTATGACTCACTTACAAATATGATGATTTGTGAGCAATTTTCTTGAGAGATATGTCTCAATAAAAAATAAACTGTATGACTAGACTCTCACTGTGACAATTAGTTGAGCATCGTCAATAGGGTTGTGCAGGACTCTCTACTAGGTCCATTGCATGTTTATTCTTTCATTGATGACATATTAAGTGGTTGATACAAGCGTACAAAAATGTGAACTTAGACCAGTCGCCAAATCACGATTATTGGTGGTCAGAATGGCAGAACTTTTCACAAGTAAAATGTGTTTACCCCAATGGAGCAGGAAATATCATATCTTTATTTTAGCTTAAAGTTTGACAAGCTTTTCAAAGATGGCCACCAAGATTGTGGCTTAAAATCTCAGTTTTCACTAAATACCCACAACTGACCCCAAGTATATGGAAAATGATGCTAAATTGGATCCAATATCACTTACCAAATTAATTCTTCATTCTGACACAAATAGTCACACCAAGAGAGAGAATTTAATAAACCATAGTAAGATGATTTAATAAGTAGAACCAAATACATTTGCTATCAAAGGTAGTCTTTACTGCTGTGGGCTAATTTTGTTGCTGTACCCAAGGGTCTTTGATTATTGCACTGTTCATGCAATTGTTGTTTTTGTTTTCATGGGCGCACTAAGGTATTGACATGCATATGTCAACAGTGAAATTTACCTCATACGATAGTTACTATGTCTTTGATATCAACATCCTGAAAACTGGACTGTAGCCCCTTCTTGGGTGAATCAGATGGCTATTAAGCAACCAAGTGCCACCCGATTTGAAACCATTTTTTATTGAATACATTTCCCCAATGGCAAATTGGTATGGTCTCATAGAAAGGATTGCGTTAAATTTCCTTATATAAACTGGTACACTCGTCACCCAATCACAGTAAATTGCATCATTCTCATTATTATGTAATCCAATCTAGCAACTATAAATCAATAGACAATACCTATTACTGTTCTTAGTAGCTTACTATTGTTATACCCCCCATCTCAAAAGATTACATCCCTTTGTCCGTCCGCTCATATATCTCAACCATGAGTGATCGGATCTCAATGAAATTTGGTATGCAGGTTTGTCATCAGGAGGGCTTTCAAAAGAGGGTTCATTAACATTGTTCACATTTTCCGTTCAAGAGTTATCCCTCTTTCTTTATCTGAAAAAGTTGAATTTCCATCCGTCGTTTGTTAGAATTGTAAAGTAATTTGTTCGTTCAATGCTTTTTTTTACACAATTTGGTTTCCATCCCTGCTATATTTCAATTTTCACCATGGTGCAACCTCTTGTTGGTTGAGTTTTTATCAAAACTTGATTATTGATATGGAGTGTGATGGTTGGGGGGGGGGGGTGGGCCCGGGTATCAGTCAGATGGTAACAAACCTTTTTATCATAGCCATTTATTGATGGATTCTGGCAATTTTCGGTATGTGATTTAATTGTCATGTGGGACAACTGCACACATTTTGGTCCACTCCTAAATTCTAACCAGAGTTGCATCTGGAAGTGTTAGGAGAAAGAAAAAGCTATTGAGAAAACTATTGAGAGATTGATCTACTTATTCAAAGTGACAATGTTGAACAATACTGAGCGAACAATGTTGAAAAAATGTTGAGAAAGAAAAAAACTATTGTTCAAAAGGTCCAGAAACATGCCAAAATGAGCGAGGTCAAGGACACAGTCGCACGTGAAATTGGACCTGCCCATATTGTTCCCGGGATCAAAGTAGGCCTATGTACCAAATTTGAGTAGGATCGGTCAAGCAGTTTTCGAGTCTATAACACATACATACATATATAACATACATACATACATACATACACACAGACAGAAGTTCCAATATTTATAATAGATTTTGTCCCTTTGCGTGATAACTTGTACAAACATCAACCAATTTCTTTCATATTTGGTACATGGATCTTTTACAACAATATCTCGAAAGAGTTCGAACACCAGATTTGTCCGATCCTTGTTTAATACCTGAGTAATATGGTGCTTACTTTTCTATTTTTCGCAGTTTTGTGATCGTTAGCACGAAAACTTGAACAAACATCAACCGATTACATTCATATTTGATATATGGATCTTTTACAACAATACCTCCATCTATTTCGTAACACAGGTTTGTCCAGTTATTGTTACCTGAGTTACGGCCCTTAATTCTGAGATATGGTTCTTTAGTTCGTCCATTTTTAGTGATTCTTGTTCGAACAGATTCACTCTTATGGGCGAAAAATTTCAACCAAAGCCATCTTTAATGCACAACCCTTGTTTCTTCTCTAGTGTGATGCCGAAAATTATTAAAGATGGATTATCTCTTTCTATAACAAGTTCTATATAGATTCCTGTGTTTAAAATAATAAATATGATTCGAAGACCTCTGTCCGGAAATGCTTCTATCAATTAATATTGATTTTTTTTTAATTTTCTGGTATAAAATACATACAATAAATTTTAGATATTTTATGGCTCGCATTCGTTCGGAATTTAAAATTAGTGAGGAAAAATTATCTAATTTGGACACAAATCCTAATTTTATGAATAAATTATAATTACCTGATATGTCCAGTCAGATTAACTATTCCGAGCCTACCGGTTCGTTCCGCTTTTCGTATTTCGTGTTTTGTAAATTGGAAGTCGATAGCGCAACGCAAATTCCTCCCATTTGCATTCATTTGAGGTGTACTACAAGCCTACAATGCAAACTTCATAGGGGAGGATGGGTGGGTCCTGG
This sequence comes from Siphonodentalium dalli, assembly GCA_032622095.1. NCBI lineage: Eukaryota > Metazoa > Mollusca > Scaphopoda > Gadilida > Siphonodentaliidae > Siphonodentalium > Siphonodentalium dalli. The sequence continues at coordinate 63,552,657 of CP136067.1, forward strand.
ACATATCAGGTAATTATAATTTATTCATAATATAAGGACTTGTGTCCAAATTAGATAACTTTATATCATAAATTAGATAATAACCTGATATGTCCATATGTTCCAGTATCTTTAGGCTTGAGAGCTTCTCTTACTTCGCTGTGTCCTGCTGATGTCGTTGTGGCTCTTCCACTTGTAACTTGTACAATCCACCTAGATATTGTCTGGCAAGTCACTGATTTGTGAGGTTCATTTATTGCTAAAAATAAATTATCTGTCCCCTCTTTAGGACGATATTGGTCTGTTCTCTTCTGTATTTGATCAAAGTGTGCCTGGGGTCCAGTAAAGGATTGCTTTCAAAGGAGTCTACATTGATAATAGGACTTTGATGTGATATTCTATCTTGCTTTGAAAGTCCCTGGCGTAAATGTAATGTTCCTACTCTGAACCTGCATGCACCCTTCACCCTCATCGGCAGTGAATTACAGAGGGCTGCTGTATTTAATATGAATAAACGGTCTTGTGAATTGGCATTAAATTGGGGAAGCCGAAAGTTTTTTGAGTTACGGGTATTAATTTTGGATACTTCAGATACAAGTGGGGGCACTAAGTTTTAGAGGTACTCCGGGGCCGAGTTTAAATATAGATCATTTTGTGATATAAATAAAGTATTGACTTCTCACCTCTCTTTTTTAGAGTCTCCCAACCTGCTTCAATTATAAGTTTATTATTACCCGTGGGCCTGGTACATCTGGTTACAATGCGCGCCGCTTCTAGTTGTATGTCTTCCAACTTGTCAGATTCTGCTATTAAATGTGCAATTGTCCCAGATAACGTTTGCATATTCTATGATTGGTCTTACAAGAGTGAAATAACATTTTTCTAGGGTTTCTCTATTAAGAACGTATTTTTGTTTTTGTAACATAGATATTCGATACCATGCAAGTTTGGATATAGAAGCAATATGGGCCTTCCATTAGCAATTGTTTTCAAAAACGACACCAAGGTGTTTGTGGCTTGATACTGTGTTTAATGGGACATTGTTCATATATAAGTCTGGGTGATTCAAAGGGTTTTGTTTATGTGATATGCACATAACTTCCGATTTACTGGCATTGAATTTTACTAGCCATCTCTTCGACCATGCTTCCAGTGTATTTTTATCGTTTTGCATTATTTTAGCACTTTGTATCAGATCTTTAATAGGCAGAGATATGGACGTATCATCAGCAAATAGTCTAATATCACATTTAATTCCTTTGATAATGTCGTTAATGTAGGTTAAAAATAAAATCGGCTAAGGACAGATTCTTGGGGCACACCAGCTTTAACCCCTCTCCAGGAAGAGGATTATGAGCCTAAAAGACTCTTTGCTCGGGGTTGGTTACATATGATTCGGGGTTGGTTACATATGATTCAATCCATCTGAGGAGATTACCTATAATACCCATTCTTTTTAATTTATAAACTAAACCACGGTGCCAAACTTTGTTGAATTCTTTGCTTATATCGAAGAATAAGACTCTGACATCCTGGCCTTCATCCAAACTTTTACTAATTTCATGATAAATTTCGCATAATTGGTGTGATGTTCACTGACCGGGGAGGAATTCAGCTTGGTGTTTGCACAGCAAATATTTTTGGTAATAAATGTGAGTAGATGTTTGGCTATGCATTTCTCGTATACTTTATCAATACAACTTTAATAGTAAGGATATGGGTCTGCAGTTTCCAGGGTCTGTTGGGTCTCCCTTTTTAAAATTGTTTGCACATTTCCATTCATCGGGAAAGAAGGAGTTTTCCATGAATGTTTTAAACATTATTTTCAATGGATGATTCAAGCTATGACATTTTTTTTAGTACCGGTATACGCGGATTTATCTCATCGTAACCGGAAGACTTATCAGTAACAAGATTTCTATTATGTCGGATTCAGATATTTGTATTTCATCTAGTTCTGTGATAGATTTCAACTAACATTAAAACAAATAATAACCGAATCTACCAACTGAAGACAATTGTATGTTGTTTGTTACTGCTAGTTCCCAGATTTCTGTGCCATTTGACACATATGTAAAGAATGGGTTCCGCCCTGTTTGTTCAGATAGCTGTCACTGTCATGTTGTCGGTCCGTACTAAGACTGACTGGTCGCTGACGTATGGCAGAAACTGATTCATAACTAGCGGAACTGTTCTCATTTCTAGCCAATTGATGTGTTGATACGTATCTGCGTCGCACCATTTGCCCTGTATCATATGGTTCCCGAAATGTCCTCCCCAACCCATTGTGCTGGCTTGGTATTGACCGAGGTAGTTGCGCTCGCCTTCACAATGGATTTACCCTTTAAAATGATTGCTGGTTGTATCCACCGATTAAGATGTGGTAATAGCTGTGTGAAAATGGGACAATTTGACTGTAATCCTGACCCGATTGATCCCAATTCTGTTTCAGATGCCATTGACCTGGTTGCATTCGAAGCCTGGCATAGGGAATGATTTCTACACAGGAGGCTATCAACCCCAGAAGTTGAGAATATTGTTCTGCTTTGCCGGGTCGTTTTTTACAATATTTTGCAGATTTATCATTCTCTCTGTTGTTGGGTTTACTAGATTCTGATCTAAAAGAAACTCCACCCCGAGATACCTTTTAGTGTCTGAGTGGGTTGGAGTATAGATTTCTCCAAGTTTATCAAAAAACCTAGATCCTTTAAAGTTCTTAACAAAATCAACTGATCTTTCACCAGGTTTTGTCAGGACGTGTTTAATAGAATCCAATCTTCTATGTAGGTGCTCACATATAGACTTTTTTGTCTTAAGTGGGTAACCACGCATGAAACCACTTTGGTGTACACCCTTGGTGCACTATTTGCCCCGAAACAAAGAGCTTGCCATTGTTAACACTGATTTCCCACACAAAACCAAAGAAATTGTTGGTGTTGTTCCCACACTTTCAGATGGAAATAAGCATGAATATCCATCGTCATTCCCCATTCTCCTGGACGAATCATGTCCATTGTCTTTGTCAGTGTTGCCATTTGAAAATTGGATGTACTGGTTGAGAGGTCGCAGATTTATGACATGTCTCATTTCGCTCTTGTCTTTCTATGGTACAAGAAATAGCATACTGTAAAAACGTTCGTGTTTTTGTGACACCAAATATTGGATTAAGTCTTCTATTGCAAATACATGTATTACCGCTTTCATCTCCAGATTGTTGATACCCTGTACTGTCTGCCCTGCAAAATGGGAACGCCGTTGGGAACTGGCATCGTTTGTGATCGAAAACCGTTTTATGATCTGAAAAGAGGAATAGACCCTGTTGCATGTTTGATATTTGTTACCACCAGTTTAGATGGGGTACCAAATCTTGTGTGCACGGGACCATGAACTCGTATGAATGGCGAACTGGTTGCCATCTTTTCAAGAGGTACATCTGAATGGGTCTCATGTCAAGACGAGCATTCTGAATCAACTCCAGACATGACGCTACGATGCCTAATAGATGCAGATAACTGCGGATAGTGTCCCATCATCTCAACAGATCCATTACTGCCTGTTGGAGTACTGATAAACGATATACTGTGAGACAAACTAACCCTTTGTCCAAATGAAACATGGCCCCCAAAATAAGTTAACATTTAGAATGGTTCCAAATGAGATCTTTTGACATTATTAATAAACCCAGATTTGGAATGGTTTCCACAAACATTTCCCTGTCTTGCAATGGGCCTGTTCGAGATGAATTTAGACAAATCCAGTCGTCTATATAAACGACTAGAAGCAGGTCCATCTGGTGGAAGTACGCGGCTACGTTCGTGACCACTTTTGTGTATATGCGAGGGGCTGTTGTTGCACTGAAACATTTTCTCCATTGATACTGAACACCACCCACGCTGAATCGGAAAATAATCTTGTGGTCTTCCCACAATTGTACATGGAGATATGCGTCCTGTACCAGTATTTCTCTGTTGAAAAACCCCATCTCCCTTTTGTATATAAAAGGACAAGACCTTTTTAGAGTATCCATCTTTAAGGGTTCTTTCCGAATGTAAAGGTTCAGAGTATTTAGATTTGTGAAAACTACCATCCGGCTTTGGTACTAGGAAAATCGTACTATAAAAACCTTGATTCGATAAATGGTTTGGTGCGACTTAGATAATATTTGAAGTTAGAAGTCTTAAAATTTCATATTTGAGAAAACTTCATCTCTGTTTTGTTCAAATGAGTTTCTTTCACACCGTGGAAAGGTGGAAATTAAGAAAATCAATTTGATAACCATTTCGATTGACATCTGTCGGCTTTAATATTTTCCCAAGCTTGGTGAAAATGTGTGAATCAACCTCCGACTGGTACATTCGGAAATGGATGCTTGATTAACATGTTCCTTCCTTACCTTTAAAGAGTCATCTGCATTGTGATTTTCCCTCCTTGTCCAGCAGTTTTGGCATTTCCTTTGCCACGAAAAAGAATCATTTGGAACTATTTTTGGAATTTCAAAAAGGCTTAGAGTCTTCTGCATTGTGATTTTCCTCTGGAAGAACCACTGTCATATCATCCACCTCGTCTGGATCCATAAGAGAACCCTACTTGTCCAGCAGTTTTAGCATTTCCTTCGCCACAAAAAAGTTTCATTTGGAACTATTTTTTGAATTTCGAAAAAGCTCAAACTCAGCTGATTTTGATGTGGACTGTTGGTCCCAATCATTACTAAATTCCGGCCAGGTTAACAGTTCTTGTAACTTTCCTCGGTGGTCATTTAGAGGATTTGTCTGTCAAATTTCTCTTAGAAGTTTTGATTGATGACAAAGGTTCATTCACAACTTTACTTTTATCTTTATTCCCTCTAAGAAAACTTTCAAGCTGATCCCCGAATAACCCGTCTGACGCTAACGGTAAAACGGCTAAGTCCTTGGATCTGCTGCCTGATACAAATTTGAATTGCTGATCGCTGTTTGCCAACAAATCAAATGATGCATGGCCCCTTCACGGCCTAATTATAGCACATCGAAAAAATGTCCCTAATTTAGATTTTTGTAGATTCAAGTCAACCACCTCAGCTTGAACACCTTCAATAAGGCATGCAAAGGCTTGTTGTGTATAGACATTCATAGCTATTCCCATCTGCTTAGCGGGCTGACCACTATAATGAATTTGAATGGATTGGAAAACAACTTTCTTCCAGATCGTGTGCTATAATACCTCTGTTAGGATCCTGCACTGAACCATATACAGATACATATCTGCTTTGTGCAGACTTTCCATGTGTCCTTATGAAACACTATTCTACAAATTCATCCAAAGAAGGTACTACCATTTTCAAGAAATCATTTGAAGACTCAACAAAAGGGAATTCCTCAAATAACTGTTCGAAATCATGAAGAGAACGTTTGTCAAAGGTACGTCCATTGACACATTCAGGCTGTTAAGTGTTTAGGTAAAACATCTTTACCAAAAAAGGTCCACCATAAGACCTTGGTTATGGTAAACTAAATGTTTAACTTTTGTCTTGAATAACAGTCATCAAAACTTGTCAACGGCCTGACACCGAAAACACATCGTTATCTATTAAACTACTGACACCATTATCACACTGATCACTGTGCTTTTTTGCACATTGACGATCGTATCGGTAGTCTTGCTTTTCGGACAGCCTCTTCGGCTCCTGAGCAATAAACTTGTGTTGTCTTACGGGCAACCCTGAAGATCCCCTAGATTTAGAGTGTTTATCGGTCATTCTAGAAAATCACCAGGTCTGAGTACTTTGACGTAGACCGGCAATATAATATCTAACTTTTCGTCGGTCTCCTTGCGAAGTGCCCACATTTCTCGTTCTTGCAAGGCAATCTACTCCTCCAGAAAATTGTAGCACAACCTTATGCTTACACAGATTATCGAGTGGAGATTTAAAGTAGACTCTGTCGGAGAAACAGACGCCTCAGATTCTGACATTGTAAGAGCAGCACAAAAATTCAGCACATCTGACTTTGAGCATTGAGAAATCAAACTGGTATATGCGCAATGAGCATGCTCGGCCCGGTTAGAGTAATTAAAAAACTTTAACCAGGAGTTTGGGCAGCGAGTTTACAGAGGTTGAGATATCTAATTATGTATGAATTATGTTAAATAAAATCCAAAGGTGATTCTCAGCTGGTTGCTTCTTGTTGAAGGCAGCATTACTTGTCTGTGCTCTAGCACTATTCACTATTCACATAGGCCTCTTGGCCAGAGAACCATGGCGTAAATCCAGAAGGCTCAGAATAGTTAATCTGACTGAACATATCAGGTAATTGCCTAATTTATGATATAAAATTATTCCAATTGATTATCGCCATATATAAGAAAATATTCCTCCACCGAGGACCACTATTTTGGCATAGTCACCGACAAGCCATGCAATATTTATTATATTTTATCGAACGTTTTTCATTCTGTCCCAGGACCCATAATGTCAAACAATTCACAATCGTCTATATCCCATGTATTCCCTTTTCATCGCAGAATAATTTCAATTTTCAGTGCAAAGTTCTGTTGTTTATTTTGTTTTTTTGCTTAAATAAATTGCCCGGCTTCTAATTGGGCAAATCTTAAATTTTATTCCTCAGGAATTATTGTTGCCATTTTGACTAGCAATGGAAAGCAGATGTCGTCGTTGTTGTTGTTGTTGTTAAACAATGACATCAGTTCAAAACAATACTTTTTTTTCTCCGGAAAACAAACTGAAGATTCGTTCAGAAAATTTAGTAGCGCGAACTAAGGAAATAGACAAAAATATCGAAGCGATATTGTGATCAGCAGCGAAAGAAACATGATAAATCGCCACATCAAACATGGGTAAAACATCACAAATAACATAAAGAATTTGCTTACGATCATTTATTGTGCTCTAGTTGTCGATTACAAAGACATTTCAGATAAAAACATGTTGAACTTTTGCAGCGAGGCGGAGATGACTTTCAAATTACCTCCCCGGAATAGTGGGCATGCTAAAAATAGATTTCCAGATTTTCCAAGCGATAGTGGGTGTGCTAAAATTAGGAGGCGCACTATCGTGTTGTGGACAACACTATCGATAATAGTGAATGTCAAACAACCAATCACAAGCATGGATTAGGCTTAGATAGTCAAGTGAGATAAAATATGACGTAATATAATTTTGTATACTAAAATGTGTACACCATGTTGGTTCTGTCCATGGCACTAATGGCTATATACATGTTATATTTATTGCAGTTATGAAAACTATGAAGGAAAATAATACACGCGTAGAAACACTTATGACTCTAAATTGGACATATAAACTATTTCAGAGTATATAAACCTGCAGATTTTAAATCCTGCTTAGTTTTCACTTCACTTATGTCCCTATTAAACATGATAATACATATACATACTCAAATTTGCAATTCAGCAGGGTTGCCAAGGACATTGAGACTGAGAAGAGTTGTAATGTCCCAGACTACGTGCAGCGGGGAAATAGCAAAGTTTGATATACCGAACATCCTACTAACTGCTTCACTCACCTCAACTGCTTGAGCTGAGACTACTTTATACACTCACCATCCCTGAGGATAAGACCAGTGTGAGGCAGAAGGGCAGTATATTTGCCTTAGAAAACTTTCACCGGCTGATTTCGAGACTATAACAACTGCCAGGTCGAAGCACAACATTTCACTTATTTTTAGCTATTATCATGGCTTGGTATCTGTCGTCCTTGTGTCTGTGCTTGTGTGCATCCATCAACAATTTCCTTTAGCAAGGGCTATAGGTCATACCATTGGTTGGATCATTATGAAATGGGAACGAGTCATTGTGGGGTCATTGGGCAAAAAAACATGGCCACCAGTGGCCAACTTGGATTTCAAAATTCAATCCATTAGCACGGGCTACAGGTCGTACATTTGGTTTGATCATCATGAAATTTGTCATAGCTGTTGACATTGACATGTAGAGGGAACAAGTCATTTTGGGATCATTCGGCAAAAAAACACGGCCACCAGTGGCCATCATAAATTTCAAAATTCAATCCATTATCACGGGCTACATACAGGTCATACTTTTCATCTAATCATCATGAAATTTGTCCTGGATGTTATTAGTGACATGTAGATGGGAACGAATCATTTTGGGGTCATTCGGCCATAAAACTTTTGGGGTCATTCGGCCATAAAACATGGCCGCTGGCAGCCATCTTCGATTTTACTTTTTGCATGACTAAATCCTTTGGCATGGGTTACAAGTCGTATCTTTGGTTTGATCATTATGAAATTTATCATGGATGTCAACATTGACATATAGATGGGAACGAGTCATTTTGGGGTCATTCGGTCATAAAACATGGCCACTGGCAGCCATCTTAGATTTTACTCTTTGCATAACTAAATCCTTTGGCATGGGCTACAAGTCGTACCTTTGGTCGGATCATTATTAAATTTGTCATGGCTGTTGGCATTGACATGTAGATGGGAACGAATCATTCCTGGATCATTCGGTAAAAAAACATGGCCGCCAATGGCCATCTTGGATTTCAAAATTCAATTCATTAGCATGGGCTACAGGCCCGAGTGTTCGTCTGACCATGATGAAATTTGTCCTGGATGTTAATATTGACATGTAGATGGGAACGAGTCATTTTGGGGTCATTCGGCCATAAAACATGGCCACCTGCAGCCGTCTTGGATTTTACTCTTTGCATGATTAAATCCCTTGGCACAGGCTGCAAGTCGTATCTTTGGTCGGATCATTTATATGAAATTTGTCATAGCTGTTGACATTGAGATGTAGATGGGAACAAGTCATTTTGGCGTCATTCGGCAAAAAACATGGCCACTAGTGGCCATCATAGATTTCAAAATTCAGGCCATTAGCATAGGCCACAGGTCCGAGTGTTCGTCTGATCATCATGAAATTTGTCATTTTGGGGTCATTCGGCCACAAAATATGGCCGCTGGCAGGCATTTTGGATTTAGATCAATTTGAAATTTGGAATTATCCTAAATTCAATGGACCCGAACAGCATCCCAACGAGGTTGTGAATATTGGCTGGAGAAAGATTGCTACTGCAACTGGGAATGTAAATGATGCAATATCCTCTGGTGAGCGTCAACGGAATGAGTTTGAGGAAATTCTATACAGTGGTGTCTGCAAAACAATACATATATGACGGTTGAGACAATGTACCGGATAAAATGGATGTACAATTGGGTCAAATTGAGGTATTTGCTAGAAGCCCATTTGATCTGAGAGTTGTGTGGCGACAATCCATTTGATATCAAGGGTATAGTGGCTCTTGTATGTGTTTTCTCTAGTTCCTATATTGGGAAGACTGTATCCCAAAATCTAAGTATGTCATGAAAACCAAATGAGCATCTGAGTAGTGCTATGAAAAAAATCACACTTCATCCACAGTGATCACACTTCAGTACAGCAAATGAATCAGTCCACATCAATAAATCACACTTCGTTAATATCTAGAACCATAATTTTATTTCATAAATTAACCTACCTCATATGGCTCAGAATATATCACTTTAACGCTTCATCTCAACTCGCATCGTTCCGTTTCCGGTGTGGCTTTTTTTAATTACCCACTTATGTGACGTCACACCGGAATACCTCTGCCTACTTCAGTTTATCAATTTTGCGTCCTCGAAGCAACATCGTTTCTTATTGTTCGTCTAATATGACGGACTCTGTTCACATTATAAGCCTCTGGCTTGGTGAACGACACTTTATATGAGGATTATACAGTATTTGTATGCCTCGTTTTTTGGCCAGAATATGGCCTCATTTGACAAGAGATCTTTGTCTTTGTCCGCGGGAAAATATGGCGGAAAATTTCGATGTGCGGTATAGCCTATAATGGCTCCGGCACCTCGTAGATGAAGATTCAAGATCAAGATAAAGGAACAGAAAGTCCTCAGTGCTAGTGCCAGTATGGTATAGACTAGACACGGACTCTTTCTCGGGCTGACAGCTCAGCAGAATCATTCCCTTGAAATCTCTTAACAGAGAAATGGGACAGTCCACTGTGTTAGTGCCTCTGGGCCAAGACATAGGACTTCATCAAATTTACACTCAGACGGTAATTGTGTCTGATGTAGAATCAGAACGCTCAAATTCGTGGCGAAAAGCCAACGTTAGAGCGAGTCTCGGCGAGACGTTTATGATGCAATAGTATCCCTGAAAACTCTGACAGAGAGATTTTGATACAATGTACGTGTACTGACGAAAAGGCCGGAGAAGAACGAAACATTGCAATGTCTATTCGTATTCAAACTCCAACAAAATCTGTATTAGCTCCTGATTTCGTATCAGAACGCTCTATCACAGCGAAAAGAAGAGCGATACTATACAATCGATCTCTATATTCCTCAAATTTGAGGCTGAGGAAGGCCAGTTTTGATTATCGGGCAACTATATTAGATTTTGAAATGACGTTTTCAACTTCACAGCCTCTCTGATTATGATGGCTTACCCACAAGGTTCCAATATAGGCTACATTCACAGCCGTATAAAAGTCTAAATAGAGTATTAACCGTATTGGTATTTTGTTGCTAAACAGTAGTATAGACCAGTATATATGAGCTAGCTATACGGAGCATGTACATGTACGCTATACGCTGCTTGCTTAGGGTATTGGATCTATGACGAAAACTCTTAATGGTGAGGCAGGGTTATATATAGACCAAGATACACGGAAAACTCACATTAGAAATATACCTTCTCTATCGACACAGTGTCATGACTAATTCGGGGGCTGCATTTCGCTATATTTTTAGTGAGACGACAGTAATTATTGACCTTAACAGACACTTGCATGTCTGCATTATGCGAATATCAATGTTACCATTAGCCGTAACCAATCCTCGGTGACATCTTATCGAACCTGTGATGCGTTGAACAAAAACTTCGGCAAGACTTAGTGCCGGTATTTCAGATTCCCGTTAGTACAAAACAATAGGGATATCATTATAAAGACCGGACATCATCCAAAGGACAATGAAATATATTGGTACCGGTACACCGTTATCAGAACGTGTGTAGTTACAAGACACATGCAACCCCAGTAACTGTTTACAAGGCGCAATATAAATGCGCGGACAGGGTCAATGACCGACTGTAAATCGTGTCCAAGAGCAGGAACGTATAACGAAACATATCGCTGCCGCTAGCTTCGTCTCCCATTTCAACTTTTTAATACATCGTTTGAAAAGCAATTATGAAACATGAGAGTCATTCATCTGATGAGCTATATGTAGACTACAGCCAATCATCGATAGGCCTACTGCGGCACAATAATAGACGTTTCCCCGACGGGAATGAAACTTTCAAATTGATCACAATCTTTATTAAAATACCCCTGATTGTTTACCTGAACTTTTAGCCAAACATTGTCTGACTTCTATTAATTTATAAATCTTTCAAAACTGCTCAATTTCAAATCAGAGACAAATGAGAGAAAGTTGAGGTATACTGCCACCTCTGGAAAAAAAAACCTCTGCTAGATGAGAGAGAGAGAGAGAGAGAGAGAGAGATATGTGCCTCATCGAGTATCACTTACTGTTCATAAGGTAGCTGCAATATTGGCAATATCCACCTACCTGTGGACAACTTATCTTCAAAATCAGCAAAGATATTACTATCAACTATTACTCTCAACTTACACATGAATATTTATGGCTGTAAGGTCCTTCCTTTGCTCTTACATTTTTGTCCCCTTCATACAATTAACATTTTATGCTAGATAGATATATTTATTGACAGATACAACCACTTGAGGCCAATGTCAAAACAATTACATAAATAAAATGTGATTTATATAAGTATAGTAACATAAATATATTAATTTTCAATGTTTTTGTTGGTTAGCCATATTATTAAAGGCCTAAATATTGTAGCTTATTTCCGCAAATAAACGCTCTCTTAGATTTGTATATTAAAATGGTGATGTGATCTTCGGTTTCTACCTCCATTCCATACTCTTTGCAAATTCTCTCATCAGCAGGTACTTTAGATTGTTTTTGTCTGCCTTTCTCAATTTCTAAACTATGGTTGCTAATCAGAAGCTTTGTGAAAAATATTCTACTGGCAAAATTTTTAACGAGGTTCAAATATGGTTCTATCTGGTATTTTATTTTCACTCTTCTATAAGTTTGCAACTTGTTTTATCCTGATGTTTTTCGTCGTTGAATTTATCTCATCTGAAACAGCATACATGATTATTTTTTAAGTTATCACAAAGTTTCAAATTGATTTCAAGGCTTTTATATCACCATTATTGAAAATATGTAATATATAAAGTTATATTAAATACGATTTTCGGATAAAATCGCAGATTTGTATATAAGAGATTCTTGGTCTGTGGGCGATGACTTTATTGCATATTTAACTGCACAAGATATGGCTTCATACACAATACAACTTCATATAAAATAGGATATCTACCTTGTTCTGTGACTTGCTGAAGGTCAACCTCATTGTGAACCATCTGTGCCTCTGCCTTGAAATATTTATATGTATGTGCACATATGTACTACGGGTTTGACTGTTCTGTGGAGAATGAAGTGAGGTATGGTTTCATTTTCGTTTTCTTTCTATTCTCCACAAACAACAGGAGTTTATGTTTTGCATTATTCAGTGCTATAATATCTTTTCATTGATTCATTTTAACTTTTCCTAATTCAGACTTTTCTGTTTCACAATAATGGATATTATTTTATTTGTGTCAAATTATAGCTCTTTATTAATATCTGGTGTTTCTTATTTTAGAATCTGTCTTTATATGAAAATATTTATTTCCCAAACCTTTCACCCATGTATGACAGAATTGCATTTCCAATTCATGTTATATTATCCATGGTATTTCCAGTTCATGTTATATCATCCAACTCATGTTATATCATCCAACTCATGTTATATCACCCATGTCATGTCCAACTAATGTTATATCATCCAACACATGTTATAGCATCCATGTCATGTCCAACTCATGTTATATCATCCAACTCATGTTATATCATCCATGTCATGTCCAACTCATGTTATATCATCCATGTCATGTCCAACTCATGTTATATCATCCAACTCATGTTATATCATCCAACTCATGTTATATCATCCAACTCATGTTATATCATCCATGTCATGTCCAACTCATGTTATATCATCCAACTCATGTTATATCATCCAACTCATGTTATATCATCCAACTCATGTTATATCATCCATGTCATGTCCAACTCATGTTATATCATCCAACTCATGTTATATCATCCAACTCATGTTATATCATCCAACTCATGTTATATCATCCATGTCATGTCCAACTCATGTTATATCATCCAACTCATGTTATATCATCCATGTCATGTCCAACTCATGTTATATCATCCAACTCAAGTAATAGCATCCATGTCATGTCCAACTCATGTTATATCATCCAACTCATGTTATATCACCCAACTCATGTTATAGCATCCATGTCATGTCCAACTCATGTTATATCATCCAACTCATGTTATATCATCCAACTCATGTTATAGCATCCATGTCATGTCCAACTCATGTTATATCATCCATGTCATGTCCAACTCATGTTATATCATCCAACTCAAGTAATAGCACCCATGTCATGTCCAACTCATGTTATATCATCCAACTCATGTTATATCACCCAACTCATGTTATAGCATCCATGTCATGTCCAACTCATGTTATATCATCCAACTCATGTTATATCATCCAACTCATGTTATATCACCCAACTCATGTTATAGCATCCATGTCATGTCCAACTCATGTTATATCATCCAACTCATGTTATATCATCCAACTCATGTTATAGCATCCATGTCATGTCCAACTCATGTTATATCATCCATGTCATGTCCAACTCATGTTATATCATCCAACTCAAGTAATAGCATCCATGTCATGTCCAACTCATGTTATATCATCCAACTCATGTTATATCACCCAACTCATGTTATATCATCCAACTCATGTTATATCATCCAACTCATGTTATAGCATCCATGTCATGTCCAACTCATGTTATATCATCCATGTCATGTCCAACTCATGTTATATCATCCAACTCAAGTAATAGCATCCATGTCATGTCCAACTCATGTTATATCATCCAACTCATGTTATATCACCCAACTCATGTTATAGCATCCATGTCATGTCCAACTCATGTTATATCATCCAACTCATGTTATATCATCCAACTCATGTTATAGCATCCATGTCATGTCCAACTCATGTTATATCATCCATGTCATGTCCAACTCATGATATACCATCCAACTCATGTTATAGCATCTATGTCATGTCCAACTCATGTTATATCATCCAACTCATGTTATATCATCCAATTCATGTTATATCATCCATGCCATGTCCAACTCATGTTATATCATCCAATTCATGTTATATCATCCATGCCATGTCCAACTCATGATATATCATCCAACTCATGTTATAGCATCGATGTCATGTCAAACTCATGTTATATCATCCAACTCATGTTATATCATCCAACTCATGTTATATCATCCAATTCATGTTATATCATACCTGCCATGTCCAACTCATGTTATATCATCCAACTAATGTTATATCATCCAACTAATGTTATATCATCCAACTCATGTTATATCATCCAACTTTAAATATGTTATATCATCCAATTCATGTTATATCACCCATGCCATGTCCAACTCATGTTATAGCATCCATGTCATGTCCAACTCATGTTATATCATCCAACTCATGTTATATCATCCAACTCATGTTATATCATCCATGTCATGTCCAACTAATGTTATATCATCCATGTCATGTTATATCATCCAACTCATGTTATAGCATCCATGTCATGTCCAACTTATGTTATATCATCCAACTCATGTTTTAGCATCCATGTCATGTCCAACTCATGTTATATCATCCAACTCATGTTATATCATCCAACTCATGTTATAGCATCCATGCCATGTCCAACTAATGTTATATCATTCAACTCATGTGTTATATCATCCAACTCATGTTATATCATCCATGCCATGTCCAACTCATGCTATATCATTCAACTCATGTTATATCATCCATATCATGTCCAACTCATGTTATATCATCCATGTCATGTCCAACTCATATTATATCATCCAACTCATGTTATAGCATCCATGTCATGTCCAACTCATGTTATATCATCCAACTCATGTTATAGCATCCATGTCATGTCCAACTCATGTTATATCATCCAACTCATGTTATATCATCCATGTCATGTCCAACTCATATTATATCATCCAACTCATGTTATAGCATCCATGTCATGTCCAACTCATGTTATATCATCCAACTCATGTTATAGCATCCATGTCATGTCCAACTCATGTTATATCATTCAACTCATGTGTTATATCATCCAACTCATGTTATATCATCCATGCCATGTCCAACTCATGTTATATCATCCAACTCATGTTATATCATCCATGCCATGTCCAACTCATGTTATATCATCCAACTCATGTTATATCATCCATGCCATGTCCAACTCATGTTATATCATCCAACTCATGTTATATCATCCATGCCATGTCCAACTCATGTTATATCATCCAACTCATGTTATATCATCCATGCCATGTCCAACTCATGTTATATCATCCAACTCATGTTATATCATCCATGCCATGTCCAACTCATGTTATATCATCCAACTCATGTTATATCATCCATGCCATGTCCAACTCATGTTATATCATCCAACTCATGTTATAGCATCCATGCCATGTCCAACTAATGTTATATCATTCAACTCATGTGTTATATCATCCAACTCATGTTATATCATCCATGCCATGTCCAACTCATGCTATATCATTCAACTCATGTTATATCATCCATATCATGTCCAACTCATGTTAATATATCATCCATGTCATGTCCAACTCATATTATATCATCCAACTCATGTTATAGCATCCATGTCATGTCCAACTCATGTTATATCATCCAACTCATGTTATAGTATCCATGTCATGTCCAACTCATGTTATATCATCCAACTCATGTTATATCATCCATGTCATGTCCAACTCATACTATATCATCCAACTCATGTTATAGCATCCATGTCATGTCCAACTCATGTTATATCATCCAACTCATGTTATAGCATCCATGTCATGTCCAACTCATGTTATATCATCCAACTCATGTTATAGCATCCATGTCATGTCCAACTCATGTTATATAATCCAACTCATGTTATATTATCCAACTCGTGTTATAGCAGTCATGTCATGTTCAACTCATGTTATATCATTCAACTCATGTTTTACCATCCAACTCATGTTATATCACCCATGTCATGTCCAACTAATGTTATATCATCCAACACATGTTATAGCATCCATGTCATGTCCAACTCATGTTATATCATCCAACTCATGTTATATCATCCATGCCATGTCCAACTCATGTTATATCATCCAACTCATGTTATAGCATCCATGTCATGTCCAACTCAAGTTATATCACCCAACTCATGTTATAGCATCCAATTCATGTTATATCATCCATGTCATGTCCAACTCATGTTATAGCATCCAATTCATGTTATATCATCCATGTCATGTCCAACTCATGTTATATCATCCAACTCATGTTATAGCATCCATGTCAGGTCCAACACATGTTATAGCATCCATGTCATGTCCAACTCATGATATACCATCCAACTCATGTTATATCATCCATGTCATGTCCAACTCATGTTATAGCATCCATGTCATGTCCAACTCTTGTTATATCATCCAACTCATGTTATAGCATCCAATTCATGTTATATCATCCAACTCATGTTATATCATCCATGTCATGTCCAACTCATGTTATATCACCCAACTCATGTTATATCATCCAACTCATGTTATATCATCCAACTCTTGTTATAGCATCCAATTCATGTTATATCATCCATGTCATGTCCAACTCGTGTTATATCATCCAACTCATGTTATAGCATCCATGTCATGTCCAACTCATGTTATATCACCCAACTCATGTTATATTACCCAACTCATGTTATATCATCCATGTCATGTCCAACTCATGTTATATCACCCAACTCATGTTATATCACCCAAAGCATGTTATATCATCCATGTCATGTTATATCACCCAACTCATGTTATATCATCCATGTCATGTCCAACTCATGTTATATCAGCCATGTCATGTCCAACTCATATTATATCATCCATGTCATGTCCAACTCATGTTATATCACCCAACTCATGTTATATCACCCAACTCATGTTATATCATCCATGTCATGTTATATCACCCAACTCATGTTATATCACCCAACTCATGTTATATCATCCATGTCATGTCCAACTCATGTTATATCACCCAACTCATGTTATATCACCCAACTCATGTTATATCATCCATGTCATGTCCAACTCATGTTATATCATCCAACTCATGTTATATCACCCAACTCATGTTATATCACCCAACTCATGTTATATCACCCAACTCATGTTATATCATCCATGTCATGTCCAACTCATGTTATATCATCCATGTCATGTCCAACTCATATTATATCATCCATGTCATGTCCAACTCATGTTATATCACCCAACTCATGTTATATCACCCAACTCATGTTATATCATCCATGTCATGTTATATCACCCAACTCATGTTATATCACCCAACTCATGTTATATCATCCATGTCATGTCCAACTCATGTTATATCACCCAACTCATGTTATATCATCCATGTCATGTCCAACTCATGTTATATCATCCAACTCATGTTATATCACCCAACTCATGTTATATCACCCAACTCATGTTATATCACCCAACTCATGTTATATCATCCATGTCATGTTATATCATCCATGTCATGTCCAACTCATGTTATATCATCCAACTCATGTTATATCACCCAACTCATGTTATATCATCCATGTCATGTCCAACTCATGTTATATCACCCAACTCATGTTATATCATCCAACTCATGTTATATCATCCAACTCATGTTATATCACCCAACTCATGTTATATCATCCAATTCATGTTATATCATCCATGTCATGTCCAACTCATGTTATATCATCCAACTCATGCTATAGCATCCATGTCATGTCCAACTCATGTTATATCACCCAACTCATGTTTAATATATCATCCAACTCATGCTATATCATCCAACTCATGTTATAGCATCCAATTCATGTTATAGCATCCAACTCATGTTATATCATCCATGCCATGTCCAACTCATGTTATATCATCCAACTCATGTTATATCATCCATGCCATGTCCAACTCATGTTATATCATCCAACTCATGTTATATCATCCATGCCATGTCCAACTCATGTTATATCATCCAACTCATGTTATATCATCCATGCCATGTCCAACTCATGTTATATCATCCAACTCATGTTATATCATCCATGCCATGTCCAACTCATGTTATATCATCCAACTCATGTTATATCATCCATGCCATGTCCAACTCATGTTATATCATCCAACTCATGTTATATCATCCATGCCATGTCCAACTCATGTTATATCATCCAACTCATGTTATAGCATCCATGCCATGTCCAACTAATGTTATATCATTCAACTCATGTGTTATATCATCCAACTCATGTTATATCATCCATGCCATGTCCAACTCATGCTATATCATTCAACTCATGTTATATCATCCATATCATGTCCAACTCATGTTATATCATCCATGTCATGTCCAACTCATATTATATCATCCAACTCATGTTATAGCATCCATGTCATGTCCAACTCATGTTATATCATCCAACTCATGTTATAGCATCCATGTCATGTCCAACTCATGTTATATCATCCAACTCATGTTATATCATCCATGTCATGTCCAACTCATATTATATCATCCAACTCATGTTATAGCATCCATGTCATGTCCAACTCATGTTATATCATCCAACTCATGTTATAGCATCCATGTCATGTCCAACTCATGTTATATCATCCAACTCATGTTATAGCATCCATGTCATGTCCAACTCATGTTATATAATCCAACTCATGTTATATTATCCAACTCGTGTTATAGAAGTCATGTCATGTTCAACTCATGTTATATCATTCAACTCATGTTTTACCATCCAACTCATGTTATATCACCCATGTCATGTCCAACTAATGTTATATCATCCAACACATGTTATAGCATCCATGTCATGTCCAACTCATGTTATATCATCCAACTCATGTTATATCATCCATGCCATGTCCAACTCATGTTATATCATCCAACTCATGTTATAGCATCCATGTCATGTCCAACTCAAGTTATATCACCCAACTCATGTTATAGCATCCAATTCATGTTATATCATCCATGTCATGTCCAACTCATGTTATAGCATCCAATTCATGTTATATCATCCATGTCATGTCCAACTCATGTTATATCATCCAACTCATGTTATAGCATCCATGTCAGGTCCAACACATGTTATAGCATCCATGTCATGTCCAACTCATGATATACCATCCAACTCATGTTATATCATCCATGTCATGTCCAACTCATGTTATAGCATCCATGTCATGTCCAACTCTTGTTATATCATCCAACTCATGTTATAGCATCCAATTCATGTTATATCATCCAACTCATGTTATATCATCCATGTCATGTCCAACTCATGTTATATCACCCAACTCATGTTATATCATCCAACTCATGTTATATCATCCAACTCTTGTTATAGCATCCAATTCATGTTATATCATCCATGTCATGTCCAACTCGTGTTATATCATCCAACTCATGTTATAGCATCCATGTCATGTCCAACTCATGTTATATCACCCAACTCATGTTATATTACCCAACTCATGTTATATCATCCATGTCATGTCCAACTCATGTTATATCACCCAACTCATGTTATATCACCCAAAGCATGTTATATCATCCATGTCATGTTATATCACCCAACTCATGTTATATCATCCATGTCATGTCCAACTCATGTTATATCAGCCATGTCATGTCCAACTCATATTATATCATCCATGTCATGTCCAACTCATGTTATATCACCCAACTCATGTTATATCACCCAACTCATGTTATATCATCCATGTCATGTTATATCACCCAACTCATGTTATATCACCCAACTCATGTTATATCATCCATGTCATGTCCAACTCATGTTATATCACCCAACTCATGTTATATCACCCAACTCATGTTATATCATCCATGTCATGTCCAACTCATGTTATATCATCCAACTCATGTTATATCACCCAACTCATGTTATATCACCCAACTCATGTTATATCACCCAACTCATGTTATATCATCCATGTCATGTCCAACTCATGTTATATCATCCATGTCATGTCCAACTCATATTATATCATCCATGTCATGTCCAACTCATGTTATATCACCCAACTCATGTTATATCACCCAACTCATGTTATATCATCCATGTCATGTTATATCACCCAACTCATGTTATATCACCCAACTCATGTTATATCATCCATGTCATGTCCAACTCATGTTATATCACCCAACTCATGTTATATCATCCATGTCATGTCCAACTCATGTTATATCATCCAACTCATGTTATATCACCCAACTCATGTTATATCACCCAACTCATGTTATATCACCCAACTCATGTTATATCATCCATGTCATGTTATATCATCCATGTCATGTCCAACTCATGTTATATCATCCAACTCATGTTATATCACCCAACTCATGTTATATCATCCATGTCATGTCCAACTCATGTTATATCACCCAACTCATGTTATATCATCCAACTCATGTTATATCATCCAACTCATGTTATATCACCCAACTCATGTTATATCATCCAATTCATGTTATATCATCCATGTCATGTCCAACTCATGTTATATCATCCAACTCATGCTATAGCATCCATGTCATGTCCAACTCATGTTATATCACCCAACTCATGTTTAATATATCATCCAACTCATGCTATATCATCCAACTCATGTTATAGCATCCAATTCATGTTATAGCATCCAACTCATGTTATATCATCCATGCCATGTCCAACTCATGTTATATCATCCAACTCATGTTATATCATCCATGCCATGTCCAACTCATGTTATATCATCCAACTCATGTTATATCATCCATGCCATGTCCAACTCATGTTATATCATCCAACTCATGTTATATCATCCATGCCATGTCCAACTCATGTTATATCATCCAACTCATGTTATATCATCCATGCCATGTCCAACTCATGTTATATCATCCAACTCATGTTATATCATCCATGCCATGTCCAACTCATGTTATATCATCCAACTCATGTTATATCATCCATGCCATGTCCAACTCATGTTATATCATCCAACTCATGTTATAGCATCCATGCCATGTCCAACTAATGTTATATCATTCAACTCATGTGTTATATCATCCAACTCATGTTATATCATCCATGCCATGTCCAACTCATGCTATATCATTCAACTCATGTTATATCATCCATATCATGTCCAACTCATGTTATATCATCCATGTCATGTCCAACTCATATTATATCATCCAACTCATGTTATAGCATCCATGTCATGTCCAACTCATGTTATAGCATCCATGTCATGTCCAACTCATGTTATATCATCCAACTCATGTTATATCATCCATGTCATGTCCAACTCATATTATATCATCCAACTCATGTTATAGCATCCATGTCATGTCCAACTCATGTTATATCATCCAACTCATGTTATAGCATCCATGTCATGTCCAACTCATGTTATATCATCCAACTCATGTTATAGCATCCATGTCATGTCCAACTCATGTTATATAATCCAACTCATGTTATATTATCCAACTCGTGTTATAGAAGTCATGTCATGTTCAACTCATGTTATATCATTCAACTCATGTTTTACCATCCAACTCATGTTATATCACCCATGTCATGTCCAACTAATGTTATATCATCCAACACATGTTATAGCATCCATGTCATGTCCAACTCATGTTATATCATCCAACTCATGTTATATCATCCATGCCATGTCCAACTCATGTTATATCATCCAACTCATGTTATAGCATCCATGTCATGTCCAACTCAAGTTATATCACCCAACTCATGTTATAGCATCCAATTCATGTTATATCATCCATGTCATGTCCAACTCATGTTATAGCATCCAATTCATGTTATATCATCCATGTCATGTCCAACTCATGTTATATCATCCAACTCATGTTATAGCATCCATGTCAGGTCCAACACATGTTATAGCATCCATGTCATGTCCAACTCATGATATACCATCCAACTCATGTTATATCATCCATGTCATGTCCAACTCATGTTATAGCATCCATGTCATGTCCAACTCTTGTTATATCATCCAACTCATGTTATAGCATCCAATTCATGTTATATCATCCAACTCATGTTATATCATCCATGTCATGTCCAACTCATGTTATATCACCCAACTCATGTTATATCATCCAACTCATGTTATATCATCCAACTCTTGTTATAGCATCCAATTCATGTTATATCATCCATGTCATGTCCAACTCGTGTTATATCATCCAACTCATGTTATAGCATCCATGTCATGTCCAACTCATGTTATATCACCCAACTCATGTTATATTACCCAACTCATGTTATATCATCCATGTCATGTCCAACTCATGTTATATCACCCAACTCATGTTATATCACCCAAAGCATGTTATATCATCCATGTCATGTTATATCACCCAACTCATGTTATATCATCCATGTCATGTCCAACTCATGTTATATCAGCCATGTCATGTCCAACTCATATTATATCATCCATGTCATGTCCAACTCATGTTATATCACCCAACTCATGTTATATCACCCAACTCATGTTATATCATCCATGTCATGTTATATCACCCAACTCATGTTATATCACCCAACTCATGTTATATCATCCATGTCATGTCCAACTCATGTTATATCACCCAACTCATGTTATATCACCCAACTCATGTTATATCATCCATGTCATGTCCAACTCATGTTATATCATCCAACTCATGTTATATCACCCAACTCATGTTATATCACCCAACTCATGTTATATCACCCAACTCATGTTATATCATCCATGTCATGTCCAACTCATGTTATATCATCCATGTCATGTCCAACTCATATTATATCATCCATGTCATGTCCAACTCATGTTATATCACCCAACTCATGTTATATCACCCAACTCATGTTATATCATCCATGTCATGTTATATCACCCAACTCATGTTATATCACCCAACTCATGTTATATCATCCATGTCATGTCCAACTCATGTTATATCACCCAACTCATGTTATATCATCCATGTCATGTCCAACTCATGTTATATCATCCAACTCATGTTATATCACCCAACTCATGTTATATCACCCAACTCATGTTATATCACCCAACTCATGTTATATCATCCATGTCATGTTATATCATCCATGTCATGTCCAACTCATGTTATATCATCCAACTCATGTTATATCACCCAACTCATGTTATATCATCCATGTCATGTCCAACTCATGTTATATCACCCAACTCATGTTATATCATCCAACTCATGTTATATCATCCAACTCATGTTATATCACCCAACTCATGTTATATCATCCAATTCATGTTATATCATCCATGTCATGTCCAACTCATGTTATATCATCCAACTCATGCTATAGCATCCATGTCATGTCCAACTCATGTTATATCACCCAACTCATGTTTAATATATCATCCAACTCATGCTATATCATCCAACTCATGTTATAGCATCCAATTCATGTTATAGCATCCAACTCATGTTATATCATCCATGCCATGTCCAACTCATGTTATATCATCCAACTCATGTTATATCATCCATGCCATGTCCAACTCATGTTATATCATCCAACTCATGTTATATCATCCATGCCATGTCCAACTCATGTTATATCATCCAACTCATGTTATATCATCCATGCCATGTCCAACTCATGTTATATCATCCAACTCATGTTATATCATCCATGCCATGTCCAACTCATGTTATATCATCCAACTCATGTTATATCATCCATGCCATGTCCAACTCATGTTATATCATCCAACTCATGTTATATCATCCATGCCATGTCCAACTCATGTTATATCATCCAACTCATGTTATAGCATCCATGCCATGTCCAACTAATGTTATATCATTCAACTCATGTGTTATATCATCCAACTCATGTTATATCATCCATGCCATGTCCAACTCATGCTATATCATTCAACTCATGTTATATCATCCATATCATGTCCAACTCATGTTATATCATCCATGTCATGTCCAACTCATATTATATCATCCAACTCATGTTATAGCATCCATGTCATGTCCAACTCATGTTATATCATCCAACTCATGTTATAGCATCCATGTCATGTCCAACTCATGTTATATCATCCAACTCATGTTATATCATCCATGTCATGTCCAACTCATATTATATCATCCAACTCATGTTATAGCATCCATGTCATGTCCAACTCATGTTATATCATCCAACTCATGTTATAGCATCCATGTCATGTCCAACTCATGTTATATCATCCAACTCATGTTATAGCATCCATGTCATGTCCAACTCATGTTATATAATCCAACTCATGTTATATTATCCAACTCGTGTTATAGCAGTCATGTCATGTTCAACTCATGTTATATCATTCAACTCATGTTTTACCATCCAACTCATGTTATATCACCCATGTCATGTCCAACTAATGTTATATCATCCAACACATGTTATATCATCCATGTCATGTCCAACTCATGTTATATCATCCAACTCATGTTATATCATCCATGCCATGTCCAACTCATGTTATATCATCCAACTCATGTTATAGCATCCATGTCATGTCCAACTCAAGTTATATCACCCAACTCATGTTATAGCATCCAATTCATGTTATATCATCCATGTCATGTCCAACTCATGTTATAGCATCCAATTCATGTTATATCATCCATGTCATGTCCAACTCATGTTATATCATCCAACTCATGTTATAGCATCCATGTCAGGTCCAACACATGTTATAGCATCCATGTCATGTCCAACTCATGATATACCATCCAACTCATGTTATATCATCCATGTCATGTCCAACTCATGTTATAGCATCCATGTCATGTCCAACTCTTGTTATATCATCCAACTCATGTTATAGCATCCAATTCATGTTATATCATCCAACTCATGTTATATCATTCATGTCATGTCCAACTCATGTTATATCACCCAACTCATGTTATATCATCCAACTCATGTTATATCATCCAACTCTTGTTATAGCATCCATTTCATGTTATATCATCCATGTCATGTCCAACTCGTGTTATATCATCCAACTCATGTTATAGCATCCATGTCATGTCCAACTCATGTTATATCACCCAACTCATGTTATATTACCCAACTCATGTTATATCATCCATGTCATGTCCAACTCATGTTATATCACCCAACTCATGTTATATCACCCAAAGCATGTTATATCATCCATGTCATGTTATATCACCCAACTCATGTTATATCATCCATGTCATGTCCAACTCATGTTATATCAGCCATGTCATGTCCAACTCATATTATATCATCCATGTCATGTCCAACTCATGTTATATCACCCAACTCATGTTATATCACCCAACTCATGTTATATCATCCATGTCATGTTATATCACCCAACTCATGTTATATCACCCAACTCATGTTATATCATCCATGTCATGTCCAACTCATGTTATATCACCCAACTCATGTTATATCACCCAACTCATGTTATATCATCCATGTCATGTCCAACTCATGTTATATCATCCAACTCATGTTATATCACCCAACTCATGTTATATCACCCAACTCATGTTATATCACCCAACTCATGTTATATCATCCATGTCATGTCCAACTCATGTTATATCATCCATGTCATGTCCAACTCATATTATATCATCCATGTCATGTCCAACTCATGTTATATCACCCAACTCATGTTATTTCACCCAACTCATGTTATATCATCCATGTCATGTTATATCACCCAACTCATGTTATATCACCCAACTCATGTTATATCATCCATGTCATGTCCAACTCATGTTATATCACCCAACTCATGTTATATCATCCATGTCATGTCCAACTCATGTTATATCATCCAACTCATGTTATATCACCCAACTCATGTTATATCACCCAACTCATGTTATATCACCCAACTCATGTTATATCATCCATGTCATGTTATATCATCCATGTCATGTCCAACTCATGTTATATCATCCAACTCATGTTATATCACCCAACTCATGTTATATCATCCATGTCATGTCCAACTCATGTTATATCACCCAACTCATGTTATATCATCCAACTCATGTTATATCATCCAACTCATGTTATATCACCCAACTCATGTTATATCATCCAATTCATGTTATATCATCCATGTCATGTCCAACTCATGTTATATCATCCAACTCATGCTATAGCATCCATGTCATGTCCAACCTATGTTATATCACCCAACTCATGTTTAATATATCATCCAACTCATGCTATATCATCCAACTCATGTTATAGCATCCAATTCATGTTATAGCATCCAACTCATGTTATATCATCCAACTCATGTTATATCACCCAACTCATGTTATATCATCCATGTCATGTCCAACTCATGTTATACCACCCAACTCATGTTATATCATCCAACTCATGTTATATCATCCAACTCATGTTATATCATCCATGTCATGTTATATCACCCAAATCATGATATACCATCAAACTCATGTTATAGCATCCATGTCATGTCCGACTCATGTTATATCATCCAACTCATGTTATGTCATCCAACTCATGTTATATCATCCAATTCATGTTATATCATCCATGCCATGTCCAACTCATGTTATATCATCCACCTCATGTTATAGCATCCATGTCATGTCCACCTCATGATATATCATTCAACTCATGTTATATCATCCAACTCATGTTATATCATCCATGCCATGTCCAACTCATGTTATATCATCCAACTCATGTTATAGCATCCAACTCATGTTATATCATCCATGTCATGTCCAACTCATGTTATATCATCCATGTCATGTCCAACTCGTGTTATATAATCCAACTCATGTTATATCATCCAACTCATGTTATAGCATCCAACTCATGTTATATCATCCATGTCATGTCCAACTCATGTTATAGCATCCATGTCATGTCCAACTCATGTTATATAATCCAACTCATGTTATATCATCCAACTCATGTTATATCATCCATGTCATGTCCAACTAATGTTATATCATCCATGTCATGTTATATCATCCAACTCATGTTATAGCATCCATGTCATGTCCAACTTATGTTATATCATCCAACTCATGTTTTAGCATCCATGTCATGTCCAACTCATGTTATATCATCCAACTCATGTTATATCACCCAACTCATGTTATATCATCCAACTCATGTTATATCACCCAACTCATGTTATATCATCCAACTCATGTTATATCATCCAACTCATGTTATATCACCCAACTCATGTTATATCACCCAACTCATGTTATATCATCCAACTCATGTTATATTACCCAACTCATGTTATATCATCCAACTCATGTTATGGCATCCATGCCATGTCCAACTAATGTTATATCATCCAACTCATGTTATAGCATCCATGTCATGTCCAACTCATGTTATATCATCCAACTCATGTTTTAGCATCCATGTCATGTCCAACTCATGTTATATCACCCAACTCATGTTATATCATCCAACTCATGTTATAGCATCCATGCCATGTCCAACTAATGTTATATCATTCAACTCATGTGTTATATCATCCATGCCATGTCCAACTCATGCTATATCATTCAACTCATGTTATAGCATCCATGTCAGGTCCAACTCATGTTATATCATCCATGTCATGTCCAACTCATATTATATCATCCAACTCATGTTATAGCATCCATGTCATGTCCAACTCATGTTATATAATCCAACTCATGTTATATTATCCAACTCGTGTTATAGCAGTCATGTCATGTTCAACTCATGTTATATCATTCAACTCATGTTTTACCATCCAACTCATGTTATATCACCCATGTCATGTCCAACTAATGTTATATCATCCAACACATGTTATAGCATCCATGTCATGTCCAACTCATGTTATATCATCCAACTCATGTTATATCATCCATGCCATGTCCAACTCATGTTATATCATCCAACTCATGTTATAGCATCCATGTCATGTCCAACTCAAGTTATATCACCCAACTCATGTTATAGCATCCAATTCATGTTATATCATCCATGTCATGTCCAACTCATGTTATATCATCCAATTCATGTTATATCATCCATGTCATGTCCAACTCATGTTATATCATCCAACTCATGTTATAGCATCCATGTCATGTCCAACTCATGTTATATCATCCAACTCATGTTATATCATCCAACACATGTTATAGCATCCATGTCATGTCCAACTCATGTTATATCATCCATGTCATGTCCAACTCATGTTATATCATCCAACTCATGTTATATCATCCAACTCATGTTATATCATCCAACTCATGTTATAGCATCCATGTCATGTCCAACTCATGTTATATCACCCAACTCTTGTTATATCATCCAACTCATGTTATAGCATCCATGTCATGTCCAACTCATGTTATATCACCCAACTCTTGTTATATCATCCAACTCATGTTATATCATCCAACTCATGTTATATCATCCAACTCATGTTATATCATCCAACTCATGTTATAGCATCCATGTCATGTCCAACTCATGTTATATCACCCAACTCTTGTTATATCATCCAACTCATGTTATAGCATCCATGTCATGTCCAACTCATGTTATATCACCCAACTCTTGTTATATCATCCAACTCATGTTATATCATCCAACTCATGTTATATCATCCACCTCATGTTATAGCATCCATGTCATGTCCACCTCATGATATATCATTCAACTCATGTTATATCATCCAACTCATGTTATATCATCCATGCCATGTCCAACTCATGTTATATCATCCAACTCATGTTATAGCATCCAACTCATGTTATATCATCCATGTCATGTCCAACTCATGTTATATCATCCATGTCATGTCCAACTCGTGTTATATAATCCAACTCATGTTATATCATCCAACTCATGTTATAGCATCCAACTCATGTTATATCATCCATGTCATGTCCAACTCATGTTATAGCATCCATGTCATGTCCAACTCATGTTATATAATCCAACTCATGTTATATCATCCAACTCATGTTATATCATCCATGTCATGTCCAACTAATGTTATATCATCCATGTCATGTTATATCATCCAACTCATGTTATAGCATCCATGTCATGTCCAACTTATGTTATATCATCCAACTCATGTTTTAGCATCCATGTCATGTCCAACTCATGTTATATCATCCAACTCATGTTATATCACCCAACTCATGTTATATCATCCAACTCATGTTATATCACCCAACTCATGTTATATCATCCAACTCATGTTATATCATCCAACTCATGTTATATCACCCAACTCATGTTATATCACCCAACTCATGTTATATCATCCAACTCATGTTATATTACCCAACTCATGTTATATCATCCAACTCATGTTATAGCATCCATGCCATGTCCAACTAATGTTATATCATCCAACTCATGTTATAGCATCCATGTCATGTCCAACTCATGTTATATCATCCAACTCATGTTTTAGCATCCATGTCATGTCCAACTCATGTTATATCACCCAACTCATGTTATATCATCCAACTCATGTTATAGCATCCATGCCATGTCCAACTAATGTTATATCATTCAACTCATGTGTTATATCATCCATGCCATGTCCAACTCATGCTATATCATTCAACTCATGTTATAGCATCCATGTCAGGTCCAACTCATGTTATATCATCCATGTCATGTCCAACTCATATTATATCATCCAACTCATGTTATAGCATCCATGTCATGTCCAACTCATGTTATATAATCCAACTCATGTTATATTATCCAACTCGTGTTATAGCAGTCATGTCATGTTCAACTCATGTTATATCATTCAACTCATGTTTTACCATCCAACTCATGTTATATCACCCATGTCATGTCCAACTAATGTTATATCATCCAACACATGTTATAGCATCCATGTCATGTCCAACTCATGTTATATCATCCAACTCATGTTATATCATCCATGCCATGTCCAACTCATGTTATATCATCCAACTCATGTTATAGCATCCATGTCATGTCCAACTCAAGTTATATCACCCAACTCATGTTATAGCATCCAATTCATGTTATATCATCCATGTCATGTCCAACTCATGTTATATCATCCAATTCATGTTATATCATCCATGTCATGTCCAACTCATGTTATATCATCCAACTCATGTTATAGCATCCATGTCATGTCCAACTCATGTTATATCATCCAACTCATGTTATATCATCCAACACATGTTATAGCATCCATGTCATGTCCAACTCATGTTATATCATCCATGTCATGTCCAACTCATGTTATATCATCCAACTCATGTTATATCATCCAACTCATGTTATATCATCCAACTCATGTTATAGCATCCATGTCATGTCCAACTCATGTTATATCACCCAACTCTTGTTATATCATCCAACTCATGTTATAGCATCCATGTCATGTCCAACTCATGTTATATCACCCAACTCTTGTTATATCATCCAACTCATGTTATATCATCCAACTCATGTTATATCATCCAACTCATGTTATATCATCCAACTCTTGTTATATCATCCAACTCTTGTTATATCATCCAACTCATGTTATATCATCCAACTCATGTTATATCATCCAACTCATGTTAT
Organism: Siphonodentalium dalli; assembly: GCA_032622095.1. NCBI lineage: Eukaryota > Metazoa > Mollusca > Scaphopoda > Gadilida > Siphonodentaliidae > Siphonodentalium > Siphonodentalium dalli. The sequence continues at coordinate 63,583,792 of CP136067.1, forward strand.
ATCATCCAACTCATGTTATATCATCCAACTCATGTTATATCATCCAACTCATGTTATATCATCCAACTCATGTTATATCATCCAACTCATGTTATAGCATCCATGTCATGTCCAACTCATGTTATATCACCCAACTCTTGTTATATCATCCAACTCATGTTATATCATCCAACTCATGTTATATCATCCAACTCATGTTATATCATCCAACTCTTGTTATATCATCCAACTCTTGTTATATCATCCAACTCATGTTATATCATCCAACTCATGTTATATCATCCAACTCATGTTATATCATCCAACTCATGTTATATCATCCAACTCATGTTATATCATCCAACTCTTGTTATATCACCCAACTCATGTTATATCATCCAACTCATGTTATATCATCCAACTCATGTTATAGCATCCATGTCATGTCCAACTCATGTTATATCACCCAACTCTTGTTATATCATCCAACTCATGTTATAGCATCCAATTCATGTTATATCATCCAACTCATGTTATATCATCCATGTCATGTCCAACTCATGTTATATCACCCAACTCATGTTATATCATCCAACTCATGTTATATCATCCAACTCATGTTATAGCATCCAATTCATGTTATATCATCCATGTCATGTCCAACTCGTGTTATATCATCCAACTCATGTTATAGCATCCATGTCATGTCCAACTCATGTTATATCACCCAACTCATGTTATATTACCCAACTCATGTTATATCATCCATGTCATGTCCAACTCATGTTATATCACCCAACTCATGTTATATCACCCAAAGCATGTTATATCATCCATGTCATGTTATATCACCCAACTCATGTTATATCATCCATGTCATGTCCAACTCATGTTATATCAGCCATGTCATGTCCAACTCATATTATATCATCCATGTCATGTCCAACTCATGTTATATCACCCAACTCATGTTATATCACCCAACTCATGTTATATCATCCATGTCATGTTATATCACCCAACTCATGTTATAAAAACCCAACTCATGTTATATCATCCATGTCATGTCCAACTCATGTTATATCACCCAACTCATGTTATATCACCCAACTCATGTTATATCATCCATGTCATGTCCAACTCATGTTATATCATCCAACTCATGTTATATCACCCAACTCATGTTATATCACCCAACTCATGTTATATCACCCAACTCATGTTATATCATCCATGTCATGTCCAACTCATGTTATATCATCCATGTCATGTCCAACTCATATTATATCATCCATGTCATGTCCAACTCATGTTATATCACCCAACTCATGTTATATCACCCAACTCATGTTATATCATCCATGTCATGTTATATCACCCAACTCATGTTATATCACCCAACTCATGTTATATCATCCATGTCATGTCCAACTCATGTTATATCACCCAACTCATGTTATATCATCCATGTCATGTCCAACTCATGTTATATCATCCAACTCATGTTATATCACCCAACTCATGTTATATCACCCAACTCATGTTATATCACCCAACTCATGTTATATCATCCATGTCATGTTATATCATCCATGTCATGTCCAACTCATGTTATATCATCCAACTCATGTTATATCACCCAACTCATGTTATATCACCCAACTCATGTTATATCATCCAACTCATGTTATATCATCTATGTCATGTCCAACTCATGTTATATCATCCATGTCATGTTATATCATCCAACTCATGTTATATCACCCATCTCATGTTATAGCATCCATGTCATGTCCAACTCATTTTATATCACCCAACTCATGTTATATCACCCAACTCATGTTATATCACCCAACTCATGTTATATCATCCATGTCATGTCCAACTCATGTTATATCACCCAACTCATGTTATATCATCCAACTCATGTTATATCATCCAACTCATGTTATATCACCCAACTCATGTTATATCATCCAATTCATGTTATATCATCCATGTCATGTCCAACTCATGTTATATCATCCAACTCATGCTATAGCATCCATGTCATGTCCAACTCATGTTATATCACCCAACTCATGTTTAATATATCATCCAACTCATGCTATATCATCCAACTCATGTTATAGCATCCAATTCATGTTATAGCATCCAACTCATGTTATATCATCCAACTCATGTTATATCACCCAACTCATGTTATATCATCCATGTCATGTCCAACTCATGTTATACCACCCAACTCATGTTATATCATCCAACTCATGTTATATCATCCAACTCATGTTATATCATCCATGTCATGTTATATCACCCAAATCATGATATACCATCAAACTCATGTTATAGCATCCATGTCATGTCCGACTCATGTTATATCATCCAACTCATGTTATGTCATCCAACTCATGTTATATCATCCAATTCATGTTATATCATCCATGCCATGTCCAACTCATGTTATAGCATCCATGTCATGTCCACCTCATGATATATCATTCAACTCATGTTATATCATCCAACTCATGTTATATCATCCATGCCATGTCCAACTCATGGTATATCATCCAACTCATGTTATAGCATCCAACTCATGTTATATCATCCATGTCATGTCCAATTCATGTTATATCATCCATGCCATGTCCAACTCATGTTATATCATCCACCTCATGTTATAGCATCCATGTCATGTCCACCTCATGATATATCATTCAACTCATGTTATATCATCCAACTCATGTTATATCATCCATGCCATGTCCAACTCATGTTATATAATCCAACTCATGATATAGCATCCAACTCATGTTATATCATCCAACTCATGTTATATCATCCAACTCATGTTATATCATCCAACTCATGTTATAGCATCCATGTCATGTCCAACTCATGTTATATAATCCAACTCATGTTATATCATCTAATCATGTTATAGCATCCATGCCATGTCCAATTCATGTTATATCATCCAACTCATGTTATATCATCCAACTCATGGTATAGCATCCATGCCATGTCCAACTAATGTTATATCATTCAACTCGTGGGTTATATCATCCATGTCATGTCCAAATCATGCTATATCATTCAACTCATGTTTTATCATCCAACTCATGTTATAGCATCCATGTCATGTCCAACTCATGTTATATCATCCATGTCATGTCCAACTCATATTATATCATCCAACTCGTGTTATAGCATCCAACTCGTGTTATAGCATCCAACTCGTGTTATAGCATCCATGTCATGTCCAACTCATGTTATATCATCCATGTCATGTCCAACTCATGTTATATCATCCATGTCATGTCCAACTCATGTTATATCATCCAACTCGTGTTATAGCATCCATGTCATGTCCAACTCATGTTATATCATCCAACTCATGTTATATCATCCAATTCATGTTATATCATCCATGCCATGTCCAACTCATGTTATATCATCCAATTCATGTTATATCATCCATGCCATGTCGAACTCATGTTATATCATCCAACTCATGTTATATCATCCAACTCATGATATACCATCCAACTCATGTTATAGCATCCATGTCATGTCCAACTCATGTTATATCATCCAACTCATGTTATATCACCCAATTCATGTTATATCATCCATGCCATGTCCAACTCATGTTATATCATCCAATTCATGTTATATCATCCATGCCATGTCCAACTCATGATATATCATCCAACTCATGTTATAGCATCGATGTCATGTCGAACTCATGTTATATCATCCAACTCATGTTATATCATCCAACTCATGTTATATCATCCAACTCATGTTTTAGCATCCATGCCATGTCCAACTCATGTTATATCATCCAACTCATGTTTTAGCATCCATGTCATGTCCAACTCATGTTATATCACCCAACTCATGTTATATCATCCAACTATTGTTATATCATCCAACTCATGTTATATCATCCAACTCATGTTATATCATCCAACTCATGTTATATCATCCAACTCATGTTATATCATCCAACTCTTGTTATATCACCCAACTCATGTTATATCATCCAACTCATGTTATATCATCCAACTCATGTTATAGCATCCATGTCATGTCCAACTCATGTTATATCACCCAACTCTTGTTATATCATCCAACTCATGTTATAGCATCCAATTCATGTTATATCATCCAACTCATGTTATATCATCCATGTCATGTCCAACTCATGTTATATCACCCAACTCATGTTATATCATCCAACTCATGTTATATCATCCAACTCATGTTATAGCATCCAATTCATGTTATATCATCCATGTCATGTCCAACTCGTGTTATATCATCCAACTCATGTTATAGCATCCATGTCATGTCCAACTCATGTTATATCACCCAACTCATGTTATATTACCCAACTCATGTTATATCATCCATGTCATGTCCAACTCATGTTATATCACCCAACTCATGTTATATCACCCAAAGCATGTTATATCATCCATGTCATGTTATATCACCCAACTCATGTTATATCATCCATGTCATGTCCAACTCATGTTATATCAGCCATGTCATGTCCAACTCATATTATATCATCCATGTCATGTCCAACTCATGTTATATCACCCAACTCATGTTATATCACCCAACTCATGTTATATCATCCATGTCATGTTATATCACCCAACTCATGTTATAAAAACCCAACTCATGTTATATCATCCATGTCATGTCCAACTCATGGTATATCACCCAACTCATGTTATATCACCCAACTCATGTTATATCATCCATGTCATGTCCAACTCATGTTATATCATCCAACTCATGTTATATCACCCAACTCATGTTATATCACCCAACTCATGTTATATCACCCAACTCATGTTATATCATCCATGTCATGTCCAACTCATGTTATATCATCCATGTCATGTCCAACTCATATTATATCATCCATGTCATGTCCAACTCATGTTATATCACCCAACTCATGTTATATCACCCAACTCATGTTATATCATCCATGTCATGTTATATCACCCAACTCATGTTATATCACCCAACTCATGTTATATCATCCATGTCATGTCCAACTCATGTTATATCACCCAACTCATGTTATATCATCCATGTCATGTCCAACTCATGTTATATCATCCAACTCATGTTATATCACCCAACTCATGTTATATCACCCAACTCATGTTATATCACCCAACTCATGTTATATCATCCATGTCATGTTATATCATCCATGTCATGTCCAACTCATGTTATATCATCCAACTCATGTTATATCACCCAACTCATGTTATATCACCCAACTCATGTTATATCATCCAACTCATGTTATATCATCTATGTCATGTCCAACTCATGTTATATCATCCATGTCATGTTATATCATCCAACTCATGTTATATCACCCATCTCATGTTATAGCATCCATGTCATGTCCAACTCATGTTATATCACCCAACTCATGTTATATCACCCAACTCATGTTATATCACCCAACTCATGTTATATCATCCATGTCATGTCCAACTCATGTTATATCACCCAACTCATGTTATATCATCCAACTCATGTTATATCATCCAACTCATGTTATATCACCCAACTCATGTTATATCATCCAATTCATGTTATATCATCCATGTCATGTCCAACTCATGTTATATCATCCAACTCATGCTATAGCATCCATGTCATGTCCAACTCATGTTATATCACCCAACTCATGTTCAATATATCATCCAACTCATGCTATATCATCCAACTCATGTTATAGCATCCAATTCATGTTATAGCATCCAACTCATGTTATATCATCCAACTCATGTTATATCACCCAACTCATGTTATATCATCCATGTCATGTCCAACTCATGTTATACCACCCAACTCATGTTATATCATCCAACTCATGTTATATCATCCAACTCATGTTATATCATCCATGTCATGTTATATCACCCAAATCATGATATACCATCAAACTCATGTTATAGCATCCATGTCATGTCCGACTCATGTTATATCATCCAACTCATGTTATGTCATCCAACTCATGTTATATCATCCAATTCATGTTATATCATCCATGCCATGTCCAACTCATGTTATATCATCCACCTCATGTTATAGCATCCATGTCATGTCCACCTCATGATATATCATTCAACTCATGTTATATCATCCAACTCATGTTATATCATCCATGTCATGTCCAATTCATGTTATATCATCCATGCCATGTCCAACTCATGTTATATCATCCACCTCATGTTATAGCATCCATGTCATGTCCACCTCATGATATATCATTCAACTCATGTTATATCATCCAACTCATGTTATATCATCCATGCCATGTCCAACTCATGTTATATAATCCAACTCATGATATAGCATCCAACTCATGTTATATCATCCAACTCATGTTATATCATCCAACTCATGTTATATCATCCAACTCATGTTATAGCATCCATGTCATGTCCAACTCATGTTATATAATCCAACTCATGTTATATCATCTAATCATGTTATATCATCCATGCCATGTCCAATTCATGTTATATCATCCAACTCATGTTATATCATCCAACTCATGGTATAGCATCCATTCCATGTCCAACTAATGTTATATCATTCAACTTGTGGGTTATATCATCCATGTCATGTCCAAATCATGCTATATCATTCAACTCATGTTTTATCATCCAACTCATGTTATAGCATCCATGTCATGTCCAACTCATGTTATATCATCCATGTCATGTCCAACTCATATTATATCATCCAACTCGTGTTATAGCATCCAACTCGTGTTATAGCATCCAACTCGTGTTATAGCATCCATGTCATGTCCAACTCGTGTTATAGCATCCATGTCATGTCCAACTCATGTTATATCATCCATGTCATGTCCAACTCATGTTATATCATCCATGTCATGTCCAACTCATGTTATATCATCCAACTCGTGTTATAGCATCCATGTCATGTCCAACTCATGTTATATCATCCAACTCATGTTATATCATCCAATTCATGTTATATCATCCATGCCATGTCCAACTCATGTTATATCATCCAATTCATGTTATATCATCCATGCCATGTCGAACTCATGTTATATCATCCAACTCATGTTATATCATCCAACTCATGATATACCATCCAACTCATGTTATAGCATCCATGTCATGTCCAACTCATGTTATATCATCCAACTCATGTTATATCACCCAATTCATGTTATATCATCCATGCCATGTCCAACTCATGTTATATCATCCAATTCATGTTATATCATCCATGCCATGTCCAACTCATGATATATCATCCAACTCATGTTATAGCATCGATGTCATGTCGAACTCATGTTATATCATCCAACTCATGTTATATCATCCAACTCATGTTATATCATCCAACTCATGTTTTAGCATCCATGCCATGTCCAATTCATGTTATATCATCCAACTCATGTTTTAGCATCCATGTCATGTCCAACTCATGTTATATCACCCAACTCATGTTATATCATCCAACTATTGTTATATCATCCAACTCATGTTATAGCATCGATGTCATGTCGAACTCATGTTATATCATCCAACTCATGTTATATCATCCAACTCATGTTATATCATCCAACTCATGTTTTAGCATCCATGCCATGTCCAACTCATGTTATATCATCCAATTCATGTTATAGCATCCATGTCATGTCCAACTCATGTTATATCATCCAACTAATGTTATATCATCCAACTATTGTTATATCATCCAACTCATGTTATATCATCCAACTTTAAATATGTTATATCATCCAATTCATGTTATATCACCCATGCCATGTCCAACTCATGTTATAGCATCCATGTCATGTCCAACTCATGTTATATCATCCAACTCATGTTATATCATCCAACTCATGTTATATCATCCATGGCATGTCCAACTAATGTTATATCATCCATGTCATGTTATATCATCCAACTCATGTTATAGCATCCATGTCATGTCCAACTCATGTTATATCATCCAACTCATGTTATATCATTCAACTCATGTTATATCATCCATGTCATGTCCAACTCATGTTATATCATCCAACTCATGTTATATCATCCATGTCATGTCCAACTCATGTTATATAATCCAACTCATGTTATAGCATCCAACTCATGTTATAGCAGTCATGTCATGTTCAACTCATGTTATATCATTCAACTCATGTTATATCTTCCAACTCGTGTGTTATATCACCCATACCATGTCCAACTCATGCTATATCATTCAACTCATGTTATATCATCCAACTCATGTTATATCATCCATGCCATGTCCAACTCATGTTATATCATCCAACTCATGTTATAGCATCCATGTCATGTCCAACTCATGTTATATCATCCAACTCATGTTATATCATCCATGTCATGTCCAACTCATGTTATATCACCCAACTCTTGTTATATCATCCAACTCATGTTATAGCATCCAATTCATGTTATATCATCCAACTCATGTTATATCATCCATGTCATGTCCAACTCATGTTATATCATCCAACTCATGTTATAGCATCCATGTCATGTCCAACTCATGTTATATAATCCATAAGCATCCATAAGCCATGTCCAACTAATGTTATATCATTCAACTCGTGGGTTATATCATCCATGTCATGTCCAACTCATGCTATATCATTCAACTCATGTTTTATCATCCAACTCATGTTAGAGCATCCATGTCATGTCCAACTCATGTTATATCATCCAACTCATGTTATATCATCCATGTCATGTCCAACTCATGTTATATCATCCAACTCATGTTATATCATCCAACTCATGTTATATCATCCATGTCATGTCCAACTCATGTTATATCATCCACCTCATGTAATAGCATCCATGTCATGTCCAACTCATGTTATATCATCCACCTCATGTAATAGCACCCATGTCATGTCCAACTCATGTTATATCATCCAACTCATGTTATATCATCCATGTCATGTCCAACTCATGTTATATCATCCACCTCATGTAATAGCACCCATGTCATGTCCAACTCATGTTATATCATCCAACTCATGTTATATCATCCATGTCATGTCCAACTCATGTTATATCATCCAACTCATGTTATATAATCCAACTCATGATATATCATCCAACTCATGTTATATCATCCAACTCATGTTATAGCATCCATGCCATGTCCAACTCATGTTATATCATCCAACTCATGTTATATAATCCAACTCATGTTATATCATCCAACTCATGTTATATCATCCAACTCATGTTATATCATCCAACTCATGTTTTAGCATCCATGCCATGTCCAACTCATGTTATATCATCCAACTCATGTTTTAGCATCCATGTCATGTCCAACTCATGTTATATCATCCACCTCATGTTATAGCATCCATGTCATGTCCAACTCATGTTATATCATCCAACTCATGTTATAGCATCCATGTCATGTCCAACTCATGTTATATCATCCATGTCATGTCCAACTCATATTATATCATCCAACTCATGTTATATCATCCAACTCATGTTATATCTTCCATGTCATGTCCAACTCATATTATATCATCCATGTCATGTCCAACTCATATTATATCATCCAACTCATGTTATAGCATCCAACTCATGCTATATCATCCATGTCATGTCCAACTCATGTTATATCATCCAACTCATGTTATATCATCCAACTCATGTTATATCATCCACCTCATGTTATAGCATCCATGTCATGTCCAACTCATGTTATATCATCCAACTCATGTTATATCACCCAACTCATGTTATATCTTTCATGTCATGTCCAACTCATGTTATATCATCCAACTCATGTTATATAATCCAACTCATGATATAGCATCCAACTCATGTTATATCATCCAACTCATGTTATATCATCCAACTCATGTTATATCATCCAACTCATGTTATAGCATCCATGTCATGTCCAACTCATGTTATATCATCCAACTCATGTTATATCATCCAACTCATGTTATATCATCCAACTCATGTTATATCACCCAACTAATGTTATAGCTTTCATGTCATGTCCAACTCATGTTATATCATCCAACTCATGTTATATAATCCAACTCATGTTATAGCGTCCATCTCATGTTATAGCAGTCATGTCATGTCCAACTCATGTTATATCATTCAACTCATGTTATACCATCCAACTCATGTGTTATATCATCCATGCCATGTCCAACTCATGCTATATCATTCAACTCATGTTATATCATCCAACTCATGTTATATCATCCATGTCATGTCCAACTCATGTTATATCATCCAACTCATGTTATAGCACCCATGCCATGTCCAACTCATGTTATATCATCCAACTCATGTTATATCATCCATGTCATGTCCAACTCATGTTATATCATCCAACTCATATTATAGCATCCATGTCATGTTATATCATCCAACTCATGTTATAGCATCCATGTCATGTCCAACTCATGTTATATCATCCAACTCATGTTATATCATCCATGCCATGTCCAACTCATGTTATATCATCCATGTCATGTCCAACTCATATTATAGCATCCATGGCATGTCCAACTCATGTTATATCATCCAACTCATGTTATATCATCCAACTCATGTTATATCATCCATGTCATGTCCAACTCATGTTATATCATCCAACTCATGTTATATAATCCAACTCATGATATATCATCCAACTCATGTTATATCATCCAACTCATGTTATAGCAACCATGCCATGTCCAACTCATGTTATATCATCCAACTCATGTTATATCTTCCAACTCATGTTATAGCATCCAACTCATGTTATATCATCCAACTCATGTTATATCATCCAACTCATGTTTTAGCATCCATGCCATGTCCAACTCATGTTATATCATCCAACTCATGTTATATCATCCAACTCATGTTATATCATCCATGTCATGTCCAACTCATGTTATATCATCCAACTCATGTTATATAATCCAACTCATGATATATCATCCAACTCATGTTATATCATCCAACTCATGTTATAGCAACCATGCCATGTCCAACTCATGTTATATCATCCAACTCATGTTATATCTTCCAACTCATGTTATAGCATCCAACTCATGTTATATCATCCAACTCATGTTATATCATCCAACTCATGTTATAGCATCCATGCCATGTCCAACTCATGTTATATCATCCACCTCATGTTATAGCATCCATGCCATGTCCAACTCATGTTATATCATCCAACTCATGTTATATCATCCAACTCATGTTTTAGCATCCATGCCATGTCCAACTCATGTTATATCATCCACCTCATGTTTTAGCATCCATGTCATGTCCAACTTATGTTATAGCATCCATGTCATGTCCAACTCATGTTATATCATCCAACTCATGTTTTAGCATCCATGTCATGTCCAACTCATGTTATATCATCCAACTCATGTTATATCATCCATGTCATGTCCAACTCATGTTATATCATCCAACTCATGTCATAGCATTCATGCCATGTCCAACTCATGTTATATCATTAAACTCATGTTATATCATCCATGTCATGTCCAACTCATGTTATATCATCCATGTCATGTCCAACTCATGTTATATCTTCCAACTCATGTTATATCATCCATGTCATGTCCAACTCATGTTATATCATCCAACTCATGTTATATCATCCATGCCATGTCCAACTCATGTTATATCATCCATGTCATGTCCACCTCATGTTATATCATCCATGTCATGTCCACCTCATGTTATAGCATCCATGTCATGTCCAACTCATGTTATATCATCCAACTCATGTTATATCATCCAACTCATGTTATATCATCCAACTCATGTTATATCATCCAACTCATGTTAGATCATCCAACTCATGTTATATCATCCATGTCATGTCCAACTCATGTTATATCATCCAACTCATGTTTTAGCATCCATGTCATGTCCAACTCATGTTATATCATCCAACTCATGTTATATCATCCATGTCATGTCCAACTCATGTTATATCATCCAACTCATGTCATAGCATTCATGCCATGTCCAACTCATGTTATATCAATCAACTCATGTTATATCATCCATGTCATGTCCAACTCATGTTATATCATCCATGTCATGTCCAACTCATGTTATATCTTCCAACTCATGTTATATCATCCATGTCATGTCCAACTCATGTTATATCATCCAACTCATGTTATATCATCCATGCCATGTCCAACTCATGTTATATCATCCATGTCATGTCTACCTCATGTTATATCATCCATGTCATGTCCACCTCATGTTATAGCATCCATGTCATGTCCAACTCATGTTATATCATCCAACTCATGTTATATCATCCAACTCATGTTATATCATCCAACTCATGTTATATCATCCAACTCATGTTAGATCATCCAACTCATGTTATATCATCCATGTCATGTCCAACTCATGTTATATCATCCAACTCATGTTTTAGCATCCATGTCATGTCCAACTCATGTTATATCATCCAACTCATGTTATATCATCCATGTCATGTCCAACTCATGTTATATCATCCAACTCATGTCATAGCATTCATGCCATGTCCAACTCATGTTATATCATTCAACTCATGTTATATCATCCATGTCATGTCCAACTCATGTTATATCATCCATGTCATGTCCAACTCATGTTATATCTTCCAACTCATGTTATATCATCCATGTCATGTCCAACTCATGTTATATCATCCAACTCATGTTATAGCATCCATGCCATGTCCAACTCATGTTATATCATCCATGTCATGTCCAACTCATGTTATATTATCGTGTTATAGCAGTCATGTCATGTTCAACTCATGTTATATCATTCAACTCATGTTTTACCATCCAACTCATGTTATATCACCCATGTCATGTCCAACTCATGTTATATCATCCACCTCATGTTATAGTATCCATGTCATGTCCAACTCATGTTATATCATCCAACTCATGTTATATCATCCATGTCATGTCCAACTCATGTTATATCATCCAACTCATGTTATAGCATCCATGTCATGTCCAACTCATGTTATATCATCCAACTCATGTTATATCATCCATGTCATGTCCAACTCATGTTATATCATCCAACTCATGTTATAGCATCCATGTCATGTCCAACTCATGTTATATCATCCAACTCATGTTATATCATCCATGTCATGTTATATCATCCATGTCATGTCCAACTCATGTTATATCATCCAACTCATGTTATATCATCCATGTCATGTCCAACTCATGTTATATCATCCAACTCATGTTATATCATCCATGTCATGTTATATCATCCAACTCATGTTATATCATCCATGTCATGTTATATCATCCATGTCATGTCCAACTCATGTTATATCATCCAACTCATGTTATATCATCCATGTCATGTCCAACTCATGTTATATCATCCAACTCATGTTATATCATCCATGTCATGTCCAACTCATGTTATATCATCCAACTCATGTTATATCATCCATGTCATGTCCAACTCATGTTATATCATCCAACTCATGTCATAGCATTCATGCCATGTCCAACTCATGTTATATCATTCAACTCATGTTATATCATCCATGTCATGTCCAACTCATGTTATATCATCCATGTCATGTCCAACTCATGTTATATCTTCCAACTCATGTTATATCATCCATGTCATGTCCAACTCATGTTATATCATCCAACTCATGTTATAGCATCCATGCCATGTCCAACTCATGTTATATCATCCATGTCATGTCCAACTCATGTTATATCATCCATGTCATGTCCAACTCATGTTATATCATTCAACTCATGTTATATCATCCAACTCATGTTATAGCATCCATGTCATGACCAACTCATGTTATATCATTCAACTCATGTTATATAATCCAACTCATGTTATAGCATCCATGTCATGTCCAATTCATGTTATATCATCCAACTCATGTTATAGCATCCAACTCATGTGTTATATCATCCATGTCATGTCCAACTCATGTTGTATCATCCAACTCATGTGTTATATCATCCATGCCATGTCCAACTCATGCTATATCATTCAACTCATGCTATATCATCCAACTCATGTTATATCATCCATGCCATGTCCAACTCATGTTATAGCATCCAATTTATGTGTTATATCATCTATGCCATGTCCAACTCATGCTATATCATCCAAATCATGTGTTATATCATCCATGCCATGTCAAACTCATGCTATATCATTCAACTCATGTTATATCATCCAACTCGTGTTTCATCCAACTCATCTTAAACTATTGAACATTTTGACTAGTTGGGTGAGATATCACTCCATGTCATGACCAAAATTGTTGACTGCTGACTCAAAGCTGTGCCACTGTTGAACTTATTTACAGGCGGCTGAAAACTAACATTATAGTAAGCAAAAATTACTAACTCTATTTCGGACTAGAACTATCAGTTACAATGATTGACTATAAGTTCATAAAGACAGGTTTTATAGTCAGAAAGGTTAACCGTGGATGACTAGATGACTAATCAGATTTGTTACTTACAAGACTCAGACTGTAAAGTTACTCAGTAAGTATTGTTGCACTGTTTAATGAGATTTAGTCATTGTCATTAACTTATACTATTAGACAAATGCTACTAAAAATGACTTTTTAAACGATCTTTTCAGTATGACCAATTGTGTTTATTTTGTTCATCTCATTGACGCTGTGGGTCGGTTCGCTTTTTGTTGTATCATATATTTTCATGTTTTTACAGGTCAACCCATCACATCATGGAGTCACTGGAGTGATTGCTCTGTTTCCTGTGATATTGGTACAATGGAGAGACGGCGCGAAGAGACAGAGTACATGACGGATGAGATACGTCATTTGTATCCACTCATAATGAAGGCGGAGTGTGTGAAATTTCCATGTGAAAATAGTATGTAGTATTTATGGGAATAAATTCCTTTAATCATAAATGATTTAACTGAATCAAATGTGTCTTATGATCAATGTAAGATTATACACCTGAAAATAAAATTGTTGATTGGATGGTTAGCAAAACCCTCAGACTTGGATCATCTCTCCTTATGTTGAAAACAATTTCTTGCGCAATTTTTGATTGACTTTATGAATGATAGGATCTTACATATATGGTAGGGTGTACTATGTTATGCATCAGGTATGGCTACCAGTAATCTTGAGCATTTACCAGAGTCCAATCAAATGCATTTTTGATCTGAATATTCAGAACTCCTATAAAATAGTTGGCATTATACGAAGGTACATGATGCCCAGAGCATATTATAAAGTAAGCGCTAGCTTTGAAGGATAATTTGATGTTATGCTTCAAAGTGGTATTGTGTGGTATGGGTAATGCAGAAACAGGAACATCGCCAAATTACTGGTGTTAATATTTTCAGCTGCATATATGTGGCATGAATTGTGCATTCAAACTGGTTTCCGGAATACCACTGAAAAACTGATGTGTCTGACCTTGAATTAAAATTATGTCATTGTAAACTATTCACAAACAAAAAGTCCTATCCTGTCTGTTAACATAACCTTAACTTCATATACCCATGACAACCCACACCTTTGCCAATCTCTGACCGTAGACGCTAATATCTGGCACCTGTTTTCCTCAAGAGAATTTCATATATTTGACACAACTACCATGAAGGATTTATATTGGTGGAGGTTATGGGATCTAATTATACCCCCACTTTCGAAGAAAATGGGGGGTATACTGGATTGACTGCATCTGTCCGTCACACTTTCGTAGTCTGTCCGTCACACTTTCTCCCTCCGTGTGTCGTACCATCCACCTGTCGTACCGTCCGTCTGTCCGACCTCATAACTTGAACTATGAACCGATTTCAATCATTTTTGGTATGCAATCTCCTTAGGACCGCCTCTCCGCATGATGATAATTGCGGTGCGGTCCGACTTTCTTTTTTTAAGTTATGCCTTACTTTTCGACTTATTTTGACTTATTTCCGACTTAATAACTTTAACAAATATGAACCGATTTCAATAATTTTTGGTATACATGCTTCTCACAACACCCTCTCTACATGATGCGGGTCAGGGTTGGCTCGGACTGTTTTTCCTAACATTACACTTCATTATCGAATTATTTTGACTTAGAAAATTTTGGGATTTTTTTGTTTGGATGCTATCAAGTTAGAGTTTACGGATAATGCAGGTTGAATTTTCCACGGTGGGGGTATGCTAGCACCCGAGTGCACACCTCTTGTTTATTATTCATTGAAGAATATGTATTAACTATAGCTAATATACACCACCTTCCTTCTTTAAAGTTGTTTGTTTTGCCAATTGAGAAGGACCTCCGCGATTTGTGAATGCGAGTTGAGGGACATCCGCAAATTAATTTGTGCGATCGGGACACCCACACATCGTTCTCCTGGAGTACATGCATGTAGGTGCTATGTAGGTGCTATACTTTAATAATGCATAATGTTATTTAATTAACTGAATAACATTAATAATTAATATTCTACATCGTATTCACAAATTAAAGGGACCTCCGGGCATGCATATATACGGATATGGGCCTATATGCCATAATATGGGGACCTCCGCAAAATGTTAAAGCCGTTTTCAATGTCCGCAAAAGGGACCTCCGCGAGTATAATTGATGAATTAAGTAATTATTATTTAGTATTCGTTGAAGAATATGTATCAACTATTGCAAGTATACACCACTTTCCTTCTTTAAAGTTGTTCCTTTTGGTAATTTACAGAGGGACCTCCGCGAATTATGAATGCGAGTTGAGGGATCTCCGCGATATAATTTGCATGATCGGGACACCTGCGCAGCATTCTGTGGGAGTATATATATATGCGCTAGTTAATGAATAATATTATTTAATTGACTGAATAACATCTATGCAGGGGTTATTAAGGGGTTCGGCTGTGTATATGTTAATTGAGACGTATTTTAGTATAATAGTGCGATGGGGTCGACACCCATGCACACAGTGTTCTTCTTGGTATACATGTAGTGACTATAGCTAATGAATAATATTATTTAATTGACTGAAAAACATCAATATTCTTCATCCTATTCACAAATTATAATTGGACCTCCGGGCATGCATGGACACGTATTATATATGGGGACTTCCGCAACTTTTTATCGTGATATAATATTCAATCTCCGCAAAGGGATATCAATGAAAATAATTGATGAATAAAACCATTATTATTTATTAATCGTTGAATTTGTATTAAAGGTAGCCAGTAGACACCACTTTCCTTCTTTAAAGTTGTTCGTTTTGACAATTTAGAAGTAACTCTGAATTATGAATGCGAGTTGAGGGACCTCCGCGATTTAATTTCGTGATCAGGACACCCGCGTAGCAATCTCCGGGAGCATATATATAGGCGTTAGCTAATGAATAATATTATTTGATTGACTTAATAAATAACATCTAATAAATCTTATTCACAAATTTAAGGAGTCCTTCTGGCATACGAGGACATATAGATCTATATAGTGAATATTTATCGTCGTTTGATTTGCACCAAGTGAACTCGGCGCATATAATTGATAGAACAAACCACTATTATGATGAGCGTGTCGTTATTTGTTTAAAATACGTATCAATTGACATATACGCACCTGTTCCCTCATTAAAATCAACATATTTCGCCCATGTTAGGGGACCTCCGCCAATTTGGGGACCTCCACAAAGGGATCTCCGCAAATAGGGACCTACTGCAAATCGTCACACCGACATGACATTGGGAATTCCCATGTTTATTTATATATTTCTGACGTCACATGAACAAAGTTTCTTCAACATAGCCACCAGAGATCTCTAGCATTTAATTACGGTTTTAGTTATTAGTTTTACATTCAGTTATTAGTTTTAAATTTAGTTGTTAGTTTTACATTTAGTTATTAGATTTACATTTACTTATTAGATTTACATTTAGTTATTAGTTTGACAAATTGGATCATTACCGGAAATAGTTGTTGATTTCGCTGTTAGATATTGATTCGAATACGAAACCTATTGAAATGAAATAGAATGTCATTAATTGTTCATTGGTGATAATTAATATCTTTTAAATATAAGAATGACAATAAGTTTATTAGTTTGATAATGATAATTATTGATTGTGGGAAATCGTCGACTGGTTTGAAATATGTCTATTAATTAAGAAAATATGGCTATTGAAACGGAATGTACATTTATTGAATATGTGATAGATGTAATCTATTAAAACAGAATTGTCTCTTATTGAATCCAAGAACAACTATTGGTTTGAAAATGGAGACTATTGGTTTGAAATAGATTGCTATTAAAACAGGATAGACTTATATTGAATGTGCAATGCATGTAATTGTTTTCACCATGACCGAATGGCCGCCCATACTAAACAGAATAAATATGGAATTAACTTCAGCAATGAAGTGATGTTAGCGTGTGTTTCCATTGTTAGACATTAGACAGACGTTCAGATAGCTTGGATGTAACAGATGAGTTGAAATGTGTTTATTTCATCATGTGTGAGGTCTTATCAAAGGGAAGCTCATCAAGGAGTTAGTGAGCATGTGGTCACATTGGAATTGACCCGACCTAGTTTCAATCAA
Organism: Siphonodentalium dalli; assembly: GCA_032622095.1. Lineage (NCBI taxonomy): Eukaryota > Metazoa > Mollusca > Scaphopoda > Gadilida > Siphonodentaliidae > Siphonodentalium > Siphonodentalium dalli. The sequence goes on from CP136067.1 coordinate 63,602,456, forward strand.
TGTGTCGTTACGGTATAACAAATTTAGACATTCAAAATTGTATCATCAAATGACTGTAAAAGACGTTGCACTTGGATATGTGATGGCTCGTATTAAACTTGTGATTTTTTAAATTTGGCTTTAATTTTGACAATGGAAGTGAGCCGGGCCGCTTATTAAAGTAGGGCGGGTAACAGGTCATGATTATATAATTGCGGCCATGCGACTGATCAAACTGTTATTTATATACACGGGCGACGCTAATTATTGCCATGTTTTGAATGTATATTACCAATTAAACTTATACTTACATCTTTCTAGGTATATTGAAGGCGATTAGTTGAAGGGAAATTCTGTAATCGATTATTGCCAAAATTTGGTGTTGACAAGTCAATCGATCGTTTCAGTCTTTCAATATGACCTTGTTTGTAAGCTATATATATATATTCTATAGGAGCATGTGCCACACATGTGTGTGAGTTTCTGAACTATGTGTGTGAAGAGGATTCCTATGGTCAACCTGTTTGTCGGTGTAGAAACTGTGATCACCTAGGCGACGAATACGTCTGTGCCATCGTGGGGAATGATGTTCCTAAAACTTATCAGACAGAATGCCATGCTCACCGGATGGGATGCTTGATCAACAGTACCATCGACATACTTAACCAAGGATACTGTGGAGGTAATAATTTCTGAAACTTAACTTTTTATTAATAATAGGAACTCACAAAACGGAAATTAGTTTTATAAAATTCTTCCAAATCTTATCAGTATGAATACCTCACCTACCGTAAAATGTGCATACATATGCCTTACCAATGCCTTCATGATGCATGGGTGTAAGGTGCAAGTTCCATTCTCCTGGTTCCTTCAACCTGTCTGTCGTTTCTGAACACGTTTAACTCCACTAGATGAGCAGAACACTTGCAGCTAAACTTGTTGATTGGTGTGAACAGCCTTAAATAAACAGTTTCCATCTGCTGCAACTTCTGGTCACTGATAGCCCGCAATCAATGCCAGCAGGTTATCCAGACAGCATTCATAGATGTTTCTTGTGCAATAGTTTTTCTGTTCATCACATGTCGTTGAGTGACATATGTCCATTGTTTTGATTTTTCGTTCTTCTAAGTGTGGTCTCAGAATGTGATATGATGTCTTAGGTGTAGAATTATCAATTTCTTCAAGCTAACATTCAAGTTGTTCTTGCAAGTCATCTTGATCATAGGGGGTTGATGTATCTCAACCATCTCATTTTCGTAAATGACAGTTACAAGACTATCTTGTCGCGCATTCTCAGATGGAATATTAATATAGAGGTCAAGTTCAAATTCAGGTTCCACCCACCAATGAGAGTCCTTAGACCGTATGTTGATTGAAATGAAACATGGTCTAATTTTATATAGACTGCATAATGGCAAGTGATGTGTTCACATCGGAAGTCAAATACGGGTAACATACAATATCTATATGGATAAAGTCTTATTACCAGTGGGCGGTACTACCACTCTAGGCGTGGCCTCTGTAGACAGCTCCATTATTTAAGAAAATAATGTTTTTGTTTCTTGCATTATGTCACAACCAGGATATTCTCTATATATTTTGAGGTGGCTAATGCGACCAGATGCTAATTTATTGCAAAATTATTGTTACTATATCCAACTAAGTTTATTCTATTTAGAACACATACTGTCTTATTGATTCCCCAACAATTCTCCAAAGTTGATTCCTCTCTCCAGGGGTTTCATAACAACTTGTTGAAGAATATAATCTGTCTTCTATTGTGAATATAATTTCTGACTTCTGAATCTGGCATCTAGCTTTCATCTAATATATATTTTCGAACTTCTGTCTGTCTGTATGTGTGTATGTGTCTTATAGACTCGAAAACTTATTGACTCAAATTTGGTATGTAGGCCTACCTTGACCCGGGAACAATATGGGCGGGTTCAATTTAACGTGCGACTGTGTCCTTGACCTCGCTCATATAGGCATGTTTCTGGACCTTGCCCGATCTGACTCAAATTTGGTATGTAGGCCTACTTTGATCCCGGGTACAATATGTGCGACCATGTCCTTGACCCCACTCATATATGCTCAAATAGGCATGTTTAGTTTGTCCAGACGCTGTATATTCCGTCCAAACGGAGGTGATCACAAAAAAATCCCTAAATAGCCCAGACGAAGTCGGTCAAATCAGCTAGTTACATTATAAATATGTGAAAATAGATACATGTGCAAAAAAGAAACTTTTTTCAAACATTTGGAAGGTTGTTGCTCTCAATAGATGATGTGGCAATTTGAAGATTTTGAAACTTATAAAGAAAAAACTAACAATTCCTTATAATAACTAGAATGCACTCAGAGAGATGCCAACGTGTGCAAAAATGTAATAAACAATAATTTAAAAAATAATTTCACTGTATTTTACTTAATTTATTTAATTTAATGTTAGCAAAAAAGACAATTACCATTTCTCATTTCATCACAGATAAAAGGCAAATTACTATATTAATCATTTAAGTAATTAAAACCAATTCCATGTTGCCGAAAGGATGAGACTTTAATATCGATTACATTTTTTTCAGCAGCATATTTTCATTTTCCGATAGTCAAAGTTGACCAAAGGAGCAATTATAAGAAATAATTAATACTATTTGTGTAAATATTGATAGCAGCCAAAATGCAACAATAAATATCAATAATTAATCAATAACGATCATTTTATGTAATAATAAACTCTTCAAACGGTGTTTGTGTCAACAAATGCGTTTTGTTTTGTGTTACGTCATTCGTCGTATTTGACCCGGAACTCGGCTGAAGGTTAGGCTATTCAGCCTATTGCGTCGAATTACGAAATCGCGTTTTGAATGTCTCTTTTCCCGCACAATAATAAGAGGTCTTCGCACGAACCAAAAATGATAAAACTTCCCAATTATAAGTAAAAATACCCAAATGAAGGAGTCTATGTAGGTCCCGAAGGAACTTTGATGTAGAGTTCTGATGGAGAAAATGTAGGTCGATCTATTTTTGTCATAACTCTGACGTATTTTGACCTGGGAGAAAAAATCAAAATCGAGGCTCACTACGAGCATGCCAGTTTTAAATATAGAAACAGGGAATCCTGACAAATGGCGATATCGGCGACAAACAAATAATCGAAAACAACACATAAAATAAACATAGCAAAAACGCGGCACAGTAAAAATGTCAGAACGCCACAAGGTTATACGTCGTTTTTGGTGACGTCATGGTGTATGACACCAACCTACGAATCTGTCTGATCGCCATACTGTTGCGCGAGCGCACGTAATAATAAATTATCCATTATTACACGCATTCTACACGTACCCTGTTCCAATGCCTGGGACAATGGGCCCATGGTACACCGATGTTATGGCGAGTTATGTCTATATCCGCATGTGATTTCTTTGGTTTTGTTTACATTGTCTGTACATGTCACATATTTTGCATTGCATAATAATAAGATTGTCTAGCTATAGGCACAGCTCAAACTACTAATAAATTTGTTCTCATTGCAGTTGAGCCAATTGAGTGTGGAGTTATGCCTCAGCTTCTTAATACCACGTTGTATGCTAATCAGAACTGTTCGTTTGTTGGAGTGGCTAATGTCGGCCGATGTGCAGGCGGGTGTGGAGAAGAAACAACTAATTCATGCTGCGAGAAAACATCTGTAGAAAGCCGTTCATTCGAACTTGACTGCCCTTTCATTGATCAATCAGCATTCAAATCAGTAAGTGTTTTAAATATTTCCGCCAAAGGAAGCCTTCACACTGAACTATATGGATATATGTCCTACTTTGCAAGCCATGGTAGAAAAGGGTTAACTTTTTTGGTCGCCTCCGGACGCTCATTGTCCTGCTCAGGTTTGTCACGCGTGAACTGTCCCAACATACCCGGATGTATGCATGAGAATCGTCACTTTTATTTCTACCGCAGAGCTAACAAGGATAAGTATCAGGGTGTCTTTGAATTTGGAGTTCACCTACAACTCAACAAATTCAGTTTATATAGACAATAATTCGTTCTGGTTGCCTCAGCATTCGTTTTTATCATTATCGGTTTCGAATTCATGGACCGTTTCGCTTCAAACATACAATTGTTCCGTGTTTTCGACAAACTGCCGATCACTTATTTGCATCTATAAATTTGCCATAGCGCGACCATCGTTTCAATGATACGACATACATCGTTTGTTGTGAACAATACATATATGGAATTCTTATAGACCCTATAAGGTATGTTAGACTTGGTCAGACTGTTAATGCCACGTGGTTCGCAGTAATATCCGAAGTCTCCTAATTTCGTGTTATTTTACTCGTGGTTTCTTCAACTCGCGGATTTTCTTTCAATCATTCCCTTGCTACTGACGATGATATCTATCATAAGTTTACATTTATTGTGCGAAATACATATATGGCCTTATTCTAGAACCTCTAAGGTAGGTTAGAATTTGTCCGACCGTAACTGCCACGTGATTTGCTATCCGCAGTCTCCTAATTTCGTGCGAATGTTCTTATGCTATGGCGTTTCATCTTGGGCAATTTTCTTTCATTAATTCCCTCGCTACTCATCAGAACAACGTGCTTTCACATAATACTTTGTGTTTTATGTTTCAATTCTGTCACACATGTCTCCATGATCCAGATGTGTTTGTCGACACTTGAAGTTGACTACAGTTTATCAATATCAGAATGGAACTGTTTCATGTTTAATAATCATTGTTAATTGGTTACTTAATGACTGTAGTAGTACTAAGAATCGGTAGTGTTATTAATTTCAGACAGGGATTGATATCTGACAAGGTTCATAATTCTGTTCATGATTCGATTCTCGTACAGCGCATCAACTTCACTGTCGAATTTAGAACTGCTAGCATTTAATGATTGCAAACATGACATGTCATTGTCCCACGGACATCATAGCTACTGATCACTCTCAGCCATGTAGGTCACTTTCATATCTATCTAGTAGTTTCTGCTTTGATGAACAATAGCTGCAATTCTACGCAAACCGGTCTGAGCTGATGGGCTTATCTTGCTCTCGGTGCATGATATTCGTGATGGCCTAGTAATGGTGATCTGTGGGGATTCGGACTAAAATTAATCATGATGACAATTTCACTTTTGTCTCAATTCCAGATTTTGGTTATTATTGCGATTTTTATCAGTCTACGGCCATATCACGTTGAAACCACCGGTTCTCGCCCGATCACCGAAGTTAAGCAATGTCGAGCCCGGTTAGTACCTGGATGGGTGACCGCCTGGGAATCTCGGGTGCTGTAGATTTAAAAACAAAATTAACCCATCATTTCAAATTTGCTGGGTTGTTTCTTGACTAAATGGTGTCTCCTTCCGGAATACAAACATAACTGCTATCCTTCCTGTTCAGGTTTACAGACGGAGGGTGTCGGGTTACTACGATTCTGGATATGGCTCTAATTGGGACCCACATTACAAATCATGGGCGCTCAGGTTTGCGTTCTATCTTGGCGTCACTCTGACGGTGTTTAATCATGGTTTCACTATCTACAAAAATATTTGAAGATACTTTCGATCCTTTCCCCTTCTTGATTCAATTATGGGAATGTGAAAGTGTTATTTGCAATGGAATTATTCATGATCTCAGCCTGACAGGATTTAGAATCGTGGTGACTTGACCCCTCCAGTTAACTGGCCCACAGTCAATTGCTGCTGTGGAATGCTCGATTCCCTATGTGACCGCGACGTTTCTCGCAGCATTACTGGCGACCGTGGCCAAAATTTGAGATGCCTGGATGACGGTCCCCAATGAATAACGATATACTAGCAGTGGTATTCCAAGACGACGAGGGGGGGGGGGGGGGAGACATTATTTATGGCAAGTAACCATATCAAATGTGAGCTTGGTACAAGAACATGCTGTACATCCAATACAGCGTGCATTGTTCATAAAGGGCATGATAGGAGTTTTGAACGTATTCATTGACTAGCAGGAGTCTAAATGAATTTCAAATAAATACGTGTCCAGACCTTTCATACCGTTGATATGGCGAATAGACTTCACACACGAATGAAGCACATTTACATGGAAAGCATTTATATTGTCACGTGCCCCACGACCACTGCCAATAGTCTTTCCGACAAGAGTCCATCACATGGCTCTTCATAGTTCTATTGCCCATATCAATTTGATTATCTGGCACATAGACAATAAAACAGGCAAAGACGTTTGCACTGTCCAGCTTAGCTTTCGAGGAAGCTCATTGACCAGCATTACAGACTTTTCCCCTCAGGCAGAGGACCACCCCATACGAGTGGATCCCATCCCCATGGCACCAGACGCCCGATCATAAGGGACTGAGGCCATGCTGCCAACACTGCGCGCTTCGGTCTATGCTGGATTTGTCCTATTTTCCTTAAACATGCCTTAAACAGGACCACTTAGGTAGGGGGAGTTCCTCTCTATCATGGCTATTAAAATTCAATAAGTAAAAATGCAACATTATAAGGGATGTGTGTCCTTTACTAGGAGGATGATTATTTCATTTGTTTCTTTCCTAGGGGAGCCATTTTTAGAGCGGGTCTTCCCCTAGTTTGCTGCATGCTTCACACTAACCTACCTATCACACACCTAGGTCGTTCTGCTGCATGTTTGGGGGGAAAATGATGTTCTGGGCAGAGGCTCAGACCTGAATATTCTGTATGGTGACCGTGACAATTTACCCGTGTTTATCATCTGACTACATTGTACACCATTTGAACTGATTTCGGTTGTAGAAGAGACAACTATCTGAATATTTCACTACGATCAGTTAATTAAGTACATTATATAGACAAGGTCTGCACACCTTAATTTCTTAAAATCAGATCGCTGTGGGTATTCCACTGGGAACGTGGACTGCTCTCAGGTGCCTAATGGTCGTGAGGGCCTAATAATAGTGTGTGGATTTAGGTTGAACAAAATAGTCGTGATTGCAAAATTTGCTCTATGTCTCCATTCCAAATGATGGTGATCGTTGGGAATTTCTCCAAAATTAATACTCGTACCGACACTATTGTTTGGTACCTGAGAGTAACAGTTTGCTTTCTCAGTGGCTGCTCTGGTCACCTGCGGTGTTCGGCCATGAGCTCCCGGTGCTTATGGCTGTTAGTCATGTTCTCTGAGGGGCTATATCTATTATATATTTTGGAAGATCTGTCTGTCTGTCTGTGTGTTCGCGATGAACTCGAAAACGTCCCACCCGATTTCGATGAAACTTCGTATGTGGGGGTATTTTCGGCCGGGGACGAACATAGGCATATTAATTTGTCCGTGCGACGTCACCTTGACCTTGAAATCGGGTAATTTCAAGGTCAAACGCCCGAATATCACGGGATTTCGATGAAACTTGGTATGTGGGGGTATCTTCGGCCGGGGAGTGGCATAAACCTATTAATTTGCACGTGCGACGTGACCTTGACCTTGAAATTAGGTCATTTCAAGGTCAAACGCCCGAATATTACGGGATTTCGATGAAACTTGGTATGTGGGGGTACATTCGTACGGGGAGTCTCATAAGCATATTCATTTGCCCGTGCGACGTGACCTTGACCTTGACATCGGGTAACTTCAAGGTCAAATCGCCAATTTTGATGGGATTTCGACGAAATTTGATACGTGGGGTTACTTTTGTCCACTGATTGTTTTGGACGGGTCCAATCGTGACCCCGACCAGAGCTTGACCTTCAAAATTATCAATTCAAGGTCAAATCGGGTAAAACCGGATGGATTTCGATGGGCACGTTTGTCGGGTACTTTTGTCCGGGCAGTGTTTTTGGACTGGTCAAATCGTGACCCCACTTGACCTTGACCTTCAAAATGGACAATTCAAGGTCAAAGCCCGGACGAAGTCGGGTCACCTTCTAGTATATATATATTTAGTGATACATTGGATCATGCCAGGGATCTGTGCTCTGGCTCCGCCCATTGGATTGATGGACGCAGCTTTGGTAGGGCCTTCTGACATGATCTCATGCTGACTTATATATCACCCTGATATATATATTATAACATTTTATATATTTATATATGCGAAAGATTTGTATCACAGGGTTTCTGCAATGATATCTTGTGATACATAGGTACCTCAGAGACATGTGATCAGAAGAAGAAAGAAGAGGAAGCTGTTCTAAGAAGGAAGACAGGACCAGTTCACGCTCCTCCAGTTACGCCACGGCGGTACAACCAGCTAGCGGGGATGCGTCTGGTGGAGTAGACGGGGTACTTGGGTCCTCCAGGACATTTGTCCCCCCACCAAACGCCAGCGGTTCTTGGTGCAAAGCTACCAAATCACGTGCGCACGAATCGTCACCGGCCGACGGGCCTTGGCAGCTTAAGCGCAGGGCAGTGGCCCTACCTATATGGTAGCAAGTCTAGACCCCCTGGCCACGCATGCCCTCATCTCAGAAAGGCCTTGCCTGTCACTCAACCGTCTTGGGGCTCGGAGAACAATGACCTCTCCCCACCCTCCAGCTTGGCCAGGATATTAGCTTGGGCATGACCACCTTGCAGCACCTCTGATCCGATGGCTTGACTCCATTATCGTTGTACAACCCGTTTGGCCTAATGGGTTCTCCATTATATGCTTTTTGCTTTGGCGAACAGCAGTTAGTTAACTCTTAATGTTGGTTGTCTCGCCATCTTCGGAGTGGGCCTCCTCCTGTGCAGGTCGTTCTGTCGCTAAGGCAGAGAGTGAGTTAGTCTCCTTGCATCATGATCCTGCATCATGATCCCATGGCGGGTGGGACCTTAGAACTGACAGATGAAGAACGAAGAAGACGACAAAGAGAAGAACGAAGAGTTTCTTCTTCCGTTATACTTGCTCGGTTCGCTCGCAACTATGAATTGGATGGCACCTCCTGGGATGTTTCTTCCAAAACAAGGGGGGCAGGTACACATTTGAGCAATATAGCACTCTAACTATATGAGTTATTTCACGTACCTAATCATAACAGATTCATTAAAGAGTTCATATATGGTACAATCTGTTTTGGAAGAGTACATTCACTCAAAATTTGGCTATTAACTTTATTGCTCGTGCCTCCTCCTGGGCTTGCATTCTAATCCATATAGTTCAGTGTGAAGGCTTCCTTTGGCGGAAATATTTATATTTTTAAAAGTATAATATATATTTCCTTAATAAAGAAAGCCTGAACACTGAACTATCATAGGGCCCTCCCATGGCGGTGCCATTCTCAACCCCGCAACTCGCCAATCTCCTGATTGAGTCGGAAATAAAACTGACGATTCTCATGCGTACATCCGGGAAAAAATTCACGCGTGAATAATCTGTGCAGGACAATGAGCGTCCGGAGGCGACCAAAAAAGTTAACCCTTTTCTACCATGGCTTGCAAAGTAGGACATATATCCATATAGTTCAGTGTTCAGGCTTTCTTTAAGGAAATATATATTATACTTTTTAAAATATGATATTAGTTAAAATACATTGTGTGTATTTGTAATCGTATGTAATAGCCATTTCTATTAGACATAAGCATAGAGTATGTGGTGTAAAACCATTGACTTCCTTCAATGCATCCGAAAATATGTTTATCTCAAACGTTCTGTTTCTAGCGGTACCTGATATTTACTATTAAACTGTGCTCACTAAGATTAAAACACAAAAGCCATGAATTATATTCCTATACAATAAAAGTTTTATTTAAATCTTTCAGTTCCAGGGGCCAATTATATAGGGGCACTAAAGTGCCAGGGCATATAATCAGCCCTAATGTTTATTTTGGTAATAACTGTATGACAACACACACAAAAATGCTATTATGAAAAATAAATAGTTTCTATGCAAGAATCAATCTTTATATAGAGTAACAATGCATGTATTATTGTATTTTTAATGACTTTTTAAAGTGAAAATTACAAAAAAAATAAACGAGAGTATTACGTCATTCATTTGGGGTTTTCGATTTCCAAAACTAATTGATTTCTCTACGTTCTGTGAGCATAAAGTCATGATTACAAGTTGATTTTGAATAAATATTTGCTAGTATTGTTATCTAATTAATATATATATTATTATTCATTTAGTGTTTATTTGAAAAATACATTTGGTTTTCTGGGAATAGAAAATGAAAGTTCAAAACACTTTTGATTTCACGTCAGCCATTTTGTCACCTGGTCATCCTTACAATCGGCATGGCAAAAGTTTTTTTGATTAATTAAAATAGTTTACATTTATTCAATTATAGCATATTTTGGCTTAGTTTAAAATTATTATTTATAAGTAATTACAATTTTTTTTAATTGTTAATAATAAAATTGGGAATTGCCTGGGAAATGGCCACACCCATCAGACAGGACAGGGTTCATACACCTAGCTGAGAGTAAAATTCCATAACTTTTCCATACTTTTTCAAGACTTTCGGACAAATTTTCCAAGACTTTTCAGTGAAAAAATTCCATAACTTTTCCATACTTCGTACCTAGCTAAACAATGAGGAAGACCAATATATAAATTTCCAGGTTGTTTAAACAGAATGACCAATTTACTGATTTGTAACAATTTCTTAACATCATTATAAGTCTCGAACTCCTTCACCATGTCATCTGCAGTGGCATGACCAATAAACACCGACGTCAAATACCTTGTTATAACAGTGGCACCTTTCTCTCTAAAGTACCGTATGTGGATATCCATTTACTTCTGTTGATTCTTTTTGTTCAAACTTTCATCAAACAAAAGTATGAATGGACCACTCATTTTCACGGACGAAATCAGCTGTTTTTGAAGTATTCAGCAAGACCAAATACCCCAAGGTAGGCGGTTTTCCTCTCACTACAATGGAAATTTATAGTCACCGCGCTGTCTGGGGACATTTTCTTGAACAGGTCACTCGCATTTGAATTTTAATTATAGGATGAGTGTGTTGAAATTGTGTGTAGAGTCCACAGAGTCTCAGATTGCAAAACCTCTTTTGCAGTTGCAACACACTCACTTTAATATGGAGGCAGCTTTTGGTTTTTCCTTTTGATCTGATGTCGTTTTAGGTTTGAGAAAATCTGCCATCTTCGTGCCGTTACTTTTCATGTTTGTTATGCCATCCATGTGAGTTTTTGATTTAGCGTGGCTGATGAGTGCCGCTTCGCCCATGTTGGCAATATCTATTAACTTTCCGGATTTAACACACAGTCGGCATTTCGCCTTCATCCGGTTCTCTGGTACCCGATCTATCCATGCTTCAAACCGCGTATCCGTGACCCATTTGTCACGGAAGACACAGTTTCCAAGCATATTTGTTTACTATTTAGGTCAAATTCTGATATATTTAGCGGTCAAGCAGGAGTTCCAGTAAGGGAGACAATTCGTGTTTCGGCATACCGTAAAACGTGTAGTTCAACTATGACTACGGAGATGGTATCGCAAGCTTACATGATAAGATCGGAAAGTAATAGCGTTTATTTACCTAAGAACTCGGCCTTGGGATATTCCATGACTTTTCAAGACCTTGAATCTTGGGGTAGCTTATGTTCAAGACTTTTCCCATAGTAGGGTGAAAAAAGGTCCCATTTTCCAGACTTTTCAAGGGTATTGAATCGAAATTTTCGAATTCCATAACTTTTCCAGGATTCAAGACCCACGTACGAACCCTGCCTGAGGAATTAAACTCAAGAAGGACTTGTTAAAACACGTATTTGAACAATCATTATCTCACTTTTAGCTCTGTCGTCTTTGTCGTCCGTCGTCCATGTGTGCGTGCGTGATTCGTCAAAAATTTTCTTTAGCACGGGCTACAGGTCGTACCTTTGGTCGGATCATTGTGAAATTTGTCATAGCTGTTGATATATGGGAACGAGTCATTTTGGGGTCATTCGGAGAGAAAAAAACATGGCCGCCAGTGGCCATCTTGGATTTAAAAATTCAATCCATTAGCACGGGCTACAGGTCGTACTGTTCGTCTGATGATCATGATATTTGTCATGGATGTTAATATTGACATGTAGATGGGAACGAGTAATTTTGGGGTCGTTCAGCCAAAAACATGGCTGCCAGTAGTCCAAGTCTTCTCGTACTAAAGCCGGCTAAGATATTGGGATGGAGGTGCCGGTCTTTAGTCCGAGTTCCAGGCCCATGCATTCCTATGACACGACTTAAGCGTTAGTGACCCGCTCAAATAAAACCACAATTATATGAAATAAAATATCACAATTGCGACAATAAACGGATATTTTCCGCAGAAGACATGCTATTTGATCTGAAACCCACATCAGTTGTGAATTGAAAGCGGTAATTTAATGCGAAAAGAGACATTTACCGCAATGTTTACAAATTTTTAAAAGTATGCGAACTCAGTTGACCTCGCGAACTGTGTTCGGCATTTTCCGTTGAAAATATTCCGTAGATTTTCGACTGACAATGCAAATTACGATGAATTCTCCATTGTAATCGTAATTATGTGTGTCAATAAATAAAAAATAAATAGATTAATTAAACATTGAAGATATAAATGTAATACATTAAATAAATTACGGGGAATTACAACCCTCTCAAAGTTTAAAACAGTGTAAACACAACGAGCATTAGAATAAATAATATGGTGCTACATTTCCCACATTTGGTGGACTTCAGCGAAATTAAGATATATACTAAGCGAACAGAGCAATATACTGCTCTTGTTAAGCACACAAAAAATCAAACAAAATTTGTATAAATTTTTAACCTTAAGTTTGAAAAGTCCCACTAAAACGGAAGAACTATATTTCGAAACTGTGTGATTCGGTTCTCCGATTATTTTATCAACACAAAAGTCAAAATGCACATGGATGAAAATCACACGCATGGCAAGTCAGACTCAAGAGTTCTAATTTGCTCCAATTTTGACAAGTTGCTTGCGAAAATTGTCAACAAAACTACCTTTCTGATCCTCCATTATGTCATTAAGTTTTTAGTGCGGGAATTGTTCTCAAAGCACATTGGAAACTGGACTTTGCGGCGATCGGTTTTCGCTATTTTGTTCGGAAAACCCCGCGCTATATATAGAAACGGAAACTAGAATACTCAGAACAAACACCGGACAATGCCGAAGTTCTTCGGAACCTGAGTTCGGCTTTCAGTTAAGTAAACAAACAGAAAAAACAACGATGTTTGTGGCAATCAACCGGAATATTCTATGTGTAATTTAACATTAAAGTTAGATTATTATACACCATTCTGACCATAATATGTCACTCTTTCCGACGTATATAGCATCATGTATTGCTTTGTTAGGTAAATCGAGTAAAATACACCACAGATTCCCGCCACAGATCCTGGATTTTATTCTTAGCATGACTAAATCCTTTGGCACGGGCTACAGGTCGTACCTTTGATCGGATCATTATGAAATTTGTCATGGATGTTAACATTGACATGTAGATGGGAATGATTCATTTTGGAGTCTTTCGGTCAATAAACATGGCCACCAGTGGCCATCTTGGATTTAAAAATTCAATCGATTAGCACGGGTTACAGGTTGTACTGTTCGTCTAATGATCATGAAATTTGTCATGGCTGTTGACATTGACATGTAGATGGGAACGAGTCATTTTGGGGTCATTCGGCAAAAAAAACATGTCTGCCAGTGGCCATCTTGGATTTTACTCTTTGCATAACTAGACCTTTCAACTTTCCACATTCGTAATCACTCCATTGACTGTAACACATGAAATTATTCCCTTTCCAAGTTGAGCTACAGTGTCATTGACACTTTCATTTATAGTGATAATGTCAAATAAACATCATCACATCATACTTTAATAAGCATTGTCATCAATCTCTGATGAGTATTGTGGGCAGAAATTACGGGTTTTGAATTTGATTTTCCGTGTAAATATCCAGTTTTCAGTCCAAACAAATATTGAAGCTAGGCTGTGTATTGCAGAATATCTTTTGATATATTATAATGAATAATGGGCTTTGAGACAATGAAAAATTTAAATAAGTGGGCACTCAGTAGATCAGATGTAATTTCGGAAAGCAAATTTCTGGTATTTTTTAGTTTTAAAAGTGAAAATCATTGAAATAAATATTTTCCTTTGCCCAACAGTCTGCATGATGTGATTGTATGGTAATGTGCTTCCATTTTTCCTGTACAACTGCCTCATGCAAATGTTTTGCTTACATTAAGTCAGCCCAATATAAGATTTCCAAGCATTTAGCAATGATAATGTGAGCAGTATAAATAACTGTCTTCAGATGCAATTCGAATGGAATTTTAAAAGCCCGCCCAATTAATCTGCTGACTGTTTTTAGTGATTAGGTCAACAATTTGTGACGTCGTGTTCGTGTTACGGTCTGTGTTATTGGGGTGTGAAACGGGTGATCCAGTTGGCAGTTGACCAATCACCGAACATGATTTAGTGTAACACAGACGGGCTATGTAAATATTTGGCAATAAAATACATAGTATTGAAATGTTACTGACACTGACAGGTCAAGGTTGTTTAGTCAAGTCTCAATATTCAAAAAATAAAATGGCTGCTACTAGCGATTTTCTAATTGTGAACCCATTTTCAAGGAGGATTCGGGGGTATATAGTGGAGACCTTTGTCTGTCTGTCTGTCTGTCTGTCCACGTGTCATTCCGTCTGTCCCTCATATTTCACAACACAGCTCATGTATCGATAGTCCAATTTAGATGTCAATTGGTATGCCGGTAGACCAACATTGTGGAGGTTTTTCTGCTCTTTTTTCCAGAGTTATGGCCATTGGCTTGACACGTCCATAACATACATTATGCTGTGGATGTCATGTCTTTATTATTGGATTTTGTTGTCCTTTGGCATGGTGATAGCACAGGTTGGGGGAAAGGATATCCACATAATATGGGATTCCCCCATTAATTTTTGCCTTGTTTGACTTGAAAATTTGATAATTTTGTTTCCGAAAGAATATTTCAGATTGTAACTTGGGCAAAGATCTTCTGATTCTGCTTTGGTGTGTTGATAGCACAGCTCGGGAAAGGATACCGACTTACTACAGGTTTTGTCCATTCATTTTTACCAGAGTTACAGCCATTGTTTGACTTGGCAATTTCTTAATTTTGTCTGTATGAACATTTCAGCTTGTACCTTGAGCATGGATCATCGGATTTGGTTGTGCTTTGGTTTATTGATAGCCAGTTAAGTGGATAAGATACCCACTTCTTGGATTTAGAAAATAAAAACAAAAATTCCATCAGTTGCCCACTCTCTAAACTGAGCGTCGGGGGCATATGCAATGCTTGGCATTGCACTTGTTATAAATACTATTACATCTTTATGTGGCATCCAATGTCGTCACGGCTACAAGGGTGGTTCTCTTTTTTGCTCAACTTGACAAGATTGAGCTATTGCCATGGGTTGGCATCTTTTGTCGGATCTTCGGGGTGACCTTTGGATGGGAGCCATCAATAATTTCCAAAATTCCTTAAAAAACATTGGCACACCCTGCATTTATTGGAGAAATGTTTTGTTTAGGTCATGATTAGGATCACCCCTAGATGGGAGATGGCAAACAATTTTCAATGGAAAACATGGCTGATGGCAGTCATCTTAAATTTTTACACTTTGCATAACTATTAAAATCCCTGTAGACCACTTCCCTTATCCCTTATCCGATTGGCACAAAACATCTTATTGATTTTCGGGCTGACCACTAGTTGGGAGCCATAAATTTTTATAATTGCATTGAAAATCATGGCTGCCAGTGGCCATCTTGGATTTTAATCTTTGCACAACTAAATCCTTTGGCACGCCCTACAGACCACATCCCTCATCTGATCTTTGGGCTGACCTCTAGAAATTTGTTAAAAAACATTGCCACCAGCAGGTATTTTGGATTTTAAATTTGAAACCATCGGTACACCCTGCAGCCCGCATTTATTGGAGAAATGTTTTGAAAATTTACAGGCCTCCAGATGGGTGCAATCAAATTTGAACAAGCAGCCATCTTGTATTTTACTCTTTGCATGTCTATACTGTGGCCCACACTACAGACCACATCTCTCTACTGATCATGACCAACCTTCATATGGATCTCCATGGTGACCTCTAGATGGGAGCCATTAATTTTTCCCAAAATTCATTAAAAACATGGCCGCCAGCCACCATCTTCGATTTCAAATTTGAATCTATTGGCACACCCTGCAGCCCGCATTTATTGAAAAAATATTTTGAAAATATACAGGGCATGTTTAGGATCACCTCTAGATAGGAACTATCAGATTTTTTTCCAAACATGGCTGCTGGTAGCATTTTGGATTTTACTCTTTGAATGACTAATTCTTTGGCACATCCTATCGATCACATCCTTCATCCGATCATCAACAAACTTCATATGGATCTTTTGGGTGACCACTAGATGGGAGCCATCAAATTTCTCCTTATTTCGTTGAAAAACATGGTCATCTTGGATTTTAGTCTTTTCATGACTTAATCCATCAGCACACGCTACATGCCACATCCCAATCTAAATAAAATTAGACTGTGTTTCATTTCAATTAACTTACGATCTAAAGACTCTCATGGTTAAATTATTTCAAACAAAATCGATCCAATACGCAGTGAACAATGATGTGTTGATTGACCAATGAATAGCTTCCTGCAAATTCAATTAATATTCACTTATTCATACAAGCCACACCCGCGGTATTTGACTGCAATCTCATGATGTTATCGAATAAACTACATGTTAGCGTCTCATATCTTAACCGACCAAATGCTGTATATTCAAAATCAACTAACGTACATTTATTCATAATTGGGGAATGATCAGACACAACAGGTATACATAATAAAATTCCATTAGCAAAGATCTTTAAAAAATATTATTTTCTCCTAACCTTGGGGTATTACATCACATGCCAAATAAGGATCATTTCAACTTTTGAGTAATCATATAGTAAATGTCAAGCGTATATTCTAAATAAGGAGATGATACATCATGACCGCGGTACAGCTCAATAATATTTATTATAGCATGCTTTAATAATATCGCTATATTTTAATTACATTGTTCTTAATTATATAGCATCTGAATGGCGAAACTTGTATTCTGTATGTATAGTGATGCAAACCTGAAACGAGCATTTTATTGCATGGAAATTGGTTAGAGACTAGGGACTACTCTTGCATGTTTACATGACCTCAGGCGACTGTGTGTCGATCTATGTGTGTTTCACTATGATAAACATTGCCTTATAAATATTTCACAAAAAAGGGAATTCCGTCTTCATCTTTGAAAATCAAATAGAATGCGAGTGTCATCAGATGTAGATGAAAGTAATGAGATGGAGTCTGGATATTTATCAGACTGGTCACATCCGATCATCGCCAAACTTCAGGTTTTTCTTCAGGGTGATCTCTAGATGGGAGCTATAAAACTTTTCCAAAATTTATTAAAAAACAGACACCACGCGGCAGCCATCTTTGATTTCACATTTGAATCACATCGGCACACATTGCAGCCCATTTGGAGAAATGTTTGAAATGAAAATGATTTCTTCTACACAATACAATCCCTTCACTGACACTTCTTGACTTTCCTTATTCTTTATCATTCTATTGAAGGCTCAGCATAAAATTAAGCTCCCCAAATTGAGCTACATGCAGTGTCATTGACACTTTTGTCTGAATATTTTGACTTGGAGCATAAAAGTTTATTGTTCATTCCTTTCTTCTGCGTCTTTTTAAATAAATATTTGAAAGCAATATAATGTGTTTTTCTATCAATTATCATGACTGATGATTCATTGACTTGTTTATTTACAGGTTGAGGTAATAACAGAGTGTGCATGTTCGTACCACTCGCTGGGATAGGAAACATCCTAACCTGCATCTCTAATGTCTGTGACATCTGGCTCTCAGAATATATGTGTACAAGCCATATTTTCGTCCTTTATCTACTTACCATATTCACCAAATGGGTTATACAGGGAACTATATGACAAAAGATAATCATGTCAAAATGCCATCCAAATCAGGGAAAATTATAAATATCTCTGATATTTCTGTTGAATTTGTTTTGTTTGAAAATATACATGGTGTTCAATTAGTTTTCACAACTAAAAATTCATAGTGAGCTGGGTTGGAGATGTCCCAATACAATAACATCATTTCCTTATACGCAGCTCCTTATTTCATGTTCGGAAAACATCACTGAAAAATCTTAAAGGGGGTCACACATACCTTTCCCTTCCATTTAGATCTGCATTTGCAAAAAATATTGAATGCATGAATGCTTTCTAACTGATGACTTCAGTCGTCTCAAAGTTACAAATTGACTCAAAACATTGTGGCACCCATAATGAAATGCAATGGGACTGCAGATATGAGAAAATTAGATTTGAGGAGACACATAATAGTCTGGTTGATTTAGCATCGGGCACAAAAGAAATTGTCACTGAAGCAATTCTGGTGTCATTCGATGCTGAAATGACGGCAGCATAATATATCCAAAATCCACCTTCAGGAAAATTCACAATTCAACATGACATCTATGATGACCGTCGTAATTTCTGTGGTAGGTTAGTACCAAATTAGTAATAAATTGAACTATATACAAGCAATGCATAGTCTGTAGAATGTCTGTCCCATAATGGCTACCAAAATTGGCAAAATCGAATCATATGAAATTTACGCTTTATACAAAAATAATTAGATAGTCCTATTACAGCACACAAACACTCCAATTATGATAGGAGGAATTATTTAAGAGTGTACGTGAAACTTATGATCAGAGATGCACGATTTATCTCTATAGAATCGTGCAGTAGATGTTGCATTGGATTTAACAGGGAAGTATTAATTATGTGCCCATTTCTAGAAGCCCATTTCAGAGCAGTCCCACGAATGTGGTAGGTCATCATTTATTTTTATATATACAACATGAAAATTTTCAAAATTCACTGCTATAGTATGAGAGATAAGCATATAGTCAGGGTTTCCGCTACTACTGCAGGCTGGCCGTCCAGCAGCTCATTCCCCTCCCCAACCTTGACTTAATATTGGCCACTAAATAGCCACAGACCTAGCTCAGCCCGGGGGCCTATTTACACAGGACGAGCGATCACTGACACTGATGATTAACAGATTGCAAGGAATCCTGCACTTGGTACCTGAATAAGACATGATCAGTGGGACATGAATTAAGACATGGTACCTGAATAAGATATGCTACCTGAATAAGATATGACCATGTGCACAGTTGTCTACACCATCCTGGGTAACACTTTGTCGGCAAATGTTTAGTAGTATCAGTCTCTCGAATTTTAATTTACCGTATGTAAATTTCTGATTATTAGTCCCAAATTTCTGACCCACTATTTCTCCTCAAAGTGCGCATTATACATTGGCAAGTCATTAGGGGGCTGAATTCTGAGCTACAACCATGAACACAAGTGAGGTCTGGCAGTCGCTGCGATGAACAGTGCAAACATTTTACCTCAAAACAAGGTCTGTATCAAAGAAATGTAAAATATTGATAGTTATTATCAGTGTATTTATATATATATCTTTTATTCCTCCATATCAATACGAAGATTTTACAAAAGAATTACATGGATAAAAAAGAGAAAAAGAACTTGTTCATACAACCCAGCACCAATTGATTTCATGAGGATTTCATGGGAATTGAATAGTGCATGGAGATCAAATTCCATGTCGCACCACCCACACGAGGTACATGTATCTGAATGGCCACAACATATATATATATGAAATGTCCAAGGAGCAAGTGTCACTATATATACCGTGTCAGTATATACATATACATACATATATATATACTAGGATATGGGCTCTTTCACGTTAAAGGTTGACCACAAGTGGCCAAACAGGGTGAAAAAAAAGTTTTTTTCAAATTACTTTTTCGTCGTTAATTCATGTTAGGAACATCATACTGGATCGTGAACTATAGTTTCAGAGCAGTAGCAAGTGTATTTTGATTTTTCAGGTTTGGTCTATGCAGGATTCCCTCAAAATTGAAAATAATGAACAACTAATTTCTAATGTCTGAATTTTAATTATTATGCATCTCTTTCCAGAACGATATCACACGACGTTGAGTATTGAACAATCACAGAACGTATATGTCAAAATTACTGAAAAAATCTTTGAATTTCGATATTTTTCAAATTTATATGTAAATTATGAACTCTTAATATCCATATTCCCTAATGGTTATTCTCTGATAATAGAAAGATGATTTAGTTGTGTAAAGATTTTACATCTCAAGGTGAAGTGCATGCTTTAAGGATTGTAATGTTGAAAATATTATCAAAATCGGACAACAATTGACTCAACAAGAGCATATTTTTAAATCGCCAATTTCCACTGACTTATTCTCGGAGAGGACATCCTTTTTTAACATTCATTCTCTGTAGACATCAGTCTTGTAACTAGATGATAGAAAGATTACGGATTTTCATTGCCTTGTAATATATTTTATAGAACTTGAATAGACCTGTCAAACTGAGAAACGTGAAGATAAACATATTGAGACTCTTGGAAACATGGCAAATGATAAGTTGGGGCAAAATCTGTTGTCCCATAAGGCCATAACCAGTTTTTATGTATGGTACACATAGTTTCGGTCCAGCTTGACTACTCATTGTCCGTCTGTCTGTCTATCCATACATAGACATTTTACGCATGATACAATAACTCAAACATTTTCTATGCAATCGGAACTGAATATTGAATGAGTTTCTCAGCCCAAATTGCAGTATGAGTTTGAAAATGGGTTTGATCTGATTTTTTAATACAAATAGGTATAGGTATGGGCCTCTTCGACTTAGAATTCATGCATGCTGCAATGACTGAAACAAGTTTTATCTGATCGGAACCAAATTTGGTAATTGGTTTGTGATTTCTCAGTCCAGAATACAGACCAAGTTCCAACATGGGTTCCAATTTTTTTTTACTGGAGTTATTGCCCTTTTTCGACTTAGAATTATTCAGATGTGAGGTTTCCTGATTAATACAGGCTTCACTATATAAGAGACAAGAGACACCTACAGACAACGTGAATCTTTGAAATAGAGTTATTTTTTAGCTATCATATGTTAGCCCTATTATAATCTGTAATGCATTGGCATTCATAAATGAATGGAGTCTCCAATTAAATTCTAAAAGTATAAATTAGAATAGTCCATTGTCCATTAGTGGGGATTTTTTTCAGAATATGAGCAGACAGCGAACCCACATTTAATGTAGTAGTGCACTATTTAAAATTCAAAATTATTTGCAATCTCACTGGGTGGATTTCCATAATACATGTACTTCGTATGGAGCATTGCCATAAGACATAGTTTATAATTTGTTCATTTGGTCATGGTTGAGTGGATTTTAGGGGACACCGATGGGGTGAGAAGATTAACATTGAGGACTATGGGGTTGTCATGGATTTCATGTTGAGAACAGAAATCAATGCTTTTCTATGAATGAAACAAATCTATTGAGTGCTATAGAGCATTTGGAAAAGGGGCTAGCGGTATCTTCAGTTTATCATGTCAGGAGCTTCAGAGGGTTCTAGTCAGGAGGCATTAAAGGGTCAGATAACTCTAAATAAGATAAGTACTTCAAAAAAATATTTATCCAGTCCAAGAAGGCAGATGAACATTGTTAATACTTGGTATGGATTATTGTGATGAACAATAGTTTCCAAGTTGTTCATCTTGTCATGGTTGATTGAAAATTTAGGGGCCACAGAGTGAGCACAGAAGATCAACATTGAATATTATTGATTTTAGCGTTCAAGGTAATTATTAAACATTGTAATGTGTGAAATCATTCTATTGGGGGCTACTTACTGTCTTTAATATGAACTATGGTAATCTGTACTGAGTGTACTAAGGGTCATAGGGGCAGAATCCTCATCATATTATGGTGTATAAACATTGTATAGATAATACATTTGTTACTTGTATGGTCTCAACTATTTTCTTGAGAGCTATACTGACTACCAGGGTGTGAACTCTGTTCATTTATCTCAGGTTGAAGGTCCTAGGGTATTCCAATATTATTATATGCCTATCAATGTCAATTTGTCAAAGTGAGACTACTAATGAAAATTGGCACAAGGACCAACAAATTCCAATAATTTGAGAATTTGTGTTATTATGTACATTTGTCTATACTAATATTAGTACATAACAAAATATATAACTCTCTATACCATAATTCAACATTAAAACTGTAGATTATGATTCCTATCATAGCTTTTTACTATCGCCGAGGGATGGGTTAAACATCTGCCGATCATGATCAGCCTCTTGTTAATAATCGGATATTTGTGAAAATACCATTATTTTAATATATATACTTGTACTAAATATCACTTTCATATTATAAACAGATATCTTTGTTTACAATTCTAAATTTATCCAGTTAAAAAGTAACAACTTATAGTATACTTAGAGAAGACAACTTTAATTTAAGTTTTGTATGTCTTAGTCTTGTTGTCGTTTTCTCTGAGAAAATTAACATAAATAACACATGGATTATTCCTTTAATATTGCAAGTAAGTACAGATACTCTGTAATCTGTTAAAAAATATGTCCTCTCCAATAATTCAAGACATTTATATTTAACTATTGAGAAACACATGTTTTATGAACAACACTTCCATCAAACCACATGTAATCACTGACATGATTATAAATAATCAAGAAATTCTTCAGAATGACAATTTATTCAGACTATTGCAGTTGAGCAGACATGAATTGCCTCAAAGGAAATGAATGAAATAACACATTAGTAGCTCAAATTGAACACAGTATGTTGCATAGACTGTATATTAATATAGTATATTGTAAGTAAACCCCATTTTCATTAACAGAATGGTTATAGTTTAATATAAACCAATGTCTTCCAGAAAATCTCTGGGTTCTATGCTTGAATTCTCGGAGAGGACATTTTTTTTAACATTTAATGAGCTGCTGTATGAAATCAGGATGGTTCAGCCCACCAATTAAAGTTTATACACCCTCAATACTAGTGACAGTTTACCCACAATACAAATGATTTTCTCATTTCATTAGTATTAGCAGTTGACAAAGATTCTCGGAGAGGACAGATTTTAATTGAATATAATTTAAATAGGATAATACACAGAAAAATATTTTTACCGTTGATCTTCTATACCATGAAATGTCTAACTGAACTATATTCCTGATCCATGGCTATTGTGAATTGCGTTAATGAAATGCTTTATTTTAGATTCACATTCTGTAAATCATTTAACGGAATTTATCAATAACCTTTAAATTCAAATATCATCAAACTGAATGCACGAAATCACTCAAAATTTTCACCACACTATCAACCAGACATAAGCTAAAGGTTAAATGAGGACATTTTTGGCAAACCCATAACTACAAATAAATATAAGTTAAACAATATCATCACAGCAATGGTTGGCCACTCAAAATATGCCAAAATTTGTACCCATCACCCTATAATTTTGTTAAATTTTCAAATGTAGTAGTGAAATTTTGCCTGCAGAAATATTATTATGACACTCCAAACACAATGACAAATAGTCCAGGAGATATTGGTCGACCTCTGCACCCCCCCCCCCCCCAGGACTCAACTTCACCCCACTAATTTTCTTTCTTAAGGTCTCCTCCAAGATGGCCGCCGAAATGTGAAAATATGCTATTTTTCTGACATGTTACCACCTTTCGTTTGTCTCTGTGGGAAAATGTTGGAATCTTTGCGTCATGTTATACATGTATCACACAGAGGAGTCATTGGCGACCACATGGGGACCATAATATACATTCATTGTGGGATATTTTTGTCCGATATCACGTTTTCCCAAATTCCGGTATAATAGGTCAAAGCCGAATCTACGTTAATAACGCGATGTAATGTTTCGAATCAATGCATGTTATTGCTATTATAACAACACCCATGCATATATATGTGCAGGAGATACTCAAGCTAGGATTCCTCTTATACCTTAGTCCAGGAGATATTGGTCGACCTCTGCACCCCCCCAGGACTTAACTTCACCCCAATAATTTTCTTCCTTAAGGTCTCCTCTAATTTTGTTCACTTGTTAACAAGAAAAAAAAGCGGCCGCAGAGACTCCAGACAAGATGGCGTCCATCATGGCGGCCATTTTTAAAAAATGCACCAGGTATCTTTGATCGCCGTTATAGTAAAGATGATGTCACATGCCGTCTTGTTTTCCGCTCGATTCGTTATGCTAATATACAACCCTTACAAATTAGCCAAAAATCCGACACCAGAATCCAATATGGCGGCCAAGATGGCCGCCGAAATGTGAAAATATGCTATTTTTCTGACATGTTACCACCTTTCGATTGTCTCTGTTGGAAAATGTTAGAATTTTTGCGTCATGTTATACATTTATCATATAGAGGAGTCATTGGCGAACACATGGGGACCATAATATGCATTCATTGCGGGATATTTTTGTCCGATATCACGTTTTCCCAAATGCCGGTATCATAGGTCAAAGCCGAATCTCCGTTAATAACGGGATGTTATGTTTCGAATCAATGAATGTCATTGCTATTATAACAACACCCATGCATATATATGTGCAGGAGATACTCAAGCTAGGATTCCTCTTATACCTAAGTTGGGGAATATTTACCCAAATTCAAGATGGCGGCCAAAATGGCCACCAGAAATAAAAAATTGCCGAAAATCGCTGATTTTAACAACAGTGAGCATTATTGTATACGCTTAAGTATACTGTTGCTCAATGTTAGATACATACATTTCCTAGCTCCCAAACCACATGTAAATGTAGTATTATACTTGTATCCCACAAAAAATGAATCTTAAAATGACCCGAAAATGTCACGGTTCCCTTCCGGTCAACTGTTAGCATTTGGGTTCGCATCGGTTTGATCATGCCCCAGTTCCGAATCTGCACGTATTTAGTTTTCGCATTATTTTCGTGCTCGTTGGAGACTTATCACGCATATTTTATTTCCATATTTACTAGTAATGACTAGCACCACATATAACCAGGGATGTGGCTATAGGGGGGGGTGTGGGGGTGTCTCACCCCCCCCCCCCCCCCCAGCAGAGAGCTATATTTTCAATAGTTGGAAATTTCATACCTGCCACAACGAAATTTCACACCAACAATAGGTTGAACATTTTCTTGTAGTTTGATTATAAAACAATTTATTGCGGGAATTTATTGTTTTTCGACCAATATTTGCATATGTTCCTATTTTTGGTCAAAATATTTTGACAGAAATGGTCATCAGTTTTTCCAAATTTTCCAACCTTAGGGGGGTGACAGGTTGGAAATTTCCAACACTTGGAAAGCTTGTGTCCTGGTCCCTCCCCCGTGGCCAGTCAAAAACTTCTAGTTAATTTAAGAACACAATATTGTCATACATTGGTCAACATTGTCATTGGAATGGTCATCAGAAATTTTCCAACAGTAGGAAGGCTTGAGGCTATTCTAGATGTTAGGATTTTGCGATTTTCTTGTTCAGATTTCAAAATGTTCACACACCAGGCCGAACCATGGTCGGCCCGGTGTGTCATTGCCCCATCCACATGCATGGCCAATACAAAACTGCTAATTAGTTTAGCAAAACAATATTTTACTACATTTGGTCAAACTTGTAGACATAAATGGTCATCAGTTGAAGAATTTTCCAACCTGAGGGGGAGCATGAGGTTTGAAATTTCCAACACTAGGAAAGCTTCAGTTGAGGCCAGTCTAGATGCTAGGATTTGCGATTTTCTTGTATAGTTTAAAAAAAAATTCTCACACCGGGCCAAACAACCATGGTCGGCCCGGTGTTTCCTGGTCTGTTGTCGGTAGCTGTGTGCATTTGTCTGGAATTAGATCACTAGTTGTTTTTTTGGGGGGCAATTTTCAGGTTAAAATATCTTAATGTTCTCATACTGGGAAAATAGAAGCATGGCTTATGAATATATAGGAAATCAGGCCTGAGCATGAGCTACAAGGGGGGATGCAAAAGGAATTATGCAAAAGTTCCGACTCAAGGGGGGGGGGGGGGGTGTGCAAATGGAATTATGCAAAAAGTTGTGTTGGTGTGATTCCGACTCAAGGGGGGGGGGGGGGGGTGCAAATGGAATTATGCAAAAAGTTGTTGGTGTGATTCCGACCTCAAGGAAAGGAGGGGGGTGCAGTTGGAAATTTCCATGGTGGACACCCACCCCCCCCCTCCCAGCGGAAACCCTCTAGCCACACCCCTGCATATAACACTATTTATACGGCGATATCTTGTTAAATGCACCTTGCTATGCGACTTCGAAGCACGAACTAATTATTTTATTTAAAAGGATGTCGTTTTTATGTGTGAACAATAAGTGGGAATACATATACACACCTGACATTGATCCGATATCACTCGTGTTGCGTACACGTCGCTAAAATCATAATAGGCCTACTGTCTACATTATATAATGTATCGTCTCAAACTTACACAAGTTTGTTTCTGTTATCTGACCGAATAATGGTTGTTTATGGACACTATACATTTGCGTAGTCAAATCCAAATTATATAGAGGATCTCCAACAAGTCCTCATGTTATATACTATTAAATTTACAAAACGAGTTCAGCAAATTAGGTATGGACCGAGCCTTTTGGCGAGGTCCATACCTAATTTGCTGGACTCGTTTTGTAAATTTGTATATAAACTGGGGACGAGTTGGATATTCTATTTATTACATGATCGAAAACTGTATTAAATTACATAAAAAGATAACAGTGCATAATGCACTCATGAACACAATGGCTTCTGTAGGAATTGAAGTGGTGGGTGATTTGGTCGGGGAATATAGTTGCAATTAATCAACTTAAACATGATAAATTTAAATTAACTCTTGTACACAAATGAGCTACAATGGGAAATTAATATTTCGTCTTACCTCACACTATTACGATCACAAATGAACGCGTGTGCGAATGAATATGCATATAGGGCACTTTTTCATGTTACGCAACATGTTGCGTACCAACATTTACAGAATGGGTTTATTGAAGTGATATATATAGGGGCAATCATGTAATAATTAGTAATATACACAGCTATCTGGATCTACTCGGGCACTCAATATGTAACTCGCAGCACCCAGCGCTTTGGGTATGTCATCAGACAACAGGATTCCGGAGCCTTTCGGGTCTAACTCCTGAAACTCCGAGAAGAAGTTTTCCGAATCTAGTGAGGATGGAGCTCGCACGTTGTAAGATCCATTGATTGTAATGTTGAATAACTGCAACCGTAAAAGTCCACCACTACTTGGGTGTCAGATTTGTCAAGTTAAATGAATTTAAATCCTGCTATGCAATATGCATGGTGTATGCTTGGACATGTATATGAAGCCACCGAACAGGCATAAACAACCATTATTCGGTCAGATAACAGAAACAAACTTGTGTAAGTTTGAGACGATACATTATATAATGTAGACAGTAGGCCTATTATGATTTTAGCGACGTGTACGCAACACGAGTGATATCGGATCAATGTCAGGTGTGTATATGTATTCCCACTTATTGTTTACACATAAAAACGACATCCTTTTAAATAAAATAATAGTTCGTGCTTCGATGTCGCATAGCAAGGTGCATTTAACAAGATATCGCCGTATAAATAGTGTTATATGTGGTGCTAGTCATTACTAGTAAATATGGAAATAAAATATGCGTGATAAGTCTCCAACGAGCACGAAAATAATGCGAAAACTAATTTACGTGCAGATTCGGAACTGGGGCACATTCAAACCGATGCGAACCCAAATGCTAACAGTTGACCGGAAGGGAACCGTGACATTTTCGGGTCATTTTAAGATTCATTTTTTGTCGCATACAAGTATAATACTAAACTTACTTGTGGTTTGGGAGCTAGGAAATGTATGTATCTAACATTGAGCAACGGTATACTCAAGCGTAGCTTCCAGAATTGCGGTTAATCACTCGTGGAAATTGGTGGAATATTCCATTGAAATGCACTTGGAAATAATGACTGTTGTAAACATGTAAAATAAACAAATCTTATCGCATAATACTCCATAAAAGCTACTGATTCGATACTAGTAATCATTGTGGAGTATGCATTGTATGTTATATTCTGCATTAACTCACCTTTGTCGCTGGTTAATTCAAGTTTGGAGTCGACCCTGACATTTGTGACCGGTAGGGCGCCGAGACACGTGCGATTTCGCGCTGGGTCGTCTGCAGATTTCGAACCGATTCTCGCGGGGCACATGACGCCCCGTGATATATATAACTTTAGAATATAGTAGTTAATGTCTCATGCAGGAAAATGGTCGCAATGGTGATGTTACCAAGATATCACTTGGTGTACCAACGTTTGTTGAACTGAATGCAAGAGCTCATCAACGTAACATTCCTCTGGATGTTCTTCGCGTTGAATATTTCACCCTTTTGTTGATGGCATTTGTACTTTCTTGAACCATACCACCCAGCGTGAGTATGACATATCAACCAACTATCAAAGGTATCGCCTTTAAGACTACAC
The DNA here is from genome assembly GCA_032622095.1 of Siphonodentalium dalli. Lineage (NCBI taxonomy): Eukaryota > Metazoa > Mollusca > Scaphopoda > Gadilida > Siphonodentaliidae > Siphonodentalium > Siphonodentalium dalli. Next base: position 63,630,957 of record CP136067.1, read on the forward strand.
CCAGTCTTGGTGGGGCTTATACAACAGTAGCCAATGGCATACTCCTGGTCCAGTTGCTCAAGAACGGCTTCCAAACGGATGGGAACATACAATCTTAGCATACAAGGAAAGTAAAGCCACACATGAGATCCTGTCTGAATCGAAAACATAACAAAATAAGGGGCGTGCAGTCATGGTCCAATTTCATTTCCACTATCATTACACATACCCACAAACTAGCACCGTGTGTATTGTTATCATCTGCTTGGATCTGTTCGGTGAGACGATTGCTGGACGCCAACAAGCTTGTTCTTATGATCATGTTCAAGGAGTTTGGGTATATTATGCATTATGGTCTTCTACGCCTTAGCAGAAATACATCCGTCAACTGTCGGGCTTTCAACATTCGAAGCCATATACAAAAGTTGTCCGGGTACGTCAGTGCATTAGATGCGTATGTGAATTGATGAACCATATATTGAGAAGTGGCTGTTTGGGAAGATCACCAGGTGTGCACGTTGTTATCCCCATTAGGCCACCAAAGCTGACAATACGCAGATAGATAGGTCCTTCTGAAAGCTAGTATATGCATCGACCGAATACCTTTATAGTGTATCGCACAAGATGACGCATATACCCCATATATAGCATCTGAATTATACCATGAGCTACATGTATACCACGAATGAAGCTCGCTAAGAATTCCAAGCTTTCGAAACAAACACGTGAGCTGGACACCGGCATACATGTATGTATTGTTTGAAACATTCCGATTAGTGGCACCCTTCTACAAAGAAGAGTAATGAACTGTTGTTGTGAGTGAGATAGATTAATCTGACGAAGAGACGGAAACGAGTCTAGATAATGTTGAATGTGGCAATTCAGAATAAGCTGTTGTTTTGATTCTTGGAAGTCATAATATGACTATTCGGCGCACCTATATACAGTTACGGCCAGTTTGAGCCCTTAGTGGAGAATGGATTTTGAAATGCCACATCGCGATAGTGAGTTTTCATCCTTCCAAAAGACTACGACTTACATTGGAACTAATAGATGGCTTATAGTATGTACCGTTTCGTTTATACAAATCAATATTATGACATAAAGTTGAAATTAGTATGTGATAATATCGGCTTCTTTTCAATTTCTGCCCACCGGTTTGGCCGCCATATTGAATGTGAGTATCCCTTGCCAAACACTAATGAATACTTCATACATATCAACATGTAATGGTGGTTAGAAACCGCGAAACATTTTGGCCGCCATCTTCGATTTGGAAAACCACTTCTTGCATGAGATGAAAGGTAATTACTTCACCCCAGTATTTCCAATTCAACTGTACGCATGGATGGAGTTGTCTCGACAATAATGCCCAATGATGTGAATATGAGGGAATTTCGGTGATTTTTCAAAATCTGTCCGCCATTGTGGGCGCCATTTTGGATTTGGCAGACTTTTATTTGGTTATGGTACAAAGAAAGTACTTCGCCTAAATGTTCCCAACTCACAATAGTAAGCAGGTGTGGAGTTTTCATGACAATAATGCTCACTTATGTTAAAATTGGCGATTTTCTATTTCTGGTGGCCATTTTGGCCACCATCTTGGATTTGGGTAAATATTCCTCAACTCAGGTATAAGAGGAATCCTAGCTTGAGTATCTCCTGCACATATATATGCATGGGTGTTGTTATAATAGCAATAACATTCATTGATTCGAAACATTACATCGCGTTATTAACGTAGATTCGGCGGTGACCTATTATACCGGCATTTGGGAAAACGTGATATCGGACAAAAATATCCCGCAATGAATGTATATTATGGTCCCCATGTGGTCGCCAATGACTCCTCTATGTGATAAATGTATAACATGACGCAAAGATGCCAACATTTTCCCACAGAGACAAACGAAAGGTGGTAACATGTAAGAAAAATAGCATATTTTCACATTTCGGCGGCCATCTTTGCCGCCATATTGGATTCTGGTGTCGGATTTTTGGCTAACTTGTAAGGGTTGTATATTAGCATAACGAATCGAGCGGAAAACAAGACCGCATGTGCTATCATCTTTACTATAATGGCGATCAAAGAGAGCTGGTGCATATAAAAAAAATGGCCACCATGATGGACGCCATCTTGTCTGGAGTCTCTGCGGCCACTTTTTTTTCTTGTTAACAAGTGAAAAAAATTAGAGGAGACATTAAGAAAGAAAATTAGTGGGGTGAAGTTGAGTCCTGGGGGGGGGGGGGGGGGGGGGGTGCAGAGGTCGACCAATATCTCCTGGACTAAAATGCATAATTTTCCCTCCTATCCGAAAAATTGATTTTGTCAACCTTTAAAGTGAAAGAGCCCATATTACACTAATTATGAGGCATTTGTCAATATAAAACCTTTGTTATGGGTTTTTTTTTTATGAGACATACCAGTATGTAAAACCCCATAGTAAACACCACGCAAACCATTCCAAACGCATTAATTTATCATTTAAGGGCATGTTTCATAACTCGGTTTCATATCGACAACATCATCACACCACCTCATCTGCATATCCATGACGTCAATAGAGGTCACATGCATATTTCACTGGCGAATGGCGATGTAACAACAATTTTGTTCAGTGTATATATGCCCCATAATTAGTGTTAATATGGGGCATATATAGTATGGAAAGTTGGTCGGTGTTAAAGGTCAGCGTAATACAATAAAGAAATATTTGACACCAGCTATAAACACGTATAATTTTACCGCTTATGTCTGGGGAAGGTCGCCACATACATGCATATGCGACTGCATGGGTTTATTGATATAATTTTACAAACACCCCTATGCATCCATGGGCGATCGCTTGATGCAGCAGAAATGAATAAATTGACCCATACTCTGCTGCCGAATTCGCTATGCATGTAAACAAAACCAGGGGACCGAGCGAAATGGGACATACCCTATCAGGCAGAATAGACCGGAATGCTAAAGTTCCAATCCCCAAGTCGATAGCTCAAGCGGACATGGCACTGTTAACCCCTAACTGACGGAACACAAAATCCAAAAAGGCACCTACCACACCTCCCCTGGTTGTCTACCACGGAAATGGACATCATATCATGGAGCGAAAACCCCTATGCATTGTTTACTGCTGCACCAGCACAGCCCCCGTTATGAATAGGATAAGGTACTGTTTAATGCTGCACCAGCGCAGCTCCGCCATTACAGGGATAAGGTTCTGTTTAATGATTCACCAATAATGCTCCCACCATGAAGGGATAAGGTACAGTTTAATGCTGCACCAGCACAGCTCCCGTCATGAAAGGGATAAGGCACTGTTTAATGCTGCATCAGTACAGCTCCCGTCATCAAAGGGAAAAGGTACTATTTAATGCTGCACCAGCACAGCTCCCTTCATGAAAGGGATAAGGTACTGTTTAATGCTGAACCAGCAAAGCTCCCACCATAAAAGGGATAAGGCACTGTTCAATGCTGTACCTGCACAGCTCTGTCATGACTGGGATATGTTACTGTTTAATGCTGCACCAGCACAGCCCCCGTCATGAAGGTGATAAGGCACTGTTTAATGCTTCACCAGTAAAGCTCCCGTCATGAAAGGGATAAGGCAGTGTTTAATGCTGCATCAGCACAGCTCCCGTCATGAAAGGGATAAGGTACTGTTTAATGCTGAACCAGCACAGCTCCGTCATGAATGGGATAAGGTTTTGTTTAATGCTGCACCAGCACAGCTCCTGTCATGAAAGGGATAAGGTACTGTTCAATGCTAGGTACTGTTCAATGCTGCACCAGCAAAGCTCCCGTCCTGAAAGGGATAAGGCACTGTTTAATGCTTCACCAGTAAAGCTCCCGTCATGAAGGGATAAGCCACTGTTTAATGCTGCACCAGCACAGCTCCTGTCATGAAAGGGATAATGCACTGTTTAATGCCGCTTCAGCACAGCTCCTGTCATGAAAGGAATATGGTACTGTTTAATGCTGCACAGCACAACGCCCGTCATGAAAGGGATTAAGCAATTATTTCATGTGTCTTTTGGGAACAGTCAAAATTGTTGTCCCGAGGGCAACAGTTCGATAGTCATTCCTGATACCGAGGGACAACAATTTTGCCTGTTCCCAAAAGACACATGAAATAATTGCTTTGTTACCCAATACGGACATTGACAATGCGGAAATCCGGTATAATTAACAAACGAAACCGGAAATAGTCGAAACGTTACGGAAATTGCGAACCATGTAACAGTTCGTTCTGGCCAGTAAACAGTTCGCTCGGGTCGGGCAACAGTTCACTCGTGACGTCACGAACGCTGACCATGAATGCAAACCGGGCAACAGTTCATTCAGGGCGGGCAACAGTTCGTTGTGGCGTTAGGGAGCGTCTCAAAAGTCTTTGCGGAATCCGCAAATATTTTCCAAAATGTCGAGATTTCCGCAACGCTATCGTCTGAATTTTTCCGCAAATGTTCTGAAAAACGCCATGAGTTTTCCGCAAAATTACCGAAACGTTACATAAAGATTTCCGCAAACGCCATGAGTTTTCCGCAAAAATTACCGAAACGTTAAATAAAGATTTCCGCAAAGTCCGTAGCGTCGACATTGCGGAAAGTAATTTTCCGAAAACGTTGAAAATTCATGATGGGGGACTGGACTCCTCGCCGGAAGTAAATTTCGCCGGAATGGACATTTCACCGAAAGTCATTTTCGGCGGAGTGACAGTTCGCCGGAATATTATAATCCCGTAATTAGTCAAGACTGATTGACATAGGTATTATAATCCTGCGAACTGCTAATTAGTCATTAGTGAAGACTGTTTGACATAGGTACTATGAAAACAAACTTCAGGCTTCCTTCCTGGCACGTGTGATTATTACCATCATTTGTGTTTTACCGACAATACTGTTACCTGAGGTGTGTTCATATTACAATTCACCCGAAGCCATTGGTGATCCGTAGTAAGTATGTTGTTTTAGCGGTGGTGATCCGTAGTAACTAGGTTGTTTTAGCGATTTTCATATGGTATATATATCACTGGCTTTACAACATTTACCATATCATCCAAAACGGATAGGACTATACAAATGTTGAGTTGTGTATTGCTTGTCATAAAACTGTGTATGCGCACAATAATGCAATAACTTGCGATAAATGTCATAAATTTTCAATTGTCCCACAATATACCTACATATAAGTAAATTTATTTCGGCGAACAGTCGTCTATTCCGGCGAAAAGTCGTATATCTCGGCGAAATGTCTTAAATTACGGCGAATAGTCCCGACCTTCGGCGAAGTTGTCGTCAGTTTCCGGCGAACTGTCCCAAATCTCGTCGAAGTGTCTTGAAAATTGTTCCAGCGAAATAAACTTCCGCAAATCGTGACGATAACGTCGCAATTAAATCTCGAGACAAGACGCATCACAAACGCGCACCTGACACACAAGGCATTGTTAATCAGCACTGTAAATATAATTGCTCGAATTAACAAACAAACGTGCTATATTTTAATATGATCATTCAATACACTGTATCCACAGTTTTATAAACTCTTCTATCATGACGATAGTTTTATCAGAATAGTTTTACTATTATCGTTTTATATACCCAATATACTGGGGTGCTTCTCACCTAAATGAGGGATTTCCATAACAAGCAATTAGCTACCACGCTGGACAAAACAAGTGTCCACTTAACCACGGTGCGGTTTGTGTTTCCACCGCGGCCGAACTACAACATCGCGGCCACACCGGCTAACTGCAGTTGGTCCGCGGTTTAATTGCCGTTCGGCCACGGTGTAGGCCTATACTTGCCTTCCGGCCGCGGTATACTTGTCGTTCGGCTGCGGTATACTTGCCTTTCGGCCACGGTGTACTTGCCGTTTTTAGAATGATGTTGAAAAACACAAAGAGGGCACTATAAATGTGGTTTGATTGAGCCCATTGTTTAGCCAGACGATCTATTCAGTGTGTTGGAGATCTGATACGTCAGGCGACAAGGTGTGATAATCTTATAAGTATATAGTCGACGTCCTACCGGTATACTAATTTAAACTATAATTATTTGGTTTGAAATTACATTGACTACATCCGTCCATGTGGGCCTCCTTTTGGAATTTACTGCCTGCCAGAATTTTCTTCACAATAAAAAATAAAGAGCGTTTGTGCGTGGTAAGGTATGTTTCACCCGCGAACATTTTATGAACCTAAGGGGCTTGTTACATGAGCCGGGACAACTCGGCTAGCCGAGTCAACTCGGTCGCGCTGTTAAATGAGTCGGGTCAACCGGGACTACTCGGTTGACGTGCACAAAACTAGCTGTCAATCACCGAGTCACGGCGTAATGTGGGTGGTCATTAGACGTCACTCACATGACGCGAACATTCTATTGGCTGACGTCATGAAATTCACAACGAATCGTGTAACGTTCCATGTCTAGCCGGGATGACTCGCTGTTAGCATAGACTAAAAATCCCTCCTTCATCTATGCTATTACATGGACCAAGTTGTCCCGGCTATTCAATTCAATTCAATGAAGTTTATTCTGGTCGTCAATTATAGACATTACAGAAGAGTTGTATACATAAATACAATATATATGATTTCGGGAGTTAAATAGAGCGGCTAATTTATAAGTGTTTGGTCTCTGATAGAAGTAGGGTTTCAGATATTTTATTCTTAGTTTGCTAAGTTCCCTACAATTCAGTACCATGTGGTATTCATCGCCGATTTCGAGATTACAGAGAGTGCAGATTCTGTCCGAATTATCTGTATTCGTCCAAGCGCCGAGTTCTTTTGGGAATTTGTGGTTTCAAGTGTGGAAAGCTATTAAAATTATTGTGAACTGCTCTATTATCATCAGGGGATATAGGTAATTCTCTCGTTCAAATTTGACTTTATAATCCTGCAAAATGCGAATCTGCTTGTACAGCGTAAACCGGAACCACCCAGCGCGCGGTGTATTATTGGAATTGGTGAAATCGAGCATTGTTGACCACCATTCTTGAATGTATGTTCAAATCTTTTCAATAGTTACTATAAAGACAAAGTCGCGGGGCATCGTGCCAGTGGACTTTTGATTAAACTTGAAAGAGAATATCGCCGAGAAAGTGACATACAATCATGTTCACTCAAACAACGGTATACATAGCAAACCATGTTCATTGCTACACAGTCCTCGTGCCCAATTTCTGAATAATTAATGCTGACGTAATTCGCGTGCACCTGGTATTTGAGAGATACAGATGCGCGCAAAAATAACGGCGATTAACAAGTTCCCAATCAGGGGTTTTATTCACTTTTTTGTGGCAATGTTCGTAAGATTACTACTGTAAATGGGCATATAATAGGTTTACCTCCTCTTAATGATATAAATATATGATATAGATCATCAACTGACCACATTGGTAATCTTTATTGGCTTGTCAAAGTTACCCAAGTGTGTCAGTGTATGACCTGCTTATACTGAGATTTGTACTCAATTTCTACCCATGCCGTTTCTGACGGAATTATTAATTGAAGGTCACATTAATTTTCGCAGTTGAATTCACACAACATGTCCAGAAAAAAGTGGTCGGATTAATTTGAATGGACATGTCTTCCAATGCAAATCGCCTGAGTAAACGTTACAGTTGCAAATATAGTTGGGTGTGACTTAATAATGCAGTATTGGGAACAATACGTATTTATTTGGCTGAAGATACATAATAGAATGTTGGTCAATAGGCAACATATATCATATACTTTAAGTGAAATATAAAGGATGCAGTCACAACTCATTGCATATTCTGGTCGTGCACAAAAGACATGCACTTTGCATGGGCAGAGCTCGATTTAACCAATCAGTGGTAACTCCATTCAGACTGGGATAGAGGGTGGGAACAACACCTGAAATACTATGATTGACGTCGGTGTTTGTTTTTTGTCTAACCAATCACAATGCGACTATTAATGAAAGAAGTCAGTACACGCATTGCACGGACTTCAACGGGGAGGACAGTGTTGACATTGCAAACAGTGTCAAACTGACATCATTGCTATAATTAACTAGGTCAGCCGTGAACTTTTTCAGTGTCATGGAACTTGTTATACATGTGGCGATAATTGCGCACTCTCTTGTCAAATATATCTGAGTAGGAGGTTTATATAGGGTACCGGTACTCACTCCCTGCATGCCATATACATGATTCGTGCTTGTGAATTAAAACACGTTTTGACTATATAGCTGTGGCAATGACTGCTAGATGAAGCCATACCAAGATTTGTCAAGGAAAAGTGTTTTAATTGCTGTATTGTTTTTATTAAGTTAATAAACACTGTAAACCTAATAAATAAACGAACCCAATAGCAATAGACCTATATACTCTAGTAAGCGGTGATGTTTACGATTTTACCGGCCCGACACCCATGAATATATTCCGCAAATTTTCCGGAACACATTCAAATTCCGATAACGTTGGGGTGAATTCCGCAAATTCCGAAAGAGGAAACTAAAATTCCGATAACGTTGGGGTGAATTCCGCAATTATTTCCGAAAACGTCGGTCTGTTTCATTGCGGATTTTGAGAAACGCTTGTTTATCATTGGCAAAGAAGAAGAATTTTGTTATATATAGCATGATTCATGTATAATGAAAGTGGAATAGACGGTCTCGCCGAAATACCTTATGACACATTGTACCACACACTAGTTCAGTTAGCATATATTAGTAGATGTTATATAGTTGTGCGTGCAGATGTCCCAGGTAAGAGTGTTACGTCATCTGAAACACTATTGGGTGGGGACCATTTAACATTTAGGACATCATGGTTCAAAGGGTTATTAAAGATTCAAAGGATTTGAACCTCAGAATTGGGTGACATATTTTTAAACAGAAAATTATTTTCTAACAACTAAGTTGAATTAGCAATTGAATGATAATTTTGTAATTTTTCCAAAACTTTTCCGTAGGTGCCTTTATCCAGGGCTGTAACGATATTTTAATATTCAAAAACTTTCCAGAATTCCAGACTAGCATATGAACATGGATTTATTAGTCAAATAGATTCACTTTGGTAGAGAACATGGATGTTTTTCTGAAAACAAGGTTCCAATTATTCTAAATTCTATGACTTATCAACCTATCTTGATCCCAGGAACCAAATCGGAAGCAAAATTTCAGGTTTTAAACCACCTCGGGCTGTAAATATTATCTTTGGCTCTAAGTTCTTTGAAATGTATGATTATATCTTTAACTGAAAAAGAGTCCCTTTTTCAGGAAGTTAGCACCCTCAGGCTGAACTTCACAGGCCTGAGCAGGATGGAAAATAAGAAGGAAATGCTATAACAATAACAAATTTTATTAAAAATTCATAATCAAGCAGCTGAATCAAGCACAAATAAATACATAGTTTGTAATTTAAACATAATTTGTTACACACAAGTCTGTCACTTACTAATTTCCATGCTCAACTAGTAATTGTGATAAATAAAAAAAAACCTGGCTATTGTTATATTTCAAATATACTACTCAAATTTGCTAAGGATTATTAATATTTCCTGGCCATCAAGTATGCTCTCTATTAACACTATACCAAAGGGATATGCTCTCTGCTATTAACACTATGCCAAATTCAAGCATCAAGTAGTATATGTATATGTGTCATTGTATGAAGTACAGAGCTGTGAGGTGAGCAGAGAGCACTTGCCAGTTTAGAATGTAAACAATAAAATCATTGTGATTTCAAAAAAAATATATATCCCAACCTTGTCAACTGATCCTGCGGGAATGCTATGATGGTGTGAAGGAAAATGTACTTATTTACGTTTTTGTTATATGGATCATGATTTTGATAAATCTAGCAACTTTGAAGAAGTATTATTATTATGTTGCCAATCTGGAACAGTGTTGACCATGCATTATAATCTATCGCTACAAATAAAACATTTTGCTGCAGGCGATGAAAATTAGATATGCCTGTCAAAATAGTGGTCTTCAGCATTTGTGAACGTCCGTCCATGAACTAAGATTATGTCTCATCAATTCTGCCAGCCAAATCTGGATAAAGATGATGCTGACTTGCTCTTAGTCTGGCTTCTGAAATAAAATGGGAAACATAAATTCATATGTACTTCTGTTGCTTAAGGAACATGCACAGCGAATTGATTAGTGTGGACACAAATAAGTGAGCAAGGTTGAAATAACAAAACATTACCTCAACTTATGGAACCCCATAATAACATACAACTTGTGCTAACAATGAAGCCATATTTGCCATCAGAAGCTGTAATAGTATATACCAGCAGTGTAAACATGTACTTGGTGTTGGTTGTATTTGATATTGGGACCATGCACGTAGGCCTGATAAATGGGAATAGGAAATTGACTTGGTGACCTACTTGAGGTTTGAATGAGCCTTTTGTTAAAGGGAAAATAAACCACTTTATACTGTGTTTGATGTCTTAACCCATCTGGTAACAAAGATGCAATAATAAATAACCAAAATCCTAATGTTGAATAAATTTACAGGTGTGGGAGGGGGGTGTAGCATCACCACAGTCAATTATAAGGTGACAATTGGATATCTATACTTCAAAATAATTATGATTGGCGTAGAGCTTCACGATATTGACTCAAGTTATACTGACTGTGCCTACAGTATTGAAAAATATATCGCGATATGACTAAATAAATGGATAATTTTATTTGTCAAAATCATTTAATTATTTCACATTTATGACGACCTCACTAGCATTCAGGACAAAATTTTACTGGACACTGGATCTATGAAGCTACGTCATGCAGTGTATGCAGTCATGGCAGCAAACAAAACAGAGCGTCAGGGCATCATAGTGCCAGCGTCAAGTCAATACGGAAATGAGAAGACTACTGGGTGTGTCGCTTACATTCTTAAATTGCCTGGGCATTACTGACGATTATAAATATAACATACTAATTTGTCTTTATCGTACTTTAATTTGTCCATAGTGAAATTTAACTGAGAATTGAATGTCTACCTCGGCCTACCATATATACCTGATAGTAATTATATCCCCATCGGTGTATTACATTTCTCACACTAGTCTGGGTGTCAGTAAACCCACAATGGCGCAATGGGCTGACACCACTTATAATATAACCCCTTGTAAAACAAATTTCAATGAACTCTGATCGCGAATGAATGGGTTGTGCGGACATGAGTTATAGCTTTTGTGTAAACACAAAAACGCCGATAAAAATCTCATCCGAAACATCTGTCTTTTTGTCTCCTTGTGTGTAGGAAGACATTTCAACTTAGATCCATGTGTTTTTGCCTGTTTTATATTTAAAAAACTGACTTAATAAATGGACTATCGTCGCCCACGATATATCAACTATACATTTTTTTCTAAACCAACTACACGATATACAAAATGATATCGCGATGTGACTAAATACCAAAAAACCATGAAGCCCTAGATGGCTGTGGTCTGTCATTAACTCTAAGGCCCGACGAATCGGCAAATTCAACATCGAATCGAATCATGGTTATGATTCGAAATCAAATCGAATCTCGAATCGAATCTATAGCCAACACTCGCGGCAGATTTGCGGTATATATTCCCAGATTCCGGATACCATATCCGTATTTAAGTATGCTTCAAAAAGCGTCGGTATTGACGGAAAGTAAATATTATAATTAAATGTTAATATTAATTTTATAAAATACATGTCTATTTTGTGTGTTTATCGCCAAAAAGAAACCATTTGTAGACATGCAGTATGATGCAGATTGCAGAAATAAGTGTTAACTGTAGGAATATCGCAAGCAATCCACCATCTTGGATAGCTCGGTAAATCCTGTGTCTATAGTCCATATCTTATATCATTATTGTAATGTGAATTCTGTTTCCTGAATCTGAATTTCATTTAAGAATAAAAACAACAACAATGATTAAATGATACAAATTATTTGTATTCAGAATAATAACATGAACGTTTATAATTAATTAAACTGTTACTGAGTGTCTGACTGTCCTATCCACTCATTTGGAATGAGATTATTATTATTATCCTCGATGGGTGGTGGTGTATCTATAGGATGGAGAATGTTACCCGAGGGGAGAGATATTTGAGCCAGAGACACGAGGTTTGCCGAGTGTCTGGGTCAAAACTATTGTCCCGAGCTAGGTTGAGATTTTACCATCCCGTGCACACCAGTCACACATGCACCCAGGATGATGTTTCTGCCCCCAAATCGCCGTTCTAACATTATCAAAATGTTTGTGACAAAAACTAATTACTTGCAAAAACTTGGTCAAAAGTACAAATTTGATATATATTTGAAAACAAACTAACTGATACAGCATATAGAGATAATAAATAATTGAGTCCTTCCGTCAGAACATTTAGATATTCGGATTCAAGGCAAAGATTCAAGTCCGCTAATTAAATTCGAGCGAAGAAATATTTAAAGAGAAATTTATGTTGCTATGACAACCTATAAATTTCAATTATCGAGTTACTTTTATGTTATACATTATACAATACAAATAATGTTAATGGATACGATGGACACATGCATTTTGCAGAAACGCCCAACTATATACATTGCGTATATTGACATATACATTGCGTATATTGACAGCAGTCGTGTGGTTTGGGTATAGGCAACGCGTAGAATTGGGTCAAATCAGATGTATATATTTCCAGATGAAGTTGTTGTGTGTGGAATACCCAGTTACAATGCAATTAACAAGCTGAAACTTCTTACATGTACATTCATTTCATGTTCGTCACACATATTTCAGTTCGATTACATTTTAGCATTTTATTTGAAAAATGACACCTTCGATGTGTGCTTTCGTCAATTGAGTATGCAATGTGACAAGTCAGGTGTCTCATGTGAGACAGACACCACGTGCTCATGCGAGGTAGGAAATTCCACTTAGCTATCTCACATGACTTCATATAGGCGCGCTGGATTAGTGGGGGAGAAAGAACGATCTATTTGACAACTTACCCTACACGTTGGACACAGCGGTCACGGATTATTGTTAACTATTTGGGGAAACTGCGAGCGATAAAGGGCTTTTATACAACGATTCGAAATATCCCGAATCACACGACCGCTTTCGAATCGAATCGAATCGGGTAGTAAGATTCGAAATTGAATCGAATCTCGAAGCTTCGTCGGGCCCTAATTAACTCATTCAGTGCCAGGTTTCCTAAAGGAAAGTGATATTTGTGTGCCAGGTTTTCTGGGGGAAAGCCATTATTTACACTAACTAGATACTTAGTTCGAATATACAATATTGGACAGAATCGAATTTACCATTGACATTGCAAGAATAGGTCCTACTCGTGACATATTTTGAAACATCAGTCCGATACTTGAGGGTCATCATAGCTCCAAAATTCCATGTTACCATGGCAACGATCGAGGACTTGAAATTAACACCGATTGCATAAAAATTACAAATCTTGTGTTTTCTGTGGTGTTTTGGACATTAATTTTGCTGGTGGAATAAAATAAATGATGTTGTTATCTGGAGGGGGGGGGGGGGGGGGGGGGGGGGGGTGATCAGTGGGACCTAAACAATTTTGCAAATGAGATGACGTTTACAATAAACAATCTACGAAAAAAGCAGGTGTCAAAGCTGAAAACATCAAATATTGTTTCCGTTACATAGGCCTACAACAATCGTTCTATGGCCGGTGAGATATACTTCCCGTTCGCGTGGTGGCTACAACGTCAGTGTCACATTTTGAGCCATCTGAGCAACTCTGTAATAATTCTATCCGATTCAGCACGTCTGAAAACCCCTACATACCAAAAAATTGAGTTCCATATCTTAAACAATGTTTACAAGAGCAATCTATCGACAAAGTTTTCTATAGTAAACGCTCATTGTAATTTGGCGAACCCCTTTAAATAGGGTACATAGTTTGACGTGATATGCACGTTGTCCACATGAGCGTTCCTCTGTCGTTTGGCATCCTTGACTTTATAGATCGCCCTTTATGCAATCAAAATCGGTTTCCAATTAACAGATATATACGATGTATGCATTGACCTCCTAGAGAGTTTGAACTCTGCAAGACTTAGTCACGCCCACAGAGCGCATCAATTTTCACAACGTATATTCCGACGGCTGTATCTCATAGACGCTTCAACGTGTGGAGCTGCCGGATACATCGTTTGAATGGGGACATCATCAGCGACACGATGATGTACACCTTGAATGTGTACTCATAACAAAAATTAATCTAATACAGCATATGTGCTTACGCGTATATCAGACCCACCCCCCCCCCAATGATAATTAAAGGCACTTGTCTCAAAATGTAAACTGTAATCCGCAGTATTCTACGCATGTGCACCAAGATTGAAACTGAGTTTTTCGCCCAGCACCAGGGAAGGATCCAGGGCTCTTTTGATACCTGTTACAGGTTTGGGCGCCCAAACTCTGGTGGCCTAAATGTCCCCAAATTGCAAGTGGATAGTTTTATTAAAGCTGAATTTTCTATATTTTGCAGGAAATCTTCTATTATGATTCAAAAACATGCAATGCAAATCATCAATATACAGTTGATATAGAGCCTTTATTTGCTTAATCAAGTGTCCAGTGAGAAATATTTTAACCCTTTCATGACTGGGGCTTCTAAGGAGCCTCGCATATATAAGATAATACATTGGCCTTTATCTTGACCTTGCAAGCCAGTGCATTTTCTTATGTGGGATCGTTAATGCTGCACCTAAGGGAGGGGGAGATCCCCTCCCGTACCTACCCCGTCTCGGGCATACAGCCCTCGGGATATGCCATCCTGGTCCCAAAACAGGCGTCCCCAAAAAATCCCTGGATCCATCCCTGCCCAGCACAGCATGTTATAAACGAGGTGTTCTGGGCGACGGATATAAGATGACGGATATAAGATATATCCGTCGCAGGCACTGAATGGGTTAAATGAAGGACATTCATGGAATTCAAGAGTTGTCTTAATTTTGACGAGTGTGTCTGCATTTATTATTCACCAAGATTTTCTGAGAATAATGGGCTTATACTTTTTTTACTCTAATTCCCAACTTTACTAAGAAATTGTTTTCTGACAGTTATACTTAAAATTTACTGTTGTAATAGGCCTACTCACTTCGGTCGTAGGCCTATATTTCTCTACTGGAAGTCTATTTTTCATCAAAATTACAAGCTGAAGATTGGTTTAAATTGCACAGATGTTCACATTAATGTTGGTGGAAAATCAACATTTTCTGTTATGGTTAAAGAGAATGCACCAAAATGAATTTGTCATCAATACGCATTGACAACTGATCAGGTAATAGATCAACGAATGCCACACCTCTTCCTTCAGCACAATCATGCATATGCAGCATCAATCAACATCATCAACGGGTGAACATACTGCCCTTTTCTCATCTAGAAGATACCACTATGATTGGTTAAAGCCAATTGTATAGAATTATAGCTTCAAACCCGCCCAAAAATACATGGTGTCCTTGCTTGGCCGAGTTTGCCGAATTCCAAAGATTATGTCTGCGTGGGTTTGGTCATTGACTTTTCGGTAAAACCACATTTCCATTTGTCAAGAGTCATCAGGAATAACGTATATTTTCTCAACAGACCAAGTTAGAAAAGCATGCCATAGAACACTTTTAGTATTACCATAGACTAGATAATGATTTTACTAATCACTGGTGACCAGAATTTGCCAAGTCACTGCACCGAAATTGTCTGATTAGTGGAATTTAACCAGTGAATTTACTTTTCATTCCAAATATCAATGGAGCATGAGGTTGCAACTGGTTGTTATTCGCGATGGCATCTTGCAAAAGTTAATTACATAATGTGATAGGACCTTTAAATAGCTTAATATCTTTGCTATAGTATTTTTATTTTTTTTTAAATGTGACTATATCGTTAACCACAATTTTATTTTAAAAATCATGGTTTTTATTTTTGACAATATTGTCCAGCCCCACTATAAAAATGGTTTGAATTTTGAAATGTTTTTTTTTAGCCGAATGACCCCAAAATGACTTGTTCCCATCTACTTACCATCATAAATTTCATAATGATCTGACCAAAGGTATGACCTGTAGCCCATGCTAATGGAAATTGTTGACGGATACATGTATGCACACACACACAGATGATGGATAACAACCCATGGTAATAGCTCAAACTTGACAAGTGAAGTTAAGCTAAAAATCAGCCAAAACAGTGTTTTCTGTTTGACTTTACACAATAAAATGCTGAAAACTAGCGAGTCAACAAGGTGTACGTAAATGACAAGGCCTTACTGCATACTGAAACTGATTGCAATGATCTTTACTGACTATGTATTTTCCGAACGTCGGAACATCAAAGACAACATCATGCATATTTAAATTTTAATGTTAAGCCTTTGAACCCTGGCTCCCCACAACGATCGACACCCTGACCCTGGGCTCCCAGTGGTAATTTTTATATTGTGGCCAGTGTTTAGATGTATGGTGATGCTTATGTTCAAGTGGTGTCACATTTCTGAAACTTTAGATGTATGTTTCCCATGGACCACTGATTATTTTACGATCTGGTTACATTGGTACGTGGTCACTCCCTGGTAACGGTTGCTAGGCATCTACCCGATATTGAAAGTAAAATACAATTATGGCTTTTACGGTCGTAATTCAGCCCAAGGAAATGGCGTTTTTTGATGCAGTCAACACCCTATTGTGAAATTTGAGATATATCTGGCCAGAAGTCTGATCCTATCTTGTATTTTAGGGTAGCAACGGTTGCTAAGCAAATACCCCAAATGATCGAATGACACCATTGCCCTGTGAATCCAATTGTATTATGCCCCAATTTAGACATTCTTGGTATGCACATGCTGATGGTTATGTTCAAATGGTGCTACAGGTCTGACATTTTACAGGTATGTTCCCATGGGCCACTGTGTATTTTATTTAGAACGGTATACTTTGCCACACGATCACTCCCTGGTAACGGTTTCTAAGCAACTACCCGGAACTGAAAGTATAATGCAATTATAGCTTATAGCGTCGTATAATTCCGCGCTAAGAAACGGCATTTTCTATGCAGTCAATACCCTATTGTGAAACTGGAGATACATCAGGTCAGAAGATTGAACCTACATGTAGTTTGTATTTAACGGTATCAATGGCTGCTATGCATATAGCCCAAGTGATCGAATGACACCACTTCCATGTGCATTCAATGGCATTACGTCCCGTTTTAGACATCGCATATAGGGCATGGTGGTGGTCATGTTCAAATGGTGCCACGAGTCTTAAACTTTACATAATTGCTCAATAATGCACCATTTGACCACGTGTTTGTAATGTGCACGCGCAAGTAGATCGGACTAGATGGTATTGTGACCATGCAACCCATTTCCACAGTACTACTCTGGTGCAATGTCAAAACGTGCAGCTGTATAACGCAAATTTATGTACTATATATGGAGATCCTTGATGTGATTGTATAATTTCACAAAAATCCATACATTTATCATTTTATCCTATGCGCGAAACAAATCGACTCAAATAAGAAACTGCGTGCGCGTTCCTCACATATGACAGAACACTGATTATGTATGCAATACTAATTTAAACCAAAAAGAGTGATCGAAATGGTGTCTTTCTACAATCCTGCGAACCGCGCAACAATGTAGAGCTTCAAATAATGTACGTTTGTTGAATTCTGCGCTGTGCGCATGTTTTTCTACCCCAACTAGTCGGCAACAAACTCAAACACATGCACCCATGGCACTGTTGAAGTTCCTTGGGATCATTTACATAGATATAAGTGGATATACCAATGGTTATAACATGTATACACATGCTACATAGGTTTATGATGTCACTGAATGCTGCTGGCCGCTTTTGCGGCCAGTCGGGTGTATGAACGTTTTCTGGCTGGCCGCTTTTGCGGCCAGTCGGGTTCAAAGGGTTAAGCAGCCAAAGCCAGACTAATGTAACTTTCAATTCATGGAAGACTTTTGATCTCGCACCCAATTCTGACATTGAATATGCTTTTGACCATATACCTCCTTGAGTGATCAAGTTTGTGGCAAAATTGATAAAGTACACATGTTTAATAGCTACTGTTGGCAGTCTCGTGCTGATTAAGGACCTGAATACATTGTTTTTGTCGTTGGCATTGTGTGTGTACATATTACATAGCGGTTAACCGGTTGACAACACTTCAACCAGTTGCCGACAGTAACCAGTTGTCAACAGATATCCATTTCATGACAACATGTTTAATATAGATATCATTGTCAATTCCATGAAATATTCCTGATCATCCTTCATTGGCTATCTGGACCTTTTGTACATAATCATAAATCAGAACCAGTCTGAAACATTGTGATATTAGACAATTTAATTGCAAACCAGGCAGAATCAACCATGTGGCATATAGCGATGTCTGCTTTGATATATTTTAGAATAAGACAGTGTTAGCGGGCAAATAAAATTATGTTTGTTTATCACTCCCTATTGGTTTTATTAGTGGAAGATACATTAGGCATTAATCAGTGGATTGGGTAGGGGAATATGTCTGAGGGGAAATTTGGAAGAGGGGAATAGGCCTGATGAAGAGCACACTCATACAGCACATAGATAAAAATGAAATGAACATGCAATTATTGTATACTAGTTATCTGGGGTAACCAGCATTGCTCGGGTGAAGAATGCGTAATTTATTAGTAGCAATTCAAGTCATTTTAAATAATTATTAGTCATCTGGGGTAAACAGCACATATTGCATGACTCTCCAGATAAAGTTACATAGATCTATTAAGTCGATAATAACCTGTGACAGTCCCCGTGTCATTTAACTTTTGTGCAACCAATTTTCCCACATATCGTCTTGGCTGACAATAAATGCTCTTTATTGATCATATAATTTATTAGTCCACCCTTAAGTCATCTGAGGTCAATCCCATGACAACCCCTGGTAACCCATCTGTACCAATTTTCCTACATATCTTCTAAGCTGATAAGGAATGCTCTTTATTGCTCATATTGCCTAAGTTGTCTGAGGTCAACGACATCTATCTAATGACACGCTATGGGTCAATTTATCCCCGTGTTCAATTTTCACCGACCAGATTGCAACCATTTTGAGTATATAATTAATTATTTAGTTAAATTGATTATTAGTGCCCTTTTAAGACATCTGACATATCTAATAAAATTCCCAGAGACAAATAACCCATATGTATAGCATTTCAGTACCGACGATGAAACCGTTTGGTCGCCTCTCCCCAAAATATATATAAAATAATTATTAGTGCCCTTTTAAGACATCTGAGGTAAACTGGACCTATCTAATAACGCTCACCAAGCAAATTACCCATATATACAAATTTTCAGCTCCGATGGTCCAGCCGTTTGGTTGCCTACAAGCGGACAAACAAAGAAACGAACGAATAAACAAAGAAAATTGAGTTGTATTAGTATCGATTATCACAATTAAACGGTTGAACTCACAATTTGCGCCTGGATATGCTGGGGTTGACTGATGAACTTTCAGGTCGAATGGCATGTCTTTTAGCTGAAGATACTGCGAGATTTTCCTTTACTTTTACCCTGTTGATAAAAGACCAGAGACCCTTCATTATTTCATATATACAGTTTTATAAATAATGTGTGGTATAAAAGCTTTTACTTGTATGAAGAATGTACGATTATCTCTAATTTCAACACAATTTATTATTAAATTTTGTTTGTTTCATTGGGAATTAAGTTTTCATGATCAATTTACTTACTATTGTTCACTTCTTTTTGTTTGGTTGTCTGCATACTACTGTCCATAAATGTCTATAATATAGTAATTGCCAAAGGCTGTATCAAACAGAAACGTCGCGATGGGAACCTAGAATACCTACCTATATGGAACTAATTTCAACCCAGATGTTCTCTCCATCAATACTTTTGAATACAGGAATCACTGTGAAAAATGTAATGATGGCTGCAATATGAAGATTACAGAATTTGAGAACACTCTAAAACGAAACAAAAGGAATAGACTCCCTGATGCTCTGCAGAACCACAGTTTCCCACTCACAAATTTTATTTCCATTCTACCTTCCACTCACATCAATTAAGTCACCTTTGTGTTTAGGGTCATGTTAAACTGAACTGAAAATTAATCTACATGTATCATATATATGGGGTTCAATTTTAGATTCTACTCTTTTTTATATCACAACTAGCAGATTAGCCTGCCACTGGGGGGATTGGTCCCATGGCTTTGGTCGATCCATTAATTTTTGTTTTTCAAGGTACCCGTCCCGAGTTGACCATTTTTGCTTCCATAGAATATTTAACAGTGTATCTAAGATAATGTTTCTGTATGATGTAGGCGAAGTAACTCTAAAATTTCGGCAAGTATTTAATACATAACAAATTTCACGTATTCAATACGTTGTGTGAATTTAGAGTTGTCCTTCCTGCATCGGGTCACACACATCAAAGAGACCATTTAACTCATCAATTCCAACAACGGTGGCAGGGTGAAGGAGTGCTCGGACGTTCTCAGAAGCGGTGCGATGACACTTCCCGTGGCTTTTTACCCTTAGATAGCAAGTTTGGGCTAAATCGGTCGAGCCGTTTTCGAGTCTATAAAGGACACACACATATACGGAAGTCTAAAAATATATAGTAGACTAGCAGGTTAGCCAACCACTGGCGGCATGCGTCAAAAACAAACGCTCATTAAATAATCACTTGATTAACCCACGCCGTGCCTTTGCGGTGATTTGAGATTGGAGAACGGGTGCTCTGAGCTTCTCTAAACCGTGACCACGGTCGTGTCGGTGGGATTTGACACTTACATAGGAAGTTTGAGATCAATCTTTACACGCGTTTTGGATTCTATGAAGTACCGGTACCCACATATATACGAAGTCTCAAAATATATAGTATAGACTAGCAGATTAGCCCGCCACTGGCGGGATTGGTACCATGGCTTTGGTCAATCCATTAATTTTTGTTTTTCAAGGTAACCCCGTACAGGCACGACAAAATAACCCGACAAAAATATTCCCCGTCACTAGTTGACCATACATAACAAATTTCACGTATTCAATACGTTGTGTGAATTTAGAGTTGTCCTTCCTGCATCGGGTCACACACATCAAAGAGACCATTTAACCCATCAATTCCAACGACGGTGGCAGGGCGAAGGGTGAAGGAGTGCTCGGACGTTCTCAGAAGCGGTGTGATGACACTTCCCGTGGCTTTTTACCCTTAGATAGCAAGTTTGGGCTCAATCGGTCGAGCCGTTTTCGAGTCTATAAAGGATATACATACATACGGATATATATATACGGAAGTCTCAAAATATATAGTAGATGAGGAGATAAACGTAGTGAAAACAGTTTGTGAATGAGCCGACTTGCAGCGATGAGTTCGTAAACTGTTCCTGCTCGAATCCATGAATATCCAACAAAACAGTGTACGTTTATCTGCATTGTAATTCAGTCCATCAAGAAATTTAAAAGAAACTGTACATAAAAGCAATTTTTATTGACATTACATGCTTTGAAGTGAGATATCCTTTTTGTGGTGATCCAATCTATGGATACCTTCCATGTGGTAATCATAATGGCACCCGAAAAACTTCCAGTTAACTGCGTCTATAGAAAACAAAGTTCCGGTTGACTTGATTACGCGACACCTGGCAATGCGGTGACGTATTATATAGGCAATGTCAATGACACTGTGGTGTAACAGTGCTCCTTTAAAAATTTGTGCATGCTTCAGAGACGGATGCTGGTGAATCGAAAACTGAAGTTAGCCGCTCTCAGCCAATCAGAATGCCTGTTTCAGCGACAGAATATTTGACTTGAATTACAATATATAACTAAACACCTCAAAAATAGTTAGTTTCCTCCTCATGAAATACCCTGCATCTCCTATGTTATTCACTTTCAACTTTGACGCTCAACAGAATTTCGTGTTGATGGGTTAACTGGGCGGTCAGCGTTTTCCAAGTGTCATTTTCTTGAACTGAACTGCCACCATAACTGGTTCACTGCATGCACTTGAAGGGATACCTGCCCCATATGACGGACCAAGGAGGTGTTATTACCCTTGATTTATTGAAGACAAACAACCCTGTGATGCAGGTCGCTCGAAGAATGGGGGTTATTTTTCACTGAATGTGATAAAAAGTAAAAAAATTCAAGAAATTGGTTATGTGAAGATTGTTCTGTTTTGAAGAGTTATTTCGCATAGCCAGTTTCTTGAAATGTGGCGTGTTTTCTTGTCGCATTCGGTGAAGCACACATTCTTAGAGCGATTGCATTACGGGGTTATTTTTCTTCAATAAATTGATGGCGATAACACCTGCTAGGTCTGTCATATGGGGCAGGATCCCTTCAAGTGGATGCAAATATGGGTGTGGTTCAAAATTAAAGCCCTAAATTCCAACAGAGTGACAACTGGTCAAGTTCAAGAAAATTACACGCAGTATTCATTAATATGGCCGGTGACACTTCACAAACACTGATTACCCAGTTAACCCATCAACACAAAATTTTGTTGAGCATCAAAGTTGAAAGTGTGATTTTGAAAATGGCAAATTTTCCAATGAAGGAACATTCAGAAGAAGGTTAGAAAACCATCAGGATAATTAAGCGCCACAATGTTCTGCATTCACCATGCTCTCAAATCATTAAACATTTCCAAACGATCTGATGAATAACATAGGAGATATAGGGCATTATATGAGGGGGGACTTACTTTTTTTGAGTTGTTTATAATATAAGATCCAGGGTTTCCGCCAAGGGGAAATTACTGAGTCCGTATTGGGGAAACACATAACGCGACGGGACGACCATGGTTCGTCGCGTCGGGCGAAAATTTTGTTAATTGACACTGAAAAGTAGCCATTTCCTTGCACCTGAGTGTCACACATAAGCAATCCAAAGCTACGTATATTACGCAAGTCGATCATTTTCCGTGGGTGCATTAATTCTGTTGATGGTATCCAGATAATTAATCATGTAATTACGCAATTAAGACTGCCGTCTGATTGAAGACTATAGCAAGCTACAAGTTACAGTGTTTAAAAATTTATAACATACAAGATTCCGACAGGATACTGAAACTAAACACTAAAGAGCATCGATGCATTGTCCAATAAGACCTAGCTGGGAGAATTGAATTAAGTATTTCCTAGAATTTCAAGTAGCTTCCGTGAAAATGAAACAGATATATTTCATGTATTCTGTCAATCGTAAAACTATTTGTGTGCTGTGACGTCATAGTATACTGCAGGGTTTGTCTGCAGGAGATATTTATAGCGGCGAAATATGAATGGTAGCGAAATCTTTCAAACTCGGAACGCGTAGCTTGTCAATAGTCTGTATTAGTCCAACAACTGACGACCGCTGCTATAGAGTTTTAGCCAACGTATTATAAAATATAATTGAGTTTTGGCGGGAAATGGGAACATGTGCGCCATTGTTTGTGTTTGGGGACCCAGGCGGGACAACGAAACTATTATTGACCGTACTTTGACTTTATCTCCATATTTGGGGGGGGGGGGGGGTATGTTTTTTGTGTTTATCCTCCATGCATGTAATATGGGTCAAATGAATGGTGTTGTCACTATGATTTCCCACTATAAAGACTGATTTGGGACAGGTTCCATATTATAATAGTACGATAGCACGGGATCTCGGAGGTAGATACCTCCTTTGGTAAGAGAACCGCCTGTTGGTGTATGTTGATCCCTACTCTGCCTAACTCAGCAATTCGGCATCAAATTATGTAATCGTACGATAGCACGGGATCTCCGAGCTGAGTAGTTTCAACCACAGAAATCCCGTGCAAAATAATATTCGTACTCAGCACTCCGACATTCTTTGATGTTACCGCGACATTTATTACGCTGTATATAACATCGCTATTTCAATGCACACCAAATATTACATTGTAGTTTTAGCGCTTTGATTTCAAAGGGTTACACTGTGTACCGGTAACACACTGTGCTCAATTGACCCGCTTTTTCACCAGTATTCTGTTTAACACCCCCCCCCCCCCATCCCCCCCCCCCCCCCCCCCCCCCGAACTTCAATTGTAGCCGGATTTTTTATGACATATTGCTACTGACTTTTGGTACATGCAGCCCTTTTAATTCAGATTGTTCAGCTTCGGCAATCTGCTACGGCAACCCTTTACCGTGGCCCAGTTTGCTTCAGCAAATGGCTTCAGCATTGCCGATTGCCGTAGCCAATTATGAGGGATGTACATGTATGAATCAAACAGATCATCTGCGAGGGGAATGGGTCCGTGGGACGGACCCGGAGCCGGCCTGGCGGAAACCCTGAAGATCACCCGATAAGTATTTTAGAGTCGTTTTAATGTATGTTGAATTACGTGAGCAAGTGTGAAGTGTGGCAACCTAATGTTTTTACAGCAATCCATATCATTGCTTGGTTCTAAACATGAAAACAATCCACTTTTTCTGAGAGTTGAATAATATCAAGAGATGAGTTTAGCATTTTACAGATTCTGAGAGTGAACAGTTATTATTTGAAAGAGAACCTCATTGAAAATAGTGTATATTAAATGTATTTAGATCCTTATGTCACAAACCTTCCAAATCCTTGCATTTTAGTCCGGTTTGAGAAAGAGGCGGTCTTCTGTTGGTATCTTGGGATAACTTTTGACTTTTCTGCAAATAAACATGGAAACCATTAGGTCTGCATGTAAGCACTTTCATCCACAAACCTAACATCATTCTATATCTTGTTTAATACACAGACTTATAATGCTTTATATAAAAGTTATGTTAATCAGCAAACAAACAGGAAAACATTCATATAGCCTTTTAATATATAGGCTCACAAGCAGTTTGCTAATAAGAGAAATGTTAAACTTGACTCACTTCATAAATTGTAATTATTCTGATTGTGCTGGTGGTATTTTATTATAATTTTAAACTATCTATATAATCTTAACTTGACTTTTAACTTCTATAATATGAATTCATATGATTAAGTGTTTTAAAAAAGGCCGCTCAGCCACAGTGTCCCCCGAACCGGTGGCTTCATTTGGAGCGGAGGCTTTGTAGAAGTATACTATATGGATAAGACACTTGTGCATTGTCTCATTACTGACATGCAAACAAATAACCAAATCTTTAAAAAACTCTTAAAGTCAAAATATAACCTCAAATTGGCACAAAATGAAGAAAATTACTTGTAAGAAAAATTGAATTTTCTAATTCGAAAAGCCCATAACTCTGAGAAAAATCATCGGTTCAAACTCAACTTCGAACTTGACCCGTATCGTGATATGACTGATCCACATAAAAACGGTATTTGCAATTAAAGGATCCAAACTTGAGATATCATCCAGAAACCGAAAAAGTGAGAAATTTTCTAAGTAAAACAAGTCGAATAAAAGGTCGGTAGACCTCATGTCCGCCTCTAAGCGTCGGCTTTGATACGACTGTTGTTTGCGTATAAAAATTGGCATGGCTGAACACGAAATCGAATTTGATTAGTCTTTTGTGCTAGTAAACCTACATACACCAAATTTAATTTCATTCAGTACACATTTACTAAAGTTATCATCCGGAAACCTCAAATTGGCAAAAATTCTAAGTAAAAAAGGGACATAACTCTGGTGAAAATTGGCGGGCGGAACCGGAATTCGAACTTGACCTGTGTTTTGCTGGGAGAAAGACACATACCAAATTTGGTTTAAATCTGATTAACTCTACTAAAGTTATCATCCGGACACCAACTTTTGGATTTTGCATATAAACAATCCAAAATCAAGTTATCATCCGGAAACCAAAAAAACAGAAGAAAAACTGAATTTTCTATGTCGAAAAAGGGGCATAACTCTGCCAAAAATGGTCGGGCAGAACCCAAGTTCGAACTTGACCTGTGTTTTGCTGGGAGAAAGTAATAAACCAAATTTGGTTTGAATCCGATTAACTCTACTAAAGTTATCATCTGGAAACCAACTTTCAGGGGTTTTCTAAGTCAAAAAAGGGCCATAACTCTCGCAAAAATGGGCAACCCATATTCGAACTGGACCTTTATTTTGTTCTGATAAACTCACCTATGAAATTTGCTTTTGATCTAATAACCGAAACTAAAGTTATCATCCGGAAACCATTTCCGGACATACGGACGCACACCGGCTATTTTAATAGTCCCCCGAATTATTTTTTTTCGGGGGACAATTATATGTGCATCATTTAAGATACATGCTGAAGGATTTAGTCATGAAAAGAGTATTAAAAATACACATCATTTTTCAATGAATTTCGGAAAGAAAAAAAACAATGGCTCTCATCTAGAGGTCACCCTGAAGATCCATATAAAGTTTGGTGATGATCGGAAGAGGGATGTTGTCTTTGGTGTGCCAAAGGATTGTCATGCAAAGAGTAAAATACAAAATGGCTGTTGAGGACATTTTGGTATTTAAAAACAAAAATAAAATTTCAGAAGAACAGTTAGAAGAATACAATTTTATATATCATTTAGGATATAGATAGAACGAACAAATGTGTGAACTCATTAACATCAAGGCACAAATTTGTTGTGATGTGATAGTACAATTAAAGTTGTAGGTTCGAGTTGTACCTCGTGGTACCAGAAATGAGTGCGATAACTTTGTTCACATTGTTTTGTCATTTTGTTTATTGCACACCAAACGACTGCAGCTTGTAGCATTACTGAAATGATTTTGCTTCATTTAATGGAATATAATTAGTGAGTTAGGTAGAGTATACCTCATTATAGTTATCAATGTGTATATTGTCCAAGGACAAGACAAGATTTTATATTAAAACCTTTTCTATTTTGCTGTATTCATGAAAATTAAATTAATGGATGTGCAACAAAACAATAGATCCACAAACAAACATAAATTAATTATTAAAATCAGAAAAACAAGAAAAAATAAAACACGACAATGATCTCACGATTCTTTGGGTGTTTTTTTTCTTTATCTGCAAGAAAAATCTCATATACACTGACTCTGGGCATGAACAAATAAATGCTTTAGGTATTGCTCAGGCCAGTCAGGGTCAATTGATTCAAATTATATCTGCTATGGTTCAAATCTAGGGTCTGTTAAAAGTGATTATTGGATATAGGGCATAGGGGTGTGTAACGTGTATTTAGCAGCTGTCTTGTACTTTGAACTACATGGTAATTTTATCATTGTATGAAATACACATTATCTTCCATTTTTGTTGTGTACTCTCTCCTGCCAAATAAACGTGACGTCACGTTTATTTATTTAAAGAAAAATACGACAGCATCACGATTATTAGGCGCCATCACGATTATTTAAAGTTCTTGCAAAGTCGCGGAATTTTCAGTCAAAAAGTTAGAAAAAACGTGCAGCTCACTAAAAAAAATAGAAGTGCACTTGACAAGTTGACAGGAATGTGGGAGAATCTCATTCCTAACAGGATTTAGGCCTCTAGATCATGATGTCCGTGTATAAACAGACGGATTATCGCAGTTAATTACAACTCATCAAAGCTTATAATCACACAGTGACAACTAATTATCGTTGGGACGGAACCGACTTCTACTATCAAAACGGGACTTAATGCTAAAATCACATCACCAGGCTTATATTATAAAATAATCAGTGAAACTAATCTGAGTGACAACTGATGAACTAATTTAACTTGACGTGGCCGACTTCTCCAAACAATACTGTTATCGTGACCCAATTATGCGCCATCATGAAGACACAGAAGCTGTGAGTCGTGTGCACACATGCGTGACTGGTTTTGGCTATAAATGGAAAGTTACGACACCGCAGTAGCTTCTGTGTGTACACAGGAACATGTATTTAAATCTATGCAATAAAGCAATACAATAACATGTCCGTGTATTCAAAGCACAGTTTAATTATGAATGCGATGACTTGGCAACAGTTCCACATTATTAACCACAACTTACGTTTTATGTCGGATTTAAGTTTTATGTCGGATTTTAAATAGCCGATGTGCGACATAAGAAAGATAACTCTAATTTACATCACTCATAATATGGATTGATCATTGTTCAACTATTTTTATAGTAAAGTTGAGCTTCTAATAATAACACTGGGTCAGTTAGTCTAGTTAGTAGTCTATTAGTATCAAAGTTCACCTATTGTCAAACAGTGTAAAAATATCAATTTATGAATTATATTTAATATATTAAGCATAACTTATAATATCAGAACCTGCAAAATAAGCACTAAGGTATTGAAGTAAAGCAAATTAGTCAAAATAGCCAATTTAAGGCTATCTTTAGAGTTTATAAAAAATCAGCCCCAAAAAAGGTGAGGCAGCCTCGCAAATTATTTAGCGAGGCCTCCTTGGCAGCCTCGCTGTGATTTTGAGAAAGCCGTGCCTGCTTCCACCCAACCTGGCTACAATCACCACAGTACTTTACCTTACTCAGACTGGTACTGTTACCAAATTACTTACTGTCATTATTAAAGGAGCCAATGAGAACAACTTGCATGCATGGGAACTTGCCCAACAATACCAAATTAATTAAGGCCTACATTCTGCTTCATTTATAGTAGAAATATGGTAAAATGCCATCATTGTGCGCCATCACTATTATTTGGCACCATCACTATTATTAATAACACCCGAAAATGTGCACCATCACTATTATTTGGCCATCACTATTATTAGGCAGGGGAGAGTATCGCAATTACACTTTTTAGTCCCATATGACGACCTAAACACACAATGATGCATAATATTATCCAAATTACTAAAGTGATTAGAATTCTTGTACGCAGTGATGATTTAGGACTGTAAAGCTATACATAGCCAAGACTTACCAGCACTTTTACTGTAGCCTGCAATATACTGTGTAGGAATACTACAGTCTCCATTGTTGACTTTTTCCTCTCCAAAATGAACAGTTTTCTTAAATCCAGGGAACACCCTAGAACATAAATGTGACAAACACTGTCAATTTTCCCATGCAATCTGAGGGTCAGGTCATGACGGTAAGCCCTGGTAGCATTTCAATATTCACTGGGGTATCTAGTCCATAAAATTACCTGTTGATTATAGCAAATATTTGAAGGTCAACACTGTTCTTGTCAAATTTGTAATTCACTAGTAATACTGAGTGACAAACATTGATTGGCATGAGTCGATGGAGACTGCTTTGCTGGTGATGTTTTGAAACCTGTTTAATGATTTTTAATCTTGCATTTAATGGTCCTTATTCATGGGGCTGAAGGACATTTGAATATGGGAGGCATAAATCTCTTACTGATTATTGTGGCAGAAAAATAAATATTGTTTATATTAAACACAATATTCTCAAATCTTCATATTAAACTAACACTTATTTGTCAAACCTGTCACCATATACAAGCTGCAGTGAATGTATAAAAAACAAGGTTTGCGCATCAAAGATGGCTCTGGTAGAGGTTTTTGCCCACAACTTGAATCTGTTCGACTGAGAATCACTAAAACAAATTGACACACTAAAGAACCATATCTCAGAACTAAGCACCATGACACTCACTGTGTAGGAACTGTTACATCGGAAATCGTTCTATCGCCGGTAGTGTGATGGTTCTTGCCTGATTTGTTACGGTTCCTGATGATTGAAAATAATCATTTTTGTGACAAAATCACGCATAATTATAGATATCTTGAATATATTAAACTTTCCTGAATGAACAGAGGCTGCAGAAGTGCCGCGTTATCGAAACCTGAACTCTAGACCACAATTAACTCGGTATTAGCGAGTTAACGCGTAAATATCAACATGTTACCACTGAAAATCAAGCCACGTGGACGCAATTTCTTTGTTTTTCGTGGCGTATAAAGTATGAAATGCATTCTGAAGACAAACACTGACTATAAAGTGTACCCGTGTTATTCTTTTGTAAAATAGCTGAGAAAGTATCCCGATAGGGGTTGATAATTGTGAGCTGTGACCTCGTAATCAACACGTGTGCGTGTTACGGTTCTATTTCAAACCGATCATGGCTGTGACGGTTCTGTCCATGATATTTATTCGAACGATTTCTGCACTTGGGTCTGAAAATCGTCTTGTGTATCTGACATTTTAGAACAGGTATATTAAGAAATAACACAATAAATACCTAATACGGGAGATTAAGTGACATTAATAGGCAGAAATAAAATATTGAAAGTCCCGATGAGTATAGTATCATAATCATGCCCGCCTATATAAATGACCAATGGTAATATAAATCTACCCTCAGGTGAATATGATATGTTATATTCATTTACTTAATCTGGGCATTATTGAAAGATCCAGGTGTGGCAATATTTCAATGCCAGCGCCATCATATTTCCTCCTCTGAAGTCCGCCTGAGGACACATTTACACATGCTTGTCGCCCAGACATGAATATAACTTATGAAATCACGTTCAACTGAATCACTGATAGGTTATGACGTGATTGGGGTGGTGGTGGGGGGGGGGGGGGGGGGGCTTGGGTAGGGGGTGCTTAATTGGTGTCTATCCCCAACTTAGGTCAAAATGTTCAACAGTTAAAAATTTCTTATCTTACAATAGGTTGGTTTGAAATTTAACACCAACAATATGTTGAAATTGTTCTCTTAATTTGATCTGACAACAATTTAATAGTGGGGATTTTGTCGTTTTTAGACTAACATTTGCATACTTTCCTACACTTTAAACATACAGTAAACAACCATATTTGACATATACAAATGGACACCTCTTCTTTTGAGTTGATCCAAAACTCATGATGGGTGGACATGAAGTAGGGAGCAGGTGTGATCTAGTTTTCTATATCACATTTACCCCCCCCCCCCCCCCCCCCCCCCCCAATTGGCAAGAAACTGGTTTAATGGACAAATAATCTTATTCCATTTAATTAGTATGCTTTGTATTAAATAATGTATGCTCTTTTGCAAAATAAATCATCTCTCTCTCTCTCTATCTCTCCAATCTTGTGGGGGGTGGGGGCGCCAGGTTGGAAACTTCCAACACTTGGGAATCTTGAAGCCAGTCTATATGTTTTTTGCAATTTTCAGGTTCATATATCCACATTTTTTCACTGGGCCCATGTATCCTGAGTTTCTCCACCGGTTTGCATGGTGGCCAATCAAAGGCTACTGATCAATTCACTTCAGAATGGTATACAATCTAGAGCTATAATGTGTCATGCAGTTGGGGAAAACCAAAGCCCAGGCCTTGTACATGAGTTTGGTCTGTTTCAAGGGGATGGTGTGGTTGGAAATTCCAAGGTGGACGCCCCAACATTGGATACCCTCCAGCCCACGTCCCTGCTCACTTGACACGTTAGTAGCTAGGAATAATAATGTGCCTTGTAATAGCCAGGTTCAGACAGCCATAACACTAATTTTTAATGATTTATTTGTATGAATGTTTAGCTAATAATTCAAACAATCTGTTACTGCATGTTGAATTTAATAGCTGAGCATTCCTACAAATTAATCAATAGGATTCAAGTCGCTGCTCTTTATAGCACATTTAGTCATCAAAGAATTAACATCCATATAATAATATTTGTAACTGCATGATTCTTTTCTCTTTTTTATATGTTACTGCTTGTTGAACTTAATAGCTAAGAATTCCTACAAATTAATCAATAGGATTCAAGTCAATTCTCGTTACAGCGCATTTAGTAACCAAAGGTTTAACATCCATATAATAATATTTGTAACTGTAGGATTCTTTGCTTTTTTATATCTTCTATTAAAAAATCAGAGATCACTAGTCAATCTAAAATATGATTGAATGGAAGATTACCGTGCTTGTATATGCTTTAATAGCTGCATATTCTAGAATTCTAGAATTTAACCTAGATAATCAGCATCCAGCACACGGATGCCCGACAAACTTCATAAACTGCGTAATCAGAGCATTGTATTGGTGTCAACTAACTTTTAACGTCTTATTTTTGGCTTTTTGTTGAGTAAAATACGTCTACGAAAATAGACAACACTAGCTGATGTGCCCGACCCTCTTCGTCCGGGCTATTTAGGGATTTTATTGTGATCATCTCCGCCTGGGCAAACTATTGTTCGATCGGCCCGGAAACATGCCTATATGAGCGAATATGGTCAAGGACAAGGTCGCACGTGAAATTGGACCCACCCATATTGTTCCTGAGATCAAAGTAGGCCTACAAATTTGAGTCGGATTGGTCAAGGTCCAGAAACATGCCTATATGAGCGTATATGAGCGAGGTCAAGGACACGGTCGCAAGTGAAATTGGACCTGCCCATATTGTTCTCCGGATCAAAGTAGAACCAGCTACCAAATTTGAGTGGGATCGGTCGAGGTCCAGAAACATGCCTATATGAGCGTATTTGAGCGAGGTCAAGGTCAATGACACGGACGCACGTGAAATTGGACCTGCCCATATTGTTCTCCGGATCAAAGTAGGCCCACACACCAAATTTGAGTCGGATCGGTCGAGCAGTTTTACGAGTCTATAACACAAATACATACATACAGACAGAAGTTCCAAAATATATAATAGATAAAATACAAGACAGATAACTCTATATATCCCGTCTACGCTCACGCTTTACGAAGTCCAGCGCAATGAAATTTCACTATTGTTAACTGACTGTTGACTCATGGAAATGTCGGGCCTGCAAAACGCGTTATTTTTCAAACTAGCTGGCGACTGTGAATTTTGATAGGCGTAACACAGCTTATTGGATAAGCATAGAAAGGCAGTGTAATTCGTCGAAATTAATGACAAGTGGTGCAAATTTCAACTTAATGCATAGTTTGTTGTGTTTATCTTTGTATACTTTCACAAAATTGGCAGTTTGAACCATGTACCATGGCAAATATTAGCAATAGTTTTACCCGTATAGAACGATTAATGGGGATAGAACCGACTCGATCAGGAGAGAACCAAAACAATAATCAAAATTTGCGGTTCTTGTCGTTGTTATGACTCGCACAATGAAATTTTCGTTATTAACACGCTCATTGGTGCCACAGATTGTTATGGGATCGAAAATAACTAATCGAATTATCACCTAGATGCCTCAAAATTGCGTTTTAACTGTCAAAAAGTCGTGAAAATGTATAATTTCGATCAGCAAGAACCGTCACAAATCAGGCAAGAACCATCACAAACCGGCGATAGAACGATTTCCGATGTAACAGTTCCTACACAGTGATGACACTGTACATAGCTCAAATTCGAAGAAGTTAAATTTTTGTGATGAGCAATAAATGGAATGATGAATTGAATTTATAAATTCAAGATGGCAGCTGGTGGCCATGTTTTTTTGCCGAATGACCGAATGACCCCAAATTTATGACCTGTAGCCCGTGCCAAAGGATTTAGTCATGCAAATGTTTTATGGCCGATGACCCCAAAATGATTGGTTCCCATCTACATGTCAATGTCAACACCCATGACAAATTTCATAATGATCTGAGCAAAAGTACGACCTGTAGCCAAAAGGATTTAGTCATGCAAAGAGTAAAATCCAAGATGGCTGCAGGCGGCCATGTTTTATGGCAGAACGACCCCAAAATGACTCATTCCCATCTACATGTCAATATTAACATCCCTGACAAATTTCATGATGATCAGACGAACATTCCGGTCTGTTAGTCAGGTTCGAAAATCTAAAAAAGCCTCTAGTAATGAAGGTGCGGGCATTTTTCTTTCAGAAGCTTTTAAGAATTGTTTCTAAAGGTATTTTTTATGCTGATTTCAAAAACCAATGTTGGCAAGTTGACAAATTATTATTTCTGGTCAAAAATGGCAATTCAAAATGGCCACCATCAAAACAAAGTCTAACTTGACGTTTGTTGTTATGTGTTGCTCTAAGACGTTCGAATATTGAGCATTTCCATACTTTCGAATGAATTGGAACAAGAAGAAGTATACACAGAACATATGTGGAATTTAAAGTGAAAATGTATGACATTTAACCACATTTATGCCCAAAAAATGACAAAAAACAATTTTTTTATCAATTAT
Source organism: Siphonodentalium dalli (assembly GCA_032622095.1). Taxonomy (NCBI): domain Eukaryota; kingdom Metazoa; phylum Mollusca; class Scaphopoda; order Gadilida; family Siphonodentaliidae; genus Siphonodentalium; species Siphonodentalium dalli. The sequence continues at coordinate 63,664,908 of CP136067.1, forward strand.
TACAGTCTCAAATGGCAGAAAGTGAAATATGCTGGAAACGTATCCTTTAAATGGCATAGACAATAATGTCTTAATGTAATTTGTAATCTGATTCCAAAAAACAATGTTGGCAACTCGACAAATAATTATTTCTGACCTAAAATGACAATTCAAAATGGCCGCCATCAGAACAAAGTCTAGATTTTCGTTTACTGTTATGTTGTTCTAAGATGTTTGAATATTATGCATTTCTGTACTTTCGAACGAATTTTGACAAGAGACACTATACACAGAACATATTTGGTAATTCAAAGTGAATATGTTTGACATTTACCCCATTTATGCCCAAAAAATGACAAAAAAAACGCAATTTTTTAAAATTATAGCGGTCTTAAATGGCAGAAAGTGAAGTATGCCGTAAATATATCCTTCAAATGGTTTAGACGGATGTGTCTAAATATAATTTGTAATCTGATTCCAAAAAACAATGTTGGCAACTCGACAAATAATTATTTCTGACCTAAAATGAAAATTCAAAATGGCCGATATAATAATATGTTAAAAATTCTAAATTTGCCATCATAGCCAAAAAAAAGCCTTATTTATTACTGCAGTCAGTTCCACAATTGCAGAGTGGTGTGCAGGGTAACTCTGATTCTCTGCATGTACACCTTGCTGTTAGACACCCCTTCTTGCACCCACATTTGATTATTTCGAGACATGATTTTGGAATGGGTTCTAGTGACATTATGTTTGGATCCTAATGGACCATTTTATTCTTTCCATCCCATTGTCGAAGGATCCGGTAATGTTTGCACAGGAATGGTTACTTGTTTCCAAACTTAAACCTGGTAGTTTGTTCTCAAAAGGTGGTAATGAAATGAGTCACTGGTTGGTGGAAGCTTTTCAGGATTTCAGTCCGAGGGTACATCCTGAATCTTCAATTGTTGAGTTTTGCATCGGAAACCCCATACAACTTGCACACAAAATGTTCAGCACTATCAATTGTTACAGTGGATATTGAAATATTACCTATACCCTTTAAGAGTTCACAACATTCAAGGTAAATCTTCCATGCTGCTCGCTTAGACACCCCATATATAAACGAAGTTGAATCACACCCCTTTAAAGCATGCAACGCAAGAATATATATAGTTCAGAGCGTCGCTCGGTATTTGGGTGGCAACATCCCTGATGGGTATAATTTTAGGGCTTTTGGTAGTTCCAGCCATAATGAACACATCAAAATCTGCAGGAAATTTGTCTAGGTAACCAAGCAATAACACTAGAACATCGACGTCCCTACTTACCACAATAACTTGTTTCAGATTGCACCCCATGCTGGCATCAAGTGAACGAAGGATAAGTCTAGTGTCAGCCTCTTGATTAGACTCTAACCCTTTCAAGTCTGTTCCATCTACCGAACAATCTACTCTACAATCTTCTGGGAATCCCCATGCATCAACGGTAACACCTTCTGTTTTCGCTTTGGTAATAAGTTCTCGAGACAAGAAACCATTCAAATCGGACTTGTTGTCAGACAACAAAATGAAACTTTTCCAATTTTGTGGGATGGGAACATCACGATTTGTTAGTGTCCTTCGGATCAATGGTGCATTGCGACTTCTTCTCGATCTGGTGGCAGTCTTTATAGATTTATCCGAGTATCTGTCGAACACTACATCAATCCTGACATAGCCGTCGCCCTTATTCAACACTCACACTGAGAATACATCAGCCAAATCTCCAAATGTATTTACCTTTTCCGGTTTACCTATGTCCACAACAAGAGCCTGGCCGTCAATGACAATACATGCACTGGGAGATGGTGTCATTGTTTGCAAGTTGACTGCCCTGTCGGTCTGAAGGACAACTACAAGACGATGTAATACACTGCGATCTGGTTTACAATATTAATTCATGCCAGTTCCAATAGCATTATAAATGCAAGACAAATAAAACACCATCGAACTGGAAACAAAGCAATGCTTAGTGACGCTCTGATTGAGAACGTATCCTGCCTAACAACAATGGCACCATCTCCCCGTGCAGGTATTGTCATTGACGGTTTGGCTCTTGTTGGGGCCGTAGGTACACCGGAAAAGGTAAATACATTTGCAGATTTGGAGATTTGCTCCCATCCCACAACATTGGAAAAGTTTCATTTTGTTTTCTGACAACAAGTCCGATTTGAATGGTTTCTTGTCTCGAGAACTTGTTACCAAAGCGAAAACAGAAGTTGCTACCGTTGTTATTGCAGGGGGTTCCCAGAAGATTGTAGAGTAGATTGTTCGGTAAATGGAACAGACTTGAAAGGGTTAGAGTCTAATCAAGAGGCTGACACTAGACTTATCCTTCGTTCACTTGATGCCAGCATGGGGTGCAATCTGAAACAAGTTATTGTGGTAAGTAGGGACGTCGATGTTCTAGTGTTATTGCTTGGTTACCTAGACAAATTTCATGCAGATTGTGATGTGTTCATGATGGCTGGAACTTCCAAAAGCCCTAAAATTATACCCATCAGTGATTTTGCCACCCAAATACCGAGCGAAGCTCTGAAATATATTCCTGCGTGATTCAACTTCGTTCATATATGGGGTGTCTAAACGACCCGCATGCAGCCTTCATAATTGGCTACGGCAATCAGCATTGCCGAAGCTATTTGCTGAAGCAAACTGGGCCATGGCATACTGTTGCCGTAGCGGATTGCCGAAGCCAAACAATCTGAATTAAGAGGGCTGCGCATGGAATATTTACCAGGAATGTTGTGAACTCTTAAAGGGTATAGGACATATTGCAATATCCACTGACACAATTGAAAGCGCTGAACATTTTGTATGCATGTTGTGTGGAGTTTCCGATGCAAAACTCAACAATGCAGGATTTCCCTCGGACTGAATCTCTTGAAAAGCTTCCACCGACCAATGACTCATTTCATTACCACCTTTTGAGAACAATCTACCAGGTTTTTGTTTGGAAACAAGCAACCATTCCTGTGCAAACATTACCGGATCCTTCGACAATGGTATGGAAAGAAGAAAATGGTCGGTTTAACCCATTCCAAAATCATGTCTCGAAATAATCAAATGTGGGTGCAAGATGGGGTGTGTGACAGCAAGGTGTACATGCAGAAAATCAAAGTTACCCTGCACACCACTCTGCAATTGTGGAACTGACTGCAATAATAAATAAGGCTTTTTTGTGACATTTTTTTTGGCTATATGATGGCAAATTGTGTCGCATTGGGTGTTGATGAACAAGTTTTGTAAAATTACTGATGATTTTCGAATTTTTAACTGATTACTATATTGGCCATTTTGAATTGTCATTTTTGGTCAGAAATAATTATTTGTCGAGTTGCCAACATTGTTTTTTTTTTTTAATCAGATTACAAGTTACATTTAGACACAACTGTCTAAACCATTTGAAGGATATATTTCCGGCATACTTCACTTTCTGCCATTTAAGACCGCAATAATTTATAAAATTTGCGTTTTTTGTCATATTTTGGGCATAAATGGGGTTAAATGTCAAACATGTTCACTTTAACTTACCACATATGTTCTGTGAATAGTGTCTCTTGTCACAATTCGTTGGAGAGTACGGAAATACATAATATTCAAACGTCTTAGAACAACATAATTATAACAGTAAACGAAAATCCACACTTTGTTCTGATGGCGGCCATTTTGAATTGTCATTTTAGGTCAGAAATAATTATTTGTCGAGTTGCCAACATTGATTTTTGGAATCAGATTGCAAATTAAATTTAGACACAACTAGACCACTAGACCCCGAAGCCACGACAAATGGTTTTCGCGGCTGGCTCAAACAATTTCATGGCTGGTTAGCTAGCTAAGCCGGCTCAGTCGCGATGTTCGTGGCTGACGAAATATGGCGGCTCAGCCGGCTGAGACATTATCAATCAGCGTATTTTCATAATCCCCGGTTATAGACCCAGTTTGTTTTAGTGTTTGTGGTGAACCCGTAGAATCCCAGACCACATGTGCTCTTTTTGGTGTTGAGCTTTTCCAATATGGCAAAAATACATGAAGGACTGGCATGGTTGTACTATGTAGTTTCCCATCTAATCGGTATAAGTAACGTTGGAAGTCTTGTCGACTTCAGACTGCTATAGCATCACTGGCATCTGACGATACACATGTATGCATGCATCATTGAATGATGAATCCGATAGTAGGTCCTAATGATATAATATTTCAAACTATTTTCTATTCCCTTCTACAGGTTATATGCATATATTGACAAATTCCAGGTATGTCTGAGACTGAGTCGTGTCGAAATAAACAATTTATACTTTAACCCTTTCAATACTGAACGGATTCTCCCATTCAGTTATGTGAAAGCATTCATTGGAATAGTCTATTCCACATTGAGAGGCCCGGGTGTTCTAATAAAATATAACAACCATGCCGAGTCCTTGCGAATATATATACAAATATGGGCAATGTGGTTTAGTTCTTTGCGATTCACAGTGAAGTTGTGCTTGACATATATGCCCATGCCTGCGGCTCAGCCATTTGACAATTCCGGCGGCGGATATTTTTTATGTGGCTGGCGTAGAGATAATACGGCTGGTGGCGGCTTGTGGCCAATATGGCTGGCGGCGGTGGCGTGCGATGGCGGCTTCGGGCTCTAGACACAACTGTCTAAACCATTTGAAGGATATATTTCTGGCATACTTCACTTTCTGCCATTTAAGACCGCAATAATTGATAAAATTTGCGTTTTTTGTCATTTTTGGGCATAAATGGGATTAAATGTCAAACATGTTCACTTTAAATTACCACATATGTTCTGTGTATAGTGTCTCTTGTCACAATTCGTTCGAAAGTACGGAAATGCATAATATGCAAACGTCTTAAAACACCATATAACAGTAAACGAAAATCTAGACTTTGTTCCGATGGCGACCATTTTGAATTGTCATTTTGTGTCAGAAATAATCATTTGTCGACTTGCCAACATTGGTTTTTTAAATCAACATAAAAAATACCATTAGAAACAATTCTCAAAAGCTTCTGAAAGAAAAATGCCCGCACCTTTCACTTTTATTCCATTTCGAACCTGACTATGTAGCCCGTGCTAATGGATTGAATTTTGAAATCCAAGATTGGCTGCTGACGGCCATGTTAACAACATGGCTGCTGGCGTGCCAAACAATTTAGTCATGCAAAGAGTAATATTTAAGATGGCTGCCAGCGGCCATGTTTTATGGCCGAATGACCCCAAAATGACTAGTTCCCATCTTCATGTCAATATTAACATCCATGAAAATTTCATGGTGATCAGACAAACAGTACGGCCTGTAGCCCATGTTAATGGATTGCATTTTGAAATCCAAGATGGCCATCAGCAGCCATGTTTTTTGGCTGAATGACCCCAAAATAACTCATTCCCATCTACATGTCAATGTTATCATCCATGACCAATTTCATAATGATCCAACCAAAGGTACAACCTCTAGCCCGTGCCAAAGGATTTAGTCATGCAAAGAATAAAATCAAAGATGGCTGCTGGTGGCCATGTTTTATGGCCGAATGACCCCAAATTACTCCTTCCTATCTACATGTCAATATTAGCCTGTAGCCTGTGCTAATGTATTGAATTTTGAAATCCAAGATGGCTACTGACGGCCATGTTTTTTTGCCGAATGGCCCAAAAATGCATCGTTCCCATCTGCATTTCAATATCAACAGCCCTGACAAATTTCATAACAATCCGACCAAAGGTACAATTTGTAGCCCGTGCCAAACGATTTAATCGTGCAAAGAGTAAAATCCAAGATGGCTGCCAGCGGCCATGTTTTATGGCCAAATGATCCTAAATTGACTCATTCCTATCTACATGTCAATGTTAACATCCATGACCATGCTAATGGATTGCATTTTGAAATCCAAATTGGCTGCCGTGGCCATGTTTTTTGGTCAAATGACCCCAAAATGACTTGTTCCCATCTACATATCAATGTCAACAACCAGGTACGACCTGTAGCCCGTGCTAATGGAAATTGTTGATGGACATCTCCACACACACTCACACGGTTGACAGATACCAAGCCATGTCAATAGCTCAAACTTTACAAGTAAAGTTGAGCGAAAAATGACAAACTAAATTCACAATAACTCAGAACTAAGAGCCATAACTCAGGTAAACAAAATCAGACAAACATGGTTTTTGAACAATACCAAATATAAATGGAATTGGTTGACAGTTGTTCAAGTTATAACGTTAACGGTCATAAAATTGGTAAATATATACAAACTAGGGGCCATAATTCAAGTAAAATAAATCGGACAAACCTGGTTTTCGTAACTCGATCGTGATATTGTTGTGAAAGGTCCACATATCAAATTATATGAATGTAATTGGTTGACATTTGTTCAAGTTTTTTGTACTGGTTGACATTTGTTCAAGTTTTTGTACTAACGGTCATAAAACTGCTAAAAATAGAGAATCTAAGGGCCGTAACACAGGTAAAAAGATCGGACAAATCTGGTTTTCGAACTTGTTCAAGATATTGAACATTGTGAAAGATCAATGCCAAATATGGATGAAATTGGTTGGTGTTTGTTCGAATTATCATGCTAACAGACAAAACAATTCTTAAGTTGCTAAAAATAGATGAACTAAGGGCCATAACTTTAGGTAAAAAAGATAGGACAAAACATGGTTTTCGAAATCGATTGAGATATTGTTTCTAAATACACGTGTCCACATATAAAATATGAATGTAATCGGTTGACATTTGTTCAAGTTTCCACGCTAAAAATTATAAAATAGCTAAAAATAGACAAACTAAGGGCCATATTAAACTCAGGTAAAAAGGAGCGGACAAATCTGGTTTCGAACTCATTCGAGTTATTGTTGTAGAAGATCCATATGCCAAATATGAATGAAACAAAGAGCCATAACTCAGGTAAAAATAATTGGACAAACCTGGTTTTCAAACTCAATCGAGATATTGTAAGTAAAAATTTACCTTTGTCTGGTAGCAAAATGTAATGTCAGTCACAGAAAAAAACGATGTCAATATTAAATGATTCCATCAATTAGCAAATACTTTGTGTTCTATTGAAGAGTATCCCCGTTCCAATTTTGGTGAACAAAAACTAATTCCAGAATGCCTGTAGTTTTGGAGAAAGGTAATCACTATACGGGTGCTCAAAATCCATGTCTTTTTTGTGTAACATTTTCCCACATCTTTAATTAATCATGAAGGGAACTAGCACATTGAATAGTTGGGTTACATAAATATTGTGGTCTCTGAAATTCCCATTTCTGGTGACACCTCGGGTAATGACGGCCCATACTATTTGGTTTTCTCCTGTAGCACACACTTCTGTAATTATAGGACCAATGTGGTGAAGCGGACAGAACCGCTTTCAGAAAGTTTAGTCCATCGGGACCACACACAAGCTTGTGATACATCATTTTGAAGGTTATGACATTCCGCATCGGGTAGGACACAGTGTGAAATATACAGATGATGCAAAAGATGATTTTAGCTGATTAAGTGCCAAAATTCAGCAAAAATCCCTGTTTTTGTGAAATTCGGCAAAATGAGAAATAAAAGTATAGAAACGTGAACATTTTGTGCTAAAATATTGTAGTCTACATACCTCTAGATATTTACTATGAGAGTGGTACAATTTCTCTGATATAACGAAGATTTTGTTTAGATTTATTGTAAAAATAGACAAAACAGCGCAATTTTTCATTTTTTTGCCTCACTTAATGGGCGATAGATCAATATTGTTTTGACCAGGGATATCGTATATATAGTCTAGAAAAGTGCGGATATATATACCGCATACGACAGTATGTTGAATATGTCATCATATTTAACACGTGATGTGTTATGTAAGATTATTTCACCCCTCACCCCAAAATTCATCAAAAAGTCACAGTTTTAGGGAAATTCGGCACAAATGAATACAAAAGCACAGGTATTCGGGATAAGTTTGTGCTACGATATAGCAGGTTACACACTTATAAATACAAAGTAATGACATGTCATGATTGCAGTGATAGATGTAAACATTTCTTAAATTTACGTGGAAAATAGACAAACAAAAATTCATTTTCAGTTGTTTCGCCCCTCTTAATAGGCAATTATTCAGTATTGCATTGAATGGAGATCCCGTATATAAAATAGAAACTTGTGGAAATATATACTGCATATGACTGTAAAATAAGGATGTCATTCTTTGCCATATATTATATGTGGTGGTAGATTGTGTCACCCCACCCCAAAATTCAGAAAAAAAAAAATCAGTTTTAGAAATTTCGTTATGGCAGAATACAAAAGCACAACTCCGATTATTTTGTGCTATTATATTGAAGTCTACCCACTTCGAGATATACATTATGATAACGTCATGGTATCATTTACAGATGGCAACATTTCGGAGTTTTTTTTATGAAAGTAGACCGAAAATCGTGAAATATGAACTTGTTTTGCGGCTTTTGCCCCTCTACATGGGTGATAATTCAATTCCATTTTGAACAATAATCCAGGACAAACTCTCAAGAGTTGACGAGACACATAACGCATATGAATGTTTTCGGATTATATCATCTTCTGTCGCATTTGTTTGGTTACGTTATTGCACCCATCGCCCAACAATACAATACATTAAAAGATGAGACAAACACGGAATATTCCTATACACATTTATGCATTATACACATACCTTATCAAGCTGAGGTGTTTGATAGTTACTTGAGTTGAAGAAATTACATCATTGTATATGTTTACTTCGCATAATATAGCTTCACAGTTGTATAAGATTATACGTATTGGGATGTTTAGTTATTGTTAATAACCAGGTTCAGCCACAGTACATGTAACTTGTAACATGTGTTGCCATTACCAACGAAATCATCTGACTCACATGACCATTCCGCTTGCACGTACACCATCAAACAACCGTTTAGACGTTTTGTGTCAAATGTGCAGCATTGCGAAATGTGTATCAGAGAGGTGTCTAATCTTTATATCAATCGACGAACATGAGCTTAGTGAACTTTTGTTAAATACTTCAGCAGTGGTGACCACGCCGTTACTTTTCCCAAATGGGTTGTTGGTACGACTTCCTTTACATACCGTAGGTCGTCTGCACCCTGGAACCGATGGAAGCCAAAGTTTGTTTGTATCTGGGTGCAGAAATGTTCTCCAATGCGGTCGCATAACCTACTCTTCTTCGATACACATAGAGGGTTTTTAGCGACCAATGGGCATGAACTACCCACGCGATGGCACAGCTATTAAGGTGAGCTCGCGATCTCGATCACCACATCTATTCGTGGCTCAACCCTGCAAGTTGAGCCAAGGGGTCGTGTTTGGAATGAACCTGCAGCCACAAGGGACTTGATGTTCCCCCATGGCTGGCACTTCCCTTTAAACATATAATAGAATATTTGTTTTACATCAACAGTACTGTACAAACAGTATATAAACTGTATTTCTGTGGCTATCCTATTTGGTAATCATCATCCACAACTTTGCCCTATGGGGACCTTCCCACAGTATTTGGGGTTTTAATGCGTCACGACCTTCTTGGTCACAGCCATCAAATCATCAAACCTTGTCATCAACCTTGCGATGTTCTTTAATTCTATCTATCGTCCTTGAATCCCCCTTGGGGTACCATGGCGGCGTTTCTGGGTTGGGCCATATCTCTTGGAATATGATGAGGAACAGATGCCGTAATATCTCCAAGGCCTTGGTAATTACATGTCGAATTTCTCTGACCATGTATGTCTGCCAATGTGTCAGGAAGAATATATTTCTCCTGTGCATTTGGTTTCACTTCAGGATAGGTGGTTTTGGTTCAGCTCTTTGAAACTCATCCCCATTGTTTATGGTAGCAGAAACTACTGCTGTATTGCCATGTGATCATAGAGACCCATAATAGGTTCGTTAAGCTTTCTGAGGATTTGTGAATTTCCAGACCTTCCAGGAGTCACATATGGCATATTCTGCCAATATCTGTGTTCTCTACCATAGCTGGTGCCTGATCCGTGCTGCTTATCGCGGTATAAGTGGGCTCGTGATCCTCAGTTTCAATAGTTCCAATTCCTTCTGGGGAATTTGTGTTGATGTGCTCTGACAAGTGACGAGAAGATACTATCTCTGGAGTTTCTGATGAGTTGGATGATAGAACTCGGTATGCCTTATTCATTTCGTTGGTCTCAATGATCAGCAGGTCGTGTGCTACATCATTTATGTAACATATGGTGTTTATCTTCCGATAAGTAGCCATACAGTTTCTTTGAGAGCATGGAAACTGTTGCTCCAGTACCAATCAGAAACCTCACTGGCTGCCGATAGATATTGCAATCTAAATACAGCCCCCCTCTTCAGAAGAGCTGTATCTAACAAACTCGTTGGAGACACGATGTCCACTTGTGTTCTGCTCGTCTCCCCTACCACGATAGGCATTATGACACATGTCGCGTGGATTGTGAGAAGTTCTGCATCTGGTGCGTTCTTTGTATTCGTTTGTGTTATAATCAGGATTATCATTATAATTATGTCTATCGTCACGACAGTCCCTCCAGGACTCATTTGTGTTACTCATTTTCTCCTTGTGTTGGTTCTCCAAGTTTGTCATTCTTTGTTAATCTCCCCTTTACACCTTTTCACATCAGTCAATATTTGTTTTATCTCCTTCATCTCAGAGATGGACTGTGATGTCTGGGACGGCTGTGAGCTATTTTGAGTTTTCCCATTAGAACCAGTTTGGGGCTTCAGTTCATCTTTTATCTTTTTGAGTTCTTCAAACTCTATATTTTTGCTTTGTGTTGGGTCTGCTTCATTTACTGCCCTAGCATAGTGTTTTTAAAAAAATAGCCCTATGTTTTTGCAGACTTGGCAAAAGTCAAACTGCATGTCTTATGCTCTCACCAAGAGAGCCCAGTCGTGCTTGTTGTACCATGAGCCGTATATCTGGATCATACAACCCACCAATGAATTGGTCCTTTGCCAAGGTGTCTCTCAATTCATGTGTTGCAGTATGATATAACATATTGGTCAGACGTCGGTAAATTTCCCCCTGCCCTTTGTCGTCGTGCACGCAATTGTACGATCTGGTCAGTCTGTTTTTTTGGCAGCAAATCGGCCTTCTATCGCACCAACAAGAACTTTGTAGTCTTCCTCTCGTCCTGGGAGTAGGTCACCGAGTGTTCCTTGCGCCAATCATCTCAAGGATGCGCCTAGATAAAGGCCCATGTCATCAATTTCCAATCCATTTATATTGGAACAAATTTCAAAGTGTGCTTGGTATTAAATCTAACCATGATCTTGTGCCATCATAGCTATCTGGTGTCACAAATTGTTTCCAGAAAAAATTCGGTTCGGGTGGTATTTAGTGCAATGCATTACAATGCATGCCTACAGTAAATTATTATTTGCTGTGTTGGCACTTGACAGCTTACGCATAATAACCTATTGCATGCATGAATTACGCATATGGTGCTACAGGTACATCACTAGAATATGTGTTCTTTCTATCAGTTGTCGATTTTCAATAGCTGTAGTTACGATTACGGATTCGAGAAACCCAAGTATATGGGCACGCGAGTTTTGCACACATTCATCTAGTGTACAACTAACAATATTTATCATGTAAACAACAGAATTAAATACAAACATAACTCTATCACAATACTGTGTGTGGCAAGAAGATTGAATGCAATGAACAGCACTATTTTCTCCCAAATGGACTCGCAGTCGTCACTTCTGTAAAAATGTGTTTCGACCGCACAGAACACATACGCCTACTATAGGCTATACTTGTAATTCTTATATATGTATAGTACTACTATAATAGTAGTTCGTACCAACAACCCATTTGGGAAAAGTAACAGCGTGGTCACCGCTGCTGAAGAATTTAACAAACGTTCACTAAGCACAGGTTCGTCGATTGATATAAAAATTGGACACCCCTCTGATACACATTTCGCAATGCTGCACATTTGACACAAAACGTCTAAACAGTTGTTTGATGGTGTACGTGTAAGCGGAATGGTCATGTGAGTCAGGTGATTTCGTTGGTAATGGCAACACACGTTACAAGTTACATGTACTGTGGCTGAACCTGGTTATTAACAATCACTAAACCTCCCAATACGTATAATCTTATACAACTGTGAAGCTATATTATGCGAAGTAAAACATATACAATGATGTAATTTCTTCAACTCAAGTAACTATCAAACGCCCCAGCTTGATAAGGTATGTGTATAATGCATAAATGTGTATAGGAATATTCCGTGTTCAAATGTCTAATTTTGCAATGTATTGCATTGTTGGGCGATGGGTGCAATAACGTAACCAAACAAATGTGACAGAAGATGATACAATCCGAAAACATTCATATGCGTTATGTGTCTCGTCAACTCTTGAGAGTTTGTCCTGGATTATTGTTCAAAATGGAATTGAATTATCACCCATGTAGAGGGGCAAAACAAGTTTATATTTCACGATTTTCGGTCTACTTTCATCAGAAAACTCCGAAATGTTGCCATCTGTAAATGATACCATGGCGTTATCATAATGTATATCTCGAAGTGGGTAGAGTTCAATATAATAGCACAAAATAATCGGAGTTGTGCTTTTGTATTCTGCCATAACGTAATTTCTAAAACTGATTTTGTTTCTTCTGAATTTTGGGGTGGGGGTGACACAATCTACCACCACATATCATATATGGCAAAGAATGACATCATTATCCTACAAACATATGCAGTATATATTTCCACAAGTTTCTATATTATATACGGGATCTCCATTCAATGCAATACTGAATAAACGCCTATTAAGAGGGGCGAAACAACTGAAAATGAATGATTTTTTTTTTTTTCTATTTTCCACGTAAATTTAAGAAATTTTTACATCTATCACCGCAATCATGGCATTTCATTACTTCGTATTTGTAAGTGTGTAACCTGCTTTATTATATGACTATCGTTTTTCTTTCCCCAATACCGCTATTGTATAGCGATCATTTCCTGGCCATCGGATCAGCTGCAGTTTGATCCGATGTCATACCACCCTTCCTCATCTCGCATACTGCGCATGACCGGAAAAAGCAGGACAGTTCTTTCTTTATTTTTGATACTAGCGAGCGTGTGAATTGGTTTCATTTCATAATTAATGAGAGAAATTGTGCTTTTTAAATAAAAAGCATGTCATATAATAAACCTGTTATCGCTGCAGTGAATTGATCTGGGCTTCGCATCACGTCTCGTTGAAGAGGTCAGATCGCTGGATCAAACTCGACGCCTGCGGTGGCTCGTTTGATCCAGCGATCTGACCTCTTCAACTCGACGTGATACTTCGCCCCAGATCAATTCACTGCAGCGATAACATGTATATATCGTAGCACAAACATATCCCGAATACCTGTGCTTGTGTATTCATTTGTGCCGAATTTCTCTAAAACGGTGAATTTTTGATGAATTTTGGGGTGAGGGTTGAAATAATCTTACATAACACATCACATGTTAAATATGATGACATATTCAGCATACTGTCGTATGCGGTATATATATCCGCACTTTTCTAGACTATATATATGATATCCTTGGTCAAAACAATATTGATCTATCGCCCATTAAGTGAGGCAAAAAAAATGAAAAATTGCAATGTTTTGTCTATTTTTACAATAAATATAAAAAAAATCTTCGTTATATCAGAGAAATCGTACCACTATCGTAGTAAATCTCTACAGGTATATATAGACTACAATATTTTAGCGCAAAATGTTCGCGTTTTTATACTTTTATTTCTCATTTTGCCGAATTTTACAAAAACAGGGATTTTTGATGAATTTTGGCACTTAATCAGCTAAAAATCATCTTTTGCATCATTTGTATATTTCACACTGGGTCCTACCCGATGCGAAATGTCATAACCTTCAAAATGATGTATTCACAAGCCCGTGTGTGGTGCCGATGGACTAACCTCCTACTTCTAGTGAGCTTTTTGAGTTTGTCCGCTCTACTAATGGTGGTAACACTATTAAAATTGTACACTTTTCATATATTCACCCAGTTTTGGAATTAATTCAAGATATTGTTGCAAAAAGATCCAAATAACAAATATGAATGAAATTGGTTGATGTTTGTTAAAGTTATAAAATCACGCTAACGACATAAAATTGCTAAAAAATAGAAAAACTAAGGGCCGTAATTCAGATAAAACACAGGCATTGGACACAGTGTGATTGCACCCTTATGTACAATAGTAAGACAAGGTTGGAGACAATATCACGAAAATAGGTAATATATCGTGGCACATCAATGCTGCATGCATGCATGAAAGTTGGGTGAAACGGCATTCAAATGCCGTTTCACCCAACTTTCACTCATGCATGCAGCGCTGGCACTGGACCCAAATTTTCTCTTGCCAAATTTTTTGCCAAATGATTTATTTTTTGCCAAATTTAATTGAGGGTATAATAGGGGAGATTTAAGGAAATTCTCATTTTTTATTGTTGTATATAATGTAAAACCTAACCACATACACAGGTAAAATGAGCTAGTGAAACAAACAAGTATTATTAATAATTATACTTCCATATTTTAATATGGGAGTATATTGTATTTCTGTTGAGGCCGTTGTCCGTTTAATTGGACATACTGAGAAAAATAATGGCACAAGGAACAGGAAACAGGGGTGTTCAATGTCGTAAAAAAATTCACTACAATCACGACCAAACTTACATGTCATGGTCTACATTTCACCCCGAGAACGATGCAGTGAAAATTTTGTAAATCCGTCCACAATTGACCGAGTTACCCGCCCCTGGATGTTCAAAAATGACGCAAAATCCCTTGTATCCACAACTCCTCCCACACTGATTTTCGGATGAAGGGGGTTATGATCAATTAACGATCAATATGCACGAGCGAGCAGGCACGCGCAATTTGGGCATCATCGGGCGACAATTGACTAGATGCACGAAGAATGAAGAGCCCAAAATTCAAACTTATGCAAGTTTAGATTCTGTTAACGCAGACACATGGGGTTGGTGTCATTCGCCGGGGAATTTTTAGGCCAATACAATGATGTCAGTCGTGAAAAAATATTTCCAAGGACGGCGGAGATATGACCATTTTCCCGAAGGCATCAGCGGATATTTCCAAGCAAATCATCCTATCATATAAAGCTCACAACGCCGAACCCAATGACACCGGTCTCAACTCTCTACCTTGAAAACTGACTGATATAGCTTTATTTTATCACCAAGTCACCTATTTTCGCGGTAATGGTATTTTCGCATAGAAAAGGGTCCATTGAACTCGGAAATGTCAGTATTACTTATGATGACCATGCAAACAGTTTCTACAGGTATACTATTATACTTCCATATTTTAATATGGGAGTATATTGTATTTCTGTTGAGGCCGTTGTCCGTTTAATTGGACATACTGAGAAAAATAATGGCACTAGGAACGGGAAATTTCTAGGGAATGTAGGCATCTAAGAGCTTCTGAACATGTAGGCATCAGAATTTCGGCACAACGTTTCTTTGCACAGTTATCGCCATTTTACTTTTCTCCATTTTTCTCTATTATTCTTATTATTATTTTTCTGACTATTTTTGTACCCTTATATCTCAGGAACCGCTAAATGTAGAATGCTGAAATTTTCTGTGTGTGTACAACTCCGACGGTAGATGGCTGTTAAGGCATTGAGAAAGTTTTCAAATTATTGACCGCGGAGTGGGGGAGGGGTGTTCAATGTTGTAAAAACTAACTTCACTCCGATCGCGACCAAACTTACATGTCATTGTCTACATTTCACCCCGAGAACGATGCATAATAAATAATAAATAATAAATTTCTCTCCCTAATGGAGGAAAATGGCTAGTGGAGGAGCTGGAGCGCGGGAGATGGTGAGACCAGGCCCGGGAAAGCGGTGGGACCAGGCCGCGGATGTAAACGTCAGATTTAGCACACATAAAAAAAAAAACAAGTCCAGCGGTGTAAATTTTTTACAGCATGTTCCGAATGGGAAGAGTGATGCGGACCTGAATATACCACCTGTTACTTTTTTGGCTCGACCGTTACCGGCCTACGACCGGGACAAAAAATTGCCTATTTATAGCACCAAATCCAAATGGGCTAATTAATGAGCAAGATTAATGCAGTGCCAGATACGCCGGTACCCTGTAGGTACAATCCCAAAGTTTGACCACTTTACTATAAAAGCAACCTGTCCAAAAGCGACGTCACTTCAGGTGGGTTCAAACTTTTGGCAAATTCCAACGAAAATCAAAGGGGGGAAATTTGTAATGTCTCTTCAAATCGCGCTAAAGCGGAAGGTTTACTCGTGGCGAGGCTTTATAAGGTAAATTAGAATTGTTAAGTGCTGTATAACTAATGTATTTTTCCCGCCAAATCCAAACGGGCTAATGAAAGAGCGAGCTTAAGCAGGAGCAGGTATTTTGACATACCGTAAATAATCTCCCAAACTTTGAGCGTTCTACTAAAGAAGCAACCTGCCCAACGGAGAGCTCGCATTCGGGTGGGTTCAAATTAGTAAATTCCACAGAAAACCAAAGGTGGAAAAATACTCCTAAAATCAAACATGGGGATATAACTTTTTTGATGAGTGGATGTTATTAGGAGTATCAACGCGCAACTTGAGAGCGATTTCCTGAGTTTTGGAGCGAACGGTTTACTCGTGGCGACGATATAAAATGATATAAAACGTACATACCTCTAACTTAATTGTATCTTGTATGTGAGCATGGAACAATATTTACCGTTTATATCAATAAAAATAGTATGACTATTTGTGCACTCAATTGTTTTATCTGCATTGTGATACAAATTACAATGTCTGTAATTTGGCAGGGGCGTCCATCTTCTTGGTGCGTGTACAGAAATACCTATTGGTATTGAATCATTGAAGCAGTCTCAAAACATAGGTCAGAAGTGTATGCGCAACTCACATGCTACTATTTAGTCATATAAATGGAATTTTCCCAGATATAACGTGACGTCAAACATCCACTGGGAAAAGTACTTGTGCACAACGTATCAGAGAAACACAGTAACTGAGATTTAGTCAACTACGGATGACAGTGGAAACAAACAAACAAACAGGTGTACACCAGGAAAATCCAAACATAAAAGTAGCATCAACGCGAGAAATAGGACGAGATAAGAAGGAATAGAGAGTGGGGAAGCGCAATACATGTAAAACGAGAATCGTTACAAACGTTAAATTATATACGAATTTCCCACTGGGAATTCGAAAAGCCGCTAGTTAATAATTAATAATTATATTAAGCGACACCAGAAATTACATTTAATGTTGCTAAGACAGTTATCAAACTTGAAGTACATGTATCTGCCATCACAGCAATCATAGCATACATATTCCTTTGTCTTGTGTCAGAGTTGGCAATCAAACCGAACCATCAATTAATCCATCTCTCGCCATGCACATTCAACTGATTACCGGTAACCTATTGTCTTATAATCGCTGGTCACAAGACACGGATATCATAAATATGCACTGTACAGTGTCACCAGTAATGTGCATACAAATATTAACTCTTTCAACACCGCAGCCTGCTTAATTAGCAGGCACAACATAATTTACGTTCACCAGCGAATAATTTTTGGGAATAACAGGCAATAATACCATGTTTACGGGGAAATGCTACTGATTTTACTGCTTGGGACTTAGATATCAATTGGCTGATATTCTGTATTTATACTAATTGATTGTTGAACACGCAATGAGATATTCCCGGCCTAAATATAGACAGCACATGTATGACGTCACAATTACTATTTTGGGGTTTCCCTGCACGTGTTTTCCCAAAAAAATTTTACGAAACAATGCCAACAGTTTTGGGTTTTTAATCAGATACACATGTACCGATTGATTTAGTTTGTTATTGTTTATCACAAACACATGTCGATAACACACGCTTATGAAAAAAGAAGCTTGTTGCGCTTTCTAACGATGTTTTGTTTGTGGTATCCATCTAGTGTCTCCTATTTTCGATGCAATGTTATGAAATTCACAATAATGCGACATCAATAATAATAGCTGTGAGTGCATGTTGCAAGCATGACATTGACATGCATACACATTTTGGGAAAGCAATGGGATCATTGGCAGTTGTTTTTGGAAAGTTACTCATAATTCATTAGCATAATCACAGTTGAATACACATGGGCCCAAATGTGGAATAATGGGTCTATTTCAGATAAATAACGCCTTCTTGTGCATACTATTGGTCTGTTCTCATCATTATTGCTCATTGTACACATTCTAATTACATTCTTAATCACCACATACGCTAAAATTACGACATGTGATGCATATAATGCTAACTATTTGAATGTGAGTTTGATCAATATACTTATGTGATGAAATATTGCAAATAAAGTTAACTATAACAGTATATATTGAGTTAAAATGTATTTACACACCTGTTCATACATGTATGACATGCATTACCATGGTGATATAATCACAATTATATGACGTCATCCATCGGCAGGTAGTGCAAATTGATAGGCAGTTGTCACTGGTCATGACAATTTATGGGTGTTTATACCTACCACATCTATAAATACTAGTATGAATGCCCCACATGTGAGACAAAGAATTTCCATATAAACCGATGTAAACCCGGTGTCCTGGATAATTTACCTCTGTAAATTCGGTGGTGAAAGAGTTAACTGTAAAAACAATTTTATAATTACCTTTTGCTGTTTCCTGCAAAGTGTCGTAATCTACCTTGAGAGCCTATTGCAAACAAATTACACCAGCCTCAATGAAATAAATACAGAACCTTCTTTTTTCTGACTGCCATATTTTAACTGCGGTTGGTTAACTTTTGATATATACAGAAAGGTATTACCGTTTTGTGAAAAGTAAAGAAAATTACATACATGTATCACTTTCGACATATCACTGCTGACCGCAAGGTTGATAGATTTGTTGATCAGCTTTCGCTTTGCATTGTCTCTAAGTCGACACGATTAACAGATAATCCACATTCAATGATATTTTATGACTAGATAGTTCACATCAAATAATTTTTAATCTTGCTTGCTAAAAAAATATAAAAACTAAGGGCAATTAATTAAAATTAAAAATTCAAACTTCATGATGAAAAAACTCATCGTTTCACTGATAGATGTAAGCAGTACTTACTTTTCTCCAGACAGTGGAGCTGCTAGCGGTGATGCCAAGTCAGTATTCAGATCTCTTAATGGTATTCTAACCAGAGGCGACATAGGGGTCTTAACAACTTCAGCATAAGACCTTCCACTAGCTAGATAAACAGATTAAAGTTTTAGTGATGATGAAGCTCGAGTTGGAATAAAAGGCCACTCAGCCACAGAGTCCACCGACAAGGAACAGAGTCTTTATAGAAATATATTATATGGAATAAATCACAGTGGAGGATCTGCTCCTCGAATTCTCATTCCACCCGAGCAAAATTCCAATTCCGAGCGGTATAAGATCCGATTCCGTGAACATTTTGCTTGATTTTCACGACCATGTTTACTAATTTATGTATATCGAGGGAGCAACTCATGAGATGATACATTTAAATGATAGGACTTGTTTCTGGGGTATTTTACTCTTGACTTACTTATTCTTTAGTCCCATATCTAGCACGCTGAACCAAATTACAAGGGTTTGCTTGAGCACTCAAATCCACACACAGAGAAGAAAAGTATTGTGTTCAAATGTGAATTTCGAAGGGAAAGAGATAATGTTTTGTAGAACAAATTGCTTATGTGTATCCACAAACAACCCATCGTTACTTTTAAAATACAGTTGATCAAAATACGCTATTTTAACTTGACATAATGCCTTCAAAGTAACACTACCATACGTTCCGATTCTGTTTTCGGAGGGTTCCGATTCACGACACGCACATTTTCAGCGTTCCGATTCCTGACATGGATAAATGTTTACCGTAATCCAGTTAATTGCTTCATTTTGCTGGCTTCACGACCGTTCTACGTTACGGTAAATTGTCCTATAATGATTGACTAAATACAACGAATTAGTATCTTATACTACAACAGATCTTCAACGTCAATGGTGTTGATTTTGATGCGATGTTTTTATATTTTCCTATAATATCTTGAGGTACTTTATTAAAAACACCAAACATACATGTACATGTATGTGGGAATCCAAATTGACATTTAATAAATAATTGAGCTTAAAGTAGGGTCCTGCGAATATTTGATATTCGATTCGAGATTCGATTCGAAAGTCGAATTCGATTCGAAAATTCCAACTCGAAATTTCGAATATACACTGACGAAAAAGTAGGCTGTTTAAGAAGCCATTTAATTCCGAAAATAATGAATATATGCACCTTATAATTCTTATTGTATATTACGAATGTTCGCATGCTATTAAATATAACTATAGCCAGTAATTAACCACTATAGGACGACTAGCTTTGAGATCGCTGATGGACCGACGACGCCCACGAATTATAATAGCAACCGCGAGCATTATCTGCCGATTGTCCATCTCAGATACCGCATTATGTAATATAGCCGAGAACGTAAAAAACACGTGTTCCCGGCGTCGAAAAGTGCAACTGGTGGTGTTTTCATTTGAAGCTGACTTTCAGTTTTGGAGCGTTTCTTGACACTTGACAATGTATGTCGTCCGTTCATCATGTTTATTTTAAACATAAGCTGCAGGAAGTGACTAAATCAACACGGTGTATAAATCGCAATCATCTGGGACAAAGACCCATCTATGGAATCATCTGTCCAAGAAGAATCGAGCACTGCATAAACAGGCTACCCTGCGACTCTTGTTGCATCTTCCAGTTTATAACAACGGGTATTTCTGAATGCCGATTTGCAATTTTGCATGAACATGCAAACTGTAAAAATTTTGGGTGATTTTAGTTCCGTTAATCCGTTTATGATTATATATTAATCGTCATGACAGCCGCATGTACGTTTTAATCTGTTTTTTTTTTTCTCGACAATTATCAATTGAAGTTAATAGTATCGCGAACGACGGTTGATCGCCACATACGTTATGAAGGAACTTCATGGAAGTTCATAGAACATTTCACAAACCATCTAATCGTTGATAAAACATGCCTAATTGATAATGCAACACACATGTATGATTCGATATTCGATTCGATATTCGGTTCGATTTCGTCGATTTGATTCGATATTCGATTCGATCAAAATCTCCAATTCGCAGGAAAGGTGCTCAATCCGATTCGATGGTCCCCATATTATCAGATTCCAAAAACAATTTTTTTTTTAAATGGTGCTCCAGTTATCAGAAATTACAGAATCGATTAATTGGCCAAAAATAATGCTAACCAGTCAACTACAGTACAAAATTGCCCAAAACCTGTTATTTATCAACATTTTGTTCAATGAAATTTTGCCGGTTTGTCAATTATTTGACACAAAAAGCCACTTGATTTCAGAGTTATCCATCTTCATCCGCAATTTGGTCCGACACCATCTTCTCGTCGACCTTTTACTGGGCCACCAAAAATGATCGGTGGTGAAAAATAATAGATTCCAAAAATCACTCTGAACTCTGATGAGTGGGTTCCTTGATTCGTATCAAATATTTGACCACCGAAGCCAAGGAAATAATATTTTTTTACCCAAAATATGTATCTCCTATAATAAATATCATGGACACTGAATGAACTATTAAATGATTATATATTTCTTGCTTGCAAGATCTAGAAGAAGTAGTTTTAAAAATCGGTACGAAGTACCTGCAGTACGCGCACTGTCAAACCTAAACAACTTTACCTTTGGACCAATCGTATGAGTCCTTCCAATGAATCAATGTGAATAAAGTACAAAACACTAAGAAATATATAACCATTAGTTCATTCAGTGTCCAAGATATATTTGACGGAGATATAGTAATTTGCGATCGTTAATTCGGATTATGCATATTTAAGCGCAATAAGGAATCTCTAATTTCACTTAAGCGCAATAAGGTAAGATCTGATTGTGCTTAAGCACAATAAGGAAATATCTAATTGCACTTGAGCTCAATAAGGAATATTTTATTGCATTCAAGCGCAAAAAGGAATATCTAATTGCACTTAGTGCAATAAGGAATATTCTTATTGCACTTAAGTGCAATAAGAGCTAATTGGGCTTAAGTGGAATTAAAAATTAATCTTCCTTATTGTATATACTACTTTAATCTACAACATTTTAGTAACTGTGTCGGGAATATGTCGGGGTTATTTGTTTTTCGTATTAGCCTTCATTGCGTTGCTATCGATGACGTAAATCATCTATACTTTTAAGATCGCGATTGGCCCATACTGATCTCAGATGGGAATGCACGTTACATATCGATATCGAGCTTCGGGTATGGTTTTATCTATGATCAAGAGACGAGTCATTCAGTTGGCGATCAGCTGATTCGGTTTCATCTACAATTAATTTGTCAAAACAGTCGCCTGATAGCAATAATTGTAAATCGAAATCACGAAACCGCATATAATAAAAAGGAAACCTACGGCTTTTGACTGAACACATTATCTCAAGCCGCTCGTGGAAAATCGGTATTTGCTTGTACCCGCTCATGATAATTCTCGTTTTCAGTCAAAAGCCATATAGTTATACTCTCGTATCATCGTTGATTATTTGCCCTGCTAATCAATATATATACAATTTGAAAGTAAAATGTGAGACTTCCGATGCAAAACTGACGTAGGAAAATATTCAACGACGAATACTGTTTATATCAGGAAAATGAAGACATTGATATAAACATTTCATAACATTATCTGAAAATGCATGTCCCTTTAATACTCTCGTCATCATTTTGAAGACAAAAGCTAAGGGCCGTCCCACGGAGACGTTTATCGCTAGAAAACTGGACGTTTCTATAGTCACAATCTACTGAAATAGCATTGCTCGGGCGACAATTGAACTTACTTGGGCGATAACGGAACATACAGGGCGGGAATCGGAGCGAAAACATAAATCACCGATTACAGCATTTTGCTGGGCTTTTTTGGCAACAAAATGCTCGGGGAACATGTCCCGGTTGAAGCTAGAGGTAAAAATTAACATAATATGTATACCTATTCATATGGAGTTTACTGATCGTCTACTGATACCTTCCGATTCATGATATACTCTTTTTTTTCTGCAGACAACAAATTTTGTTTACTGTGCTCTTTAATATTAAAACATTTTGTAACAAAATTTTCGTTGGACCCCCAAGTAGAGAAATGCATAATCTGACTCTTGGAGTAACTACCTGGTACCATCAAAATTTCAGTAAACTATTATTCTGCTCTAGAATTTAATTTAATGGGAATCGTTCAGAAAATTTAGAATCTCATAAATGAGTCATGATTTTGGAAGACTGCAACTTCACTTACCCCGTTCTGGTGTCTTCGAACATGGGTCATCTTCAAATTGAATTGCTCGCTTCACAATAGCTTTAGACGAGTCAGATGGATTTCCAGTTGATTCATATGACCCTCTGTTGTCATAGGTCTTCAGTGATGGCACAAAATCAGAGATTGACTTCTTCAAGCTAACATTTACATTTTCATCAAACTCAGCCCGATGTCTGATCTTTGATGCACTCTTAGGTGAAACTATGTCCATGATCGATACAAATGGTCTCTTCATTGATGGATCAGAAATATATGGAAGATTATCACCGACAGTTGCTACATGTTTGGTTATGGTTCGATTTGAATATGATTTTGTGACAGTCTGATTTAATGCTACTTTTTTCGTATGGCTATTAGAAGCAACCTGTCCAAGATCTGAGACACATGATTTTGTGACTGTCCTGTTAATAACAGTCCCATTCATCACAGTTTTCGTAATGGTTTTACCTATTTCATTTTGTGATGACTTGTTGACTGTTCTATTCAGTGCAGGTTGTAGGGAATTTGCTGGAGTTTGAAAGACAGGCGATTGTTCCTCCATATCTGAACCATGTGTTTTAACAGCCCCATCTGGTGTACAGAATGTAGACTTAGCATCAGTCTGATCTATCTCATTCATGGGCTTTGGCATTGGGACATAAATTTTCACCACAGTGGAATCTCCATCTTGTAGAGAATGATTGATGTCAGTCTCCTCCTCTTCTGCAATAGGAACACACCGACGTTTCTTCATATATGCCTCATCCATCTGAACATAATTTGTGTCTGATTTAGTAGCATGTAATGTGTATGTGAGATCATTTCCATCTGATTTATCTGTATTGCTACTGATAACTCTCTTGGCACATTTAGAATGAGAAGCTGTCGTGTCTGAACAGGTATATTTTGAAGCTGGACGTTGATCAATAGCAGATTTATTAGAGATCATTGCATCATTTGGCACATTGGAATTCTCTTTTGAAGATAATTGGCACATAGTAATGTTCTGGAGTATTCTGTCAGGCAGATTTATGCCTTCAGGTTTTGGCACAATTCGAGAACAAACAGCTGCTGGAGATCTAACAGCATTAGCATAGGATTTGACAGATTTGTATGGTGATAGAGCAGGACTGATGCACGATGGTCCAGTTGTTTCATATTGCTGAGCAACTGACACAATCGAAACTTTTCTAACAGCACAATGTGGTGGGTGTAAGCCAGTAGTCTCGACCATATTGTCCTTAAAGTGACATCCTGGAAAATTATTTTAAACAATTATTAATTGTATTATACGAAAAATACGGGGACTAAGAGTCAGAGTGACTCATTTCATCAATAAATGATGGTGACAGAGTTACACACACACAGACGACGCCTTTTACATATATAGATTATTATAATTACCGCTTAAAAGGGCGTTCCCTTGAGTATTAACTGGTACGATGAAATTTTATAACACACTGCAGTGATGAGCCGATAATGATATTTTCACTCAATAATGGTCAGCTGCCTGCCAATTTAATGATGATTTAGTAGCATGTAATAGAAAGAATTATGAGTGTCAATCGGTATGAGTTAACCCCCACGCAGCTATGGTAACAAAGGTGGTCAATCAAGTGTCTGGCCTTGGAACTTTTTTGCTTTAGGCCAAAAAAAAAACGTCTCTGTTTCCGGTACCCAGCCTGGCTGAGATTTTCTTGCCGGTCTCAATTTTTTTTTCTTTTTTCCAGAAGTCCATAGTAACATCTCCGTGTGTCAATATTTATTGTTTCCCCCAATACTAACCGCAGACTAAACACCTGTCGCATCATTATGTAAGCCGGTGTATGCGATCGCGCATTCTATAAATAAATAAGACAATCTGGTCGGCCATGCTATGCAGTGAATAGTGTGGCGTAAATCAATCTATACCATGGCGAGTCACTTCGGAAATCCCCCCCCCCCCCCCCCCCCCCCCCCCCCCCCCCCCCCCCCCCCGTCTTTTGTGGGCTGTGTATTGTAAAAATTACAATGCATTATACCGGTAGCTCCCTTAAATTCCTTCGAGGAAATGAGCGTAAACCATGATTGAAAGACAACTCTGTTTGCGACAAAATTAGCAGTGAATAGCACGTGCGTTTTGACGGGGAAAATGACAGTCCGTATTCCGTAATCAGCCCTGGGAATTAGCGTCGGTAAACGATAATGCCGAGGTGAAATCACCATTGACCAGAAGAAAGCATTATGCAATATAAAATGCAAGGGCATCCTTGAGAATTCGCAGAAACCCGAGTTTAACACACTTTAAATAAACAACTGTCTGTTATGAATGAATGACACACTAACTGGGTCACTGCGTTACCAACCAAACATTTGCGGGTCACGCGAATCAACTCAGTGTAACTATTTACGGCAGGCTCTTTGATGTAACCAACCAAGTAGCAAATTCGGGTACCATAGCAACAACTCGCACTGCATGAAAACACACATTTCTGATCAGCAGATGTGCATACATGTACGATATAGGAATATGTAAAATAACTTGCTGTTAATTGCACTGAAACTTAGCAGGTAATAAATTCTGCTAATTAAAACTTTCCAGGATTGAAACGAAATAGGTCGGAAATAGGTGACTTTAAACCACAATACAATTAATGATTTGGTAATATGGACAAGTTGTCACTGAAAAATAATGATATCTATAAAGAGAAATATGAGGGAATGAACATACAATAGGTTTGATTGAGTTGGCAATTATTTATTCCTTAAAACGATCTCTCTTTCAACAGAAACAGCTAGAAAATTGCGTAGGCAGAAATGAATATAAATGGCATAACCTCAAGCCCAACCTGCACCAGAGAGATAAATGTGCAAGAGGAATAACTCTAAACCCATGGCCATAGCCTATTAAATAATACATTGGATCTTCACACTGAGGCACATTCAATTAGCCAATATATACATGGGAATTTGTCTCTGAAACTTTATTGGAACAAGTGAACTGATATACATGTACACCTGCTTCAAGGAAATGACATACCTCACTAAGTATGTGTGTGTTATCAGAAACTCTTTAATTCATGTTAAAGGGGATGTACCACACTATTTTATTGCCTTCAAATGGCTGGTTAAAAAAAAAAAACCATGCCTACCTGCCTAGAAAATTTTCCCCATGTAATCGGAAACAGACATGTTTTTTTTTGGGCCTTATTACCTGGATTTGTTACTGCTGGATTTGATGCTGCCGGATTTGTTGCTGGAATTTTTCTTTGCCTGAAGCTGGATTTTGGTGTCTGAGCTGCAAAGATAGATAAGGCTGAAGCAGAGATATTAGATTCGAGAGATACATGTATGATCTCAGCGCTAAAACTGTAATTGTCTCCACTGATAACTGAGGTTAGATCGCTGGGTCTCTTAAGAATTCCGTGTCGATCAAGAAGAACACGATTTATCTGGCGACTCCGACAAGACGGACTCAGAATAAAATACGATATCTTGCAAAATCAAGATTGATTAATTGTCTTAAAGGTACTGAATCTGATCAGACGCTCCTAAATTACTATTTCTTTGGCTGCGGGGGTAAACATATTTGATTCGAGTCGAGGAACCCACCCACCAAAACTTGTGTGCCCAGAAACACGTGGTCAAATGGAAGGTCACGGACAAAATTGCGGATGAAGATGGATAACTCTAAAATCAAGCGGTAATTTCGCGATATCTAAGTGATAATACAGCCATATGTTTATAAATGTTGATAAATAACAAGTTTTGGTCAATTTGATACAATAGTTGACAGTGGCTAGCATTAATTGGTTGCAATAAATCAATTCTGATAACTAAAGCATATTTTGAAGAAATGTTGTTGTTGTATCTTGATGATATGGGGACCGTCTGATCGGATTGAGTACCTTTAATTATCTTAATAATATGTCATATATGTATTTTATTGATTTATCTAATGCTTGGGGCTAATGGAATCCCGGGCCAATTGCAGTTGGATTTCGGACTGTAGTTTAACTCCTCGAACGGGTTAATGCGTCAAAAACTGGAATTTCATCTTTTTTCAGTCAATGAGTCAAGTATGTCACTTTAATGAAAATATGAAGTGTACATATAAACGTGACACATATGAGTTATCATATTAATTAGAGATATAATGTAGCATCTTAAAGATTTAGACGACTTTTGTTGAAAATATCGCATCCAAAACGTGTCCTTAATTAAGTCAAAATGCATTGAAATCCACTAGACAAGAACGATAACTCTATTTAACCCTTTAGCGTTCAGAACACCCCAGAGCGCCCTGCCGTGTAGCGTCCATAAAGCCCTAGACCGCCCTGCCGCGTAGCGTCCATAGAGCCCCAGAGAGCCCGGAGTTTTGCGTTTTTTTTCAGTCATAGTTTACAACAAAACTATTGCATTATAACACAACAAATTGCTTTCATTGTTAATGTAAATAATAAAATATATGTTACATTATTAATTGTTAAGTTTTTGTGGGGTTTTGTGGCAGATTTTGTACAATTTAATCAATAGTTGTCAATAAAATCGCAATAAAACGAAAAGTGGAATGCGGCGGTGCTATTTTTTGAAGTCGACTAGAGAAATCAGCGTACTCAGGTAACTGTGTACGGTCGTCTAACTGACATTTATTTATTTTCGAACTTTATTTTTATTTCCAATAAAATATTCACTTGACTTGTTTATGTTTTTATATCATATGCATCCAAATATAAAACAATCACTACCATTAATTTGACTAACGAAGCTACGGTAAGAGCAAGACGACATGCTGATGTTAGTTTTTGTTACTAAGGACGCCGTGTTTGTTCTTACTGCTGTGTAGGCCTATTCCCAAATAAAACTGTTTCCAATTATTATTTTATTTTTCCTAATTCTTCACATGATCATATTGACAATATTATATTTTTTATAGAGTGTATAAAATGTATAGAATAGCAATGCGAGGAACTAATTAGAAGCTTCCAGCAAACAGCGCGTTCGCGTTTACCAATTTCTGAACACGTGGCTTCCAAGTTCCATCCAAGCTGGGCGCGAATTTCAATCTTATAGTTATCAATAATTTTTCAAGAGATATTTATCATTTAATCGAACAAAATTGCACTATTATTAGGTCCTTTGTTACAAGTTGAACATAGGCCAAACAATATATCGATTACCGGTAGTTTAACTGTGTACACACCTTGTGTTTTGGCACTAACTGTGATATACATTGCATCATCATTACATCAAGGTCAAGGTAACGCCTGTGTCTCAATGTGATTTATTTTTAGTATATTTCGTCATCCTTATTCAATACGATGTCTTGCTAACTATTATTTAGTTTGGCATCTCATATATTCACGAAGAGAAAAGCACTGTTATCGACCTTAATGGCCATTCAATCTTTTTCAAATGACAATATGTGATGGACATGATCTACGCATGTAAATGTGACAAGATATATCGTAATAAACTGGGTCAAGTACGTACGCATTACGTTCGTGAGGTACACAGAAGGAGTTGTTGTCAGCGCTGAATATATAGTTCTTGCGATATATATTTCAATTCCGACATATTAAACATTATATTGTTACTGAATAGCATTTCAACTTCTAACCTATGATTTAAAAAATTGAAATTTTAGTCTATTAATGCTGTTTTTATGTCTTTTTTTATACATGACACACGGAGTAATTGTCCAAGTATTTACGTCGACGTTGAATCTTATTTTTGTACCCTCACGATCATGGCTTGTGTTTTGTTTACATTGGTTACTATCTGTGATCACGTGTCAACAACAGTTAATCAGATTTTTACAATGCTGGAATAAATTTCACAATGCATTTCCACATTTTATTGAATTTCGTTGGTACATTATTAAATGCAAATAAATAGAAGTTGGTTAACACTTTGCTAGTGATTGTGGAAAAGTGAAGGTAATTCTGGAAATCGAGGTTACAACGTCAAACTTCATACAAAATCTTCGTGGTGTTTTTGTTGATAAAATATTGGGGATAATTTTATTAAACGATGTCAAAGTATGGTACGCATTCATATGGACATGAACTAGAGTGATTGGTGCACATGTAGATGTGAAAATTTAAAGGAATGCACGCGTAAAACGATCTCATTATTTTATTAGTAAGTGATTGCTAACAGTAAAGAAAGTACGGCAACTGTGTTTCCTTGCCGTCTTACGTAATACACAACTCAATCGACCGGTGACGCGTTATGCAGTAGGTCCCTAGATTTGCGTAGGTCTCCGTAGGTCACTCAATTCGCGTAGGTCCCCGCAGTAATGCAATAGGTCTACATGATTTATTGACTGATAAAATGGAATGATACCACTAAATGATCATGTTAAATGTTACTTTGCATATTTTTTTTTATAATTAGTTTCCCAAATCTGATGGGTTTGTTTGCTTAGTGATACTTAGACTAGAGGATGAAGCCTAACTAAATTTACGTGATTTCTGATCGGGAAAATAAGAGGATTATCTTGCTGGCTTCGGGATAAGATATTACCTGGAGGATAACTCATTAACACGTTGAGTGCCGGAAATCAATTAGTAATCTCGCCAGTGGAATCGGGTGAACTTGTTTCCTGTGAGGATGAGTTTATTTCGTCCATGACTACGAGCATGCATCTTTAAAGTAATGCCTAATATTATAAATCAGTGAACATTGTATATGATATTTCGTTGTTTTTTTTAAAGTAAATATCTAATTTTAATATATATTTTGTTTAGCTTAGATGAAAAAAAAATAAGGATTACCATCCAGTTCATTAAGTTATGTTAAGATTTAATTTTTTAAGTTAGGACTGACAAGTGATCAGTACGTTACTAAACATAACTTATTTAACTGAATGGTAAATTTAGACAGCCCTACCACATGGGTGACCATTAATCAAATTGTTTGCGAGACTGGGTGTTTTCTTTGCGAAAAGGATCTGTCCTCTTTGAAGATTCATTTCGGCAATGTCTGTTGTGATATGGTTGTGACTAATTATCAACTGGTGTTAGTACTTTTTCACCTACTCATAGATGAGTGACAAATAAATAATTAAATTTCAATGTTATACTTACCATTTTATTTGTATACAAATGTAACTACCATGCACGATCGCCTATCTTAATTACTATATAAATAAAGCCATCTGTTCAAATTTTACAATTAATCAACACCTGTTGATTAAACGCGCCTACTGTTGATTAAACTTCGCAGAGTGGATTAAAAATTCCTGCTAATTAAGTGATCGTGTTTTGATTGTATCCCGAAGCCAGCAAGATAATCCTCTTATTTTACCGATCAGTTAGGCTTCATCCTCTAGTCTAAGTATCACTTAGCAAACAAACCCATCAGCTATTGTAAAATTAATTATAAAAAAAAATATGCAAAGTAACATCGAACATGATCATTTAGTGGCATCAATCCATTTTATCAGTCAATAAATCATGTAGACCTACTATATATTGCATTACTGCGGGGACCTACGCGAATTGAGGGACCTACGGAGACCTACGCAAATCTAGGGACCTACTGCATAACGCAGTACCCCACAGGACGACGTTTTCTGTTTTGCAAATTTATATATGCAATATATAATGGGGGATAATTTTGTTTAACGATGTCAAATTATGGTACGCATTCATGTGGACATGAACTAGAGTGATTGGTGCACATGTAGATGTGAAAATTTAAAGGAATGCACTGCAAAACGATCTCATTTGTTTTATTTGAAAGTGATTGCTAACAGTCAAGAAATTATGGCGACTGTGTTGTCTCACGCAGTACCGTACACAACCAGATCTCCGGATGTTTTTGTTTTGCAATATTTCTGTTGATAAATTGAACACAATAATACGATAAATTTTCGGAAATTACCAGCTGAAATGACAGCAATAAAATTCAGAATCTGATACATTTCAATGTGAAATTGATTTTAATTCTATGCAACGAATCAGGGTCAAGAAAAATCCGGAAAGATACCTACCAACTCCATAGTGTCTCCTTGTTCTCCATCGCCAGATGGAATATATGATCAAACAAATCATCTTACCTGCTCTTCCCATACTAAGGATGTAGTATGAATTAAATAAAAACAAATTGCACATTGCCAATGGGGGGGGGGGGGGGAACTTGACTTTCATAAATATGAAAATCAATTGTTACCAATTAATTAAAATAAAATAAACCATCCTTGCAGATAAACAAGAGCCACCATAAGATTTAATAATACATTTTTTCCTATAACTTTGACGTTACCAGAAAGTTATGTTGGCTGGGGTGACGACGTTCTCTCCTATCAGTATTGGTGTGGGTAATGACGTTATACATATTACTGTTGGGTAAAGGGTTAAGCCAAAATCAAAATGAAAATTATCATTCAAGATCGCTGTTTTATAACGCAAACTGCAATAACGACAGTGATTTTTTTGTACATTGTGCTTTGTTAGCTAATGTTTGCATTTGAATAAATTAATAAGAGCTTACTTGCCAGGTTTTAGTTAAATAAATTTGTGAAATATTTTAGTGAAGAATCACATGAAACATTTGACATTATGATAGAGCAGGTTATTTTACATAAAACAATGCAATGTTCCCGTAGTCCCCGAATAGTTGAAACAAAACTTTTTTCTGGGCACAATTTCTTGACTCGTCCTATGGCCAATATGTTGAGAGGCATTCACATTCCATTTATAGACGCCACGCAATAAACAACCGAAAACGCATGTGGGGCACACCGTGTGTTACAAGTGGAAATCCCACAGACCCATGGTCGCATGGGGGTTCCCCGGGAATTCCCTCGAGTTGCGACTCTCTAAACATTAACCTATCGATCATATCGTAATTGAAAATGGGGTATCATAGTCAAGATAAACTAAGTCAGTTGTACCGGCAGCCGTGTATGGCAGGCCAACTTTCGTAACTTTAAAAGACATTTACTTTTGACGTCACATTTATCCATTTCAATTTGAAGAAAATGATATTAGAAAGCACAATGTCATTTGAAATTGAATATATCCATGCAGCCCTGGGAATTAGCGTCGGCAATCGGCAGTGCCGAGGCAAAAGCCGACGTGAAATGAATTTGCGTCGGCATTTTTTTAGCCGAGGCAAATAAATGAAGACATGATCAATTGGGAAGTGAAATGAGTGTTTGTTGTCAATTGTTGAAGCTTTAGTAATGTCCTGTTCCGTTTTACAATCGCGTTTTGTATTAATTCCATATTCGTGATCGGCACATGTCCTCAAAATCATTTTACTTGCGACTTCCATTCATTGACACACTCAACTAATTGTGTCAATAAAAAATGACAACTGGTCCGTCTCCAAGTAACCGGTTACGATTTTCGGAGCAAGCTACACCAACATGAAAGGAGGTCATTGTGTCACGTGCGTGCGCAGTGTTGAGTGTTTATTGAATGAGATCGTTAAAACGAAAATATCCTAAATGGAGCCCCACAATGACATTGCCACAGTAAAACACTGTGTGTTCCGATATAAAGCACGTGGCGCGTCCCCCTAATAATGAGATAATCCTGATAAAAACGTGCGCAAACGTCATGGATACACGGTCGGAAACAGATGAGTCCACTTCAAAGGCATGCGGGGAGAGGAAACTCAGGAAATGTGTATTTATGGTGCGTCCCCTGATAATGAGATAATCCTAACAATCACGTGCGCGAAAGTAATAATTACTCGGCTTGGCTTAGTGATCCTTAGTAGTCAGATGCGGCCACTTTCAAATGCGGGGAGGTAAACACCTGGCTCGCCTTGCTATTTTCATTTTTGGGAATTCCTACTTTCACTTTGTTGATAAATTTGACGGTTCACTTCTGGAACAAATTATTTCATAGAAAAATAAATGAACGCGCGTAAGTAGCGTACAGGGGGGATTTCCGCCTGAAATAATAAACGTGCGTGATCCGATCATCGATAAATTTCTGAGTCAGCATCCTGATGGTTCCACTCGGAAACGCAAGGCCAGGGTTGAAGGCCACAAGAAACATACACGCATATCCAAGCATGCGAGAACGGGCTGTGCAAAACAAAATTGTTTGTTTCTGCACAAAGACTATGAGCAGCATCACGAAGCAGTGGTAGATGACGATCCAAATGTAAATTCAACTAAATGTGCAGAATCTGATGAAAATGACTCGGACTTTACAGTCAGCGACATTGATCTGAATGAAATCTCTTCCAGTGATTCTGATTCCGAAGATTCTGATAGTGATGTTAACTGAATAGTTATACTCTGACAGTGAACTGAATGGTGACTTAATTAAATAGATTAAAATTATCACACAATTTGTATCGTTTTGTTTTTGTGTTTTTTGAACTGACTGATTATGTGCAATACACTGGCGTTGAAGGGGTAACTCTCAACATGAACATTACAAAAAGTGCCGAAGGGTACACAGGTTTGAAAATGTGCTGAAGGGTACACTTATGTATTATGATCGGCACTAATCGTAATGCAGTTACTTTAACTGTTTTCCTGAAATGCAGTTTGTTTTCAGTTCAATTTTCTTTGGAACACCATGCTGTACAATTATTCTCTAACTAAAATCATGGCAGACACAAAAACTGTACATCATTAAGACATTTTTTAGAATGATATTTCGAACCCTGTGTGCACTTCGGCACTTTTTTTGGTGAGAGTTACCCCTTCAGCAATAGTAGAAGTACCAGTTGTTGAGAAATTTTCATGTTAAAATATTTGAGTTTCAATGATTGAATGATTCTATTTTTTAACCCACATCAAATCATGCTGAGAAAGTTTAAAATCTTTAAAACACATACTCACTCAGTTCAAAACAAACAAATAATTGATAAAAAAAATTCCCCTCGTGCATTCAAACCAATGTTACCATGAATGGTCATGACTCATTCATTATAAAATTCACTTCAGATCAGTGAGTGATAACCCTACATGCATATGCCCAGCCCATTGTAATAGATCTAATCATCATACCCCACCACTTGGGGCACATAAATTGAATGAAGTGAATGATACTCAGAGAGAAAATGACTTTAATAATGAAGTCTTTTCTGAAATAAAACTTTCACAACATGATATTTTAACTTGTGAACAATAATTCATCATAATATAATAACATGAACACCTTATTGAAAATTGCCTAGGCCAAAGTGAAAAATGCCTAGGCAAAATGATTTTGCCTAGGCAATTTTTTCGCCTAGGAAAATTTTCCTTAATTCCCAGGGTTGTCCATGTACACGGGTTCATGCTAATGCATCATTAAATATGAGGACATGTTGTTGGGGTTTGTACAATGCTCATTTCTAGGCTTTAAAAACATCATTCCAAATGTGACGTCATCCAGTAGAAATTATAAGTTGTAAACACGTGCAGTTAACTATGTCGCAACAATAGATACATCAGGCCATAATTAAAAAGGTATTTGTTTGTCCTCGCCCCGACCGACTCGA
This sequence comes from Siphonodentalium dalli, assembly GCA_032622095.1. Classification (NCBI taxonomy): domain Eukaryota; kingdom Metazoa; phylum Mollusca; class Scaphopoda; order Gadilida; family Siphonodentaliidae; genus Siphonodentalium; species Siphonodentalium dalli. The sequence goes on from CP136067.1 coordinate 63,699,767, forward strand.
TTTTAATGCCTGACTGGGAATTCTTTTATTCAGATCGCTAAAAAAAAAAATTTGCCAATTCCGGTTTCGTTCCGGTTTGTTGTTTTCATTTCAGGTTTTAATGTCTCCGCTCCGAATGTCATTTGAGCACTCCCGGCGGCCATTATGGCGTCTGAACCGAAAAAAATAAAAATAGACCTGAAAACGTTATGTAGTACGGTTGTTCAGATCGGAAATGCCACAGGAGCATCACAGAAAAAGACTTTAATTCACAATAAAATCTGTGAGGTGAATTTTTATGAAACCTGGGAGGAATGTTTGCGAGGTATTTGCTCTCCAGAGTTCAAATGTGTTTGACAGATGTGACAATGTCAAAGCCGAATATGTCGGTCGAGTTGTCTTCAAAAGCAGGGGACTTATCAGGGTGTTTCAAGCGAATATTGAGGACAAAATATCAGTTGCAACAGCGTTCGATTCTGGACTTGTTATATCTCAGTAGTGGTATGTTGTCTGAGAAGCTCATTTTCGGTCAGAAACTCCAGCAACTGTGACTGAACAGCATAATTATTTATTGTTCTTGTTGTGTTTTTCCAACTATTAAATTTTTAATTTGTTATCAAATTAACCCCTCAGTGACTATTTATTAATATTGATATCCTCGGCCTGCACCATGGAGGGGACCCTTAGTATACCATTCCACCTTGCAAAAAAAAAAAATCCCTACCTACCTACCCACCTGAAATATTTTGGGTAGGGGTATGGACAAACAACAATTTATTAATTTTGGCCTCAAAAGGATTATGCCGCAGTCATTGAATGTGGGTCTATCATGCACGTGCCCATGCAATGAGTCAGGTCAAGGACACACACTTATTACAGTATATTGTGACCTACTATCGTGCTTATATGTGTCGAGTTTTCAATTACTAATAAATATTTTCTTAAAAATTTGGGGCAGAGAATAAAATAAAGACACTGTGAGGTGGTGTTTAGTTCTTTATATCGGAATTTATTATTGCCTTGGAGTAGCTTGTGTCGTCATATTTGGAATTGAATTTGCAGATTCTCTGTCTCATTGGCTTACCTGTGGTAGCGTTTATTCTGCAAAATTCCGCTAAAAACTAGCTATACTAATATTCCAGTTGGGTTACGTACGAGTAGACGTGGAAGAATGTCTGAATATAGATCCCAGCACATTATCACCTATTTGCACGTTGCGTATGCCAGTAAGCGGCGACTTCAAAGGAATCACACAGGGAAGTCAACAGTAATGATTGAAGACGTTAGTACTCTAAAATAAATTTAGTTTCACGCGAGTAATGAATGTAAGCTACTGTTTCTTCACATATTACGGTAATGCAAATTATAGGAAAAATTGAACAAGACAGATCGATAATTGCCGTTATATCTTGCACAGCATTGTGTCTTCAAAAACAACAGTGAAAAAATATTCTTAACAGCAGATTTTTCCATCGCGGTTGACACGGGAAATGACCGCTGTGGAAGGCAGTCATGGAAAATACTACCACGGTGTACGCCGGTAAAGGACTATATTACAGCGGTGGACTTCCAACAAGACCGCGGTCAGATACCGCGCGTTACATCGGGTCACCGCGAATGGATGCGGTGCTACCGCTTGACCACGGTGTAGTAGCGGTATGACCGTGGTCATTACCGGCCCATAACCTCGTTAAAGGGGTCGATTAATTAGAGCATAGCTGTAACACGTCAATATAATAGTACTGACGCAACAAGCACAAACAATTTAACAAATATACTCAACATTGCCAAAGCCCTGGCCGGTGTACAACTCCCAAATACTGGACAATAACCTAGTGGTAAACCCCTCTGAAACCTGGCAGGACATATACATCAAACACTTGACAAAAGCACTCAACAAATAATTTGTAAAAAAAAGAAGCCTCCCAACCTGTCCCAACAATCTTTTTAAACTCTTACAACAAGAATCCAACAACATATTAGGAATATATCTAGTTAGTAAACACATCTACCACTCACATCCTGTCACACAAGTCTCACCTACTGAGAGGGCACAAACAGGTCAGACACCTTATGGTGAATAATATTAATCTCATATAATCAAAGGTTAAACATATATTTGTTCATCTTTTGACACATGTGTTGCGAAAACGATCTTCAGCGATATTTGAAACAATAAAGAATACACTCAAGTTATACCATTGAAGTTAACTGTACATATATGTTTTACATTTGGTCATGCCATAGATTTTCCCCGAGAATATTAAAATCCCAAGGATATGACAACAAATGTCCGTCCACATTTAATTGGACCTGTTCATTTAATTTAAACTTATCAGGATTCCCACTCAGAACATTTATTTCGGATACGAGTAAAGCTTTAACACATGTAGAATGTTATTCTTATAAAAATCAGATCTTACCATCATTATACAGGTTAGCCAGAACAGGTAAGTTCATTATTTGGTTAATATTGAACTGTTTGCCAGATGTTGAACTCATTTCATCTTCCCAAGATACCTCACATCCCTCGACCATCTTACAAATAGAGTCGTAGTGTGATGTGATGTCAGAGGTCGCAAAGCCATGACCTTTTAGTGTGTAGAACTGCTTTTTCACTAAACTTAGAAGTGCAGAAACCAATCTACAACAGAAGAATATAATTATTTGGCAACTCAATTCTTTTTGTTGCAGCCATATAAATGAAAGTCTGAATGACACTGTAGCTTAACTTGCAGAGGGGATAATCTCATACATAATCTCAAGTTTAACTGTTTAAGCAATTAAGCAGATGTCAACAAGAGCCATATATGAAGTTTGAGATCAATCGAATGAAAAATGTTGGCTGCAGGGTGTGCTGAAGTCATGCAGAAAGTAAAATCCAAGATAGTTCCAAGACGCATTGCCATGTGATGATAACTCAGTGTGCTTCCATTCAATTGCATAAAAAGCTGTGAGGTTTCCTAGAGTCTTTGTTTTTCCTAATGTATTGTTTATTTAACATATTAACGAGGTGCGTGGGTCAATTTCGATTGTGTGAGGATTAGTAGTGTTTACAGACGAAATGAAAAATCTTATTTAAACCGCTTGATATCTATAGAGAATAATTTCATTCAGTCATGTCTTCCCAAAATGAAAACGATGTTCCAAGCGAAGAAATGCAATTGCAGCGATTGGTGGCAAAGGAATGCAAGATGACGCAATGCATGGCTGTGACCTTGTAATGCGATATATGATGACGCAAGCAAACACGGCCGACGACCTAATGAAAATATTGGAAATCAGCGATAAACTGAAGAAAGATTCAATGACTAAATTCATGCAGAAACCACAGTCCTTGATCACCAGTCATTTCCAGTCCTGAATCCTAATTTTTGTAAATACTATTCATTTTAACCACTTCCGGGTCAAATGAAAAGTACTTTTGTTATCTCTACCGCGAATTGGTTGATTTTTGTTATCATATTCTGTGTTTTTATTACATTATTCAATAAATAATTAGAACAGATATCATCCCGTCTGTTGTATGTGATCAGCATAGTTGCTGACTATTGATCTAGCGCGAGTATATAGCATGCACAACAATTATTTTCGGGTCGAAATTAATTCGACTAGTTGGAATTTGTGTCACCAAATGGTCAAAATGATTATTAAAGTCGAACACATGGATAACTCGAAGTAATCCAACGGTCACTTGCGATTCGACTTAACGAAGTTTAACTGTATTTCAAAATAAGGCAATGTTTACCGTTTTGACTGACATGCGACAATGCCCACATGTGTTAATAACAATGGCCATAACCCGAAGACAGAATAGCTAAAACGTCTTTTCGGTGGATTAATAAGCTTCGTAGTATATTCTTTTTTTCTTGTTTCTGTGAATCAATGCCAAATTTATGCAATATTACATACTTATTTGCAATGTCAAGAACTTTTATTTCTCCATGTTGTTTTCGTTTGGACTCGCTATTTAAAGTAAAATCCAAGATGGCTGCCAGCGGCCATGTTTTTCATCGAAAATCTATCAAATTTGATAGCTCCCATCTAGAGGTTATCCGAAAAATGCCTGTTTATTTTCAAAACATTTCTCCAACAAGGGTGTGTCAATGGATTCAAATTTTAAATCCAAGATGGTTGCTGGAAGCCAAGTTTTTTAACAAATTTCGGAACAAATAAATGGCTCCCATCTGGAGGTCACGCCAAATATCATATGAATTTTGGTGATGATTGGATGAGGGATGTGGCCTGAATGTTGTGCAAAAGGAAATTGTTGATGGATGGACGGACAGACTGAAGGACGCCAACCCATGGCAATATGTCAAATTTGCATGCTTTTGGTTGAAAATATTAATTGGTTTGGTTTATTGTGGCTTCAGTCATTAGATTATATCACAACATTGTAGAGGAAAGACTGCACAGAGGGTTAATTTCAACCCAAAATCACAAAATAAACGAGAGGCCGATCACGATCGGCAGATGTTTAACCCAAACCTTGGCGATAGTGATTAGCTATTTTCATAAATCTTTACACCAACCTTTTCATGGGTGCAAGACTTTCAACAATTCACAGCTTACTATTAATTAATAGTTCCCTAGTGGAATTAGACTTATTGGGTAACTTGCTCATATAAACACAATAGGAACATGGATAAGGCATTCAATTTCAACCTATTAGGTCACCCCAACACAGATACATGTATGTGTTATATAGTGATAAAGCTAAGTATGCCCAACCATAGTCAGACAGATGCACCATAGCTGTTAAAGATATAATAATTACAAAATTAAGTAAATAACATCATAATAACTCTATTTATCTACTTCTTACATTGGAACCTGAGTCATAACATATTATGTTGTGTTAGCTGCATATTAAAAGTTGTGGGATCATTGAGATTAGAGACCAACCAATACCTGAACATCTATACAAGTGAGGGGTGTCTAGACCTTGATATTAAATATAATTGATAATGGTTGGATATAAAATATTTTAATGCAGAATTATCAGTTAACTAAAGGTGAGATATGAGAATGGTCAAATTGAAAATATTAGAGTCATAACATTGGATCGCATACAGTATATATATGGTTAATTTTATTCTAATCTGATCATTGGAAAGATACAATGTCTGTAAACAGCAGAAATATAATTAAATGTAGGGTAAATATTTTCAAAACCATTCAATCAATACCAAAATCTATAAAGGTGAAGAATGTGTCATGATCAACCTGAATGAGATTATAAAAAAAGGGATCGGGTGAAAAATATTTGTCCAATAAGTCAGCCTCAAGAATACCAGCACCATTATTATCCTGCAGCCCAAATGTAATTGAGGGAATTTCAAAATAAGATAATTCCTCAAATGATGAATATTCAATTGGTGGCTAATAGAAATCCTTACTGAACCTGGCTCAAGGTGAAAGAGATAATATATTAATATCTGCTTAGCGGATATCATGTGTCTATGGAATCAGTGCTTGAATCATTTTTTTTTTTTGGACATTCGCTAAGGTGGTAATTGTGTCTTCATAATTATATGTCAGTCACTTACAGAGAACACGTTCGGACGTATATCACAAAATTCAAATCCAGTACTATTATTTGAAACATAACTCAGATTATTGAATAATATTGAAAAAATCCAGAAATAAAGAGTTTGTTTTTGTTCAACATTTTAATTATTAAATTAAATGGACTCCCCCATTCAGATATAATGTATACATTAAAAAAGTCCATTATTCATCTGGATGGATGTCATGGAAAAATAAGTAGCCAACAGATAATATATGTGCAGAAGGATTCCTATTAGTTGGTGAGAAATGTTCAGATAATAAGTTTAGAAAACGGTCTATGGCCATTTGTTGAACTTATTATCTGAACATTTCCTAAGTGTACCTTCAGACGACCACGATACAATCGTAGTGAAGTGGAAAGATTTCCGTCTTTGGAAGTAACCGGTAGCTGGACTGCGCATGCGCACGTCAAAATTGTAGGTCATAAAATAATATCAGACACTATTTGATTTTAGATGCGAAATTGTGGCGTATCCTTGGATACCTCCACTTGCGACGTAATCGCAGCCGTGTGTACGTAAAAATCGTAGCTGGAAATGATCGTAGGGTAGTCAATCACATGCTTTAGGAACAACTTACGATATCATAACGTACCTCGACATCGCAATCATGTGAACAAACTATCCACGAATTCGTCGGGCCCGATTCCTCCACTTACGATTGTATCGTGGTCGTCTGAAGGTACACTAAGGAATCTACTTGTCTGGTCAATGATTATTTAGTATAGAGAGGGTTAATACACACATGGGAATGGTGAGATTAGTGGGAGTGATAAACAGTGAATGTGTAACTTGAGCAAACCCACACTGAGCATACTCATTAGCTTGTCATTCCTATCTAAGAAACCTTGTGGACTGTTATTGGTCTTCGGTCATAAAGATCACCATAAATTCCCAGGAATACAAAATGTATTCTAAAGGCCATTTAAAGTTTTAAAGAGATGTCAAGATTCATAGAAAGCATACATGTATCTTGGTGGCAGAGGCATATAAACTCAAGCTGACTTCTCAGTTTTCATCTTGGATGTAGTTAAAAGTAATTAAAGCCAGAGATATCTATAGTTGGTGGGTCCTGTGCATCTTTAATCACCAGTGAAATGTGGTTAGATAATTTGTTACTGATAAGCAGAAACAGCTAAGGTCAGCTGTGAAAAAAATAAATAATTATATTTGATTTTTATTTCCTTGTCCAGCCACAGAACACAGTCAGCGGAGCTGTAAAGCAGTAAAATAAAAAAGTTTGGCCTTATCTATCTATCGAGTGTCCAGCTGAACAAAACTAAAACCAATACTTAAGACAGGCTCTGTGTGATGAGAAGTTCTCTCACAGTAGCAAACAGTTATTAATTACATTATCAGTTACTTGAATTATAAATGACCATAACTCTGTTAAAATATAGCGGATTAAACCCAAATTCGAACTTGATCTGTATTTTGGGGTGAGGACCATATGTACCAAATTTGGTGCTGATCAGATGAAAAATATTTAAGTCATCCTGGCTTGGATGAATTCTATTTAAAAACAAGAGTGGAAAGGGTTAACTAAACAATACCAAAATACATACAGATGAAGAACGTGCTAAGAAAGACCTAGGTAAGTAATATGAGGCAGATCAGAAGAAAATTGTTTGACTTAGATGCATCAGATAGCATTTGTGTGCAGGGTTAATTATTTTCTAAAAAGATCAACCAATTGATACCAAAAACTATACAGGTGAGGGGTGTGTCATTATAAACCTACATATCAAATATGAACACAATCGGACAAAAATTACTTAGCATTGGATAGCTCATGGCTATGTGTGGATGCAAAGTGTTAATAATTTATTAACTGATCAACCGATCGATACCAAAAACTATACAGGTGAGGAGTGTGTCATCATAAACATTTAAATAAAATTTGAACATGATCCGATACAAATACTCGAGTAATCGAATCGGATAGCAAGTGTCTACGGACAGACGGACGGACGAACGACGGATGGTTGATCCGAACGTCAGCATTATGTGTACCATACATGGTATGGGTACACATAAAAATAAACAAGAGGTAGGCATAAGAAATGCTGTGATCAAGTTGTAGCATACTAGTAAGGAGCTGTGTCAGGTGGACTAGAACGCACCAACCATATTTGGTCAACATTCGATCTTTGTTCGAGTTAGCCAAGTTCAATATTTCGCCAATTGGACAACCAAAAAACAATTTAGGGAGGCATAACTCTCGAACCAAATTTGGTCAAAATTGGATAACATTTGTTGGTGTTATCACACATACTAGTATACAGATAATTACAGTCATTAAAAAAATACCTCGACCAAAATATAATTTCCGCTTTCCCTATACCTTTCTCCAACCTTATCACATGTGAAAGAAATTAGTGTAGAAACCAATTAAAGAGTGCAACAGTTGATGACAAACCATTATCCAAGAAAGAAAGAAAATTTGTAGTCACTGAATTGGAATCTATAAAAGGTGTTATTGGAATTGGAATAGGGAAACAAATGTTGCAGTCACCAAATTCAGTCCTTCGATTTTTGCACAATTTATTGTGCGCCTGATTTTGGATCCAGGCACGCAATTTTGATTTGGTGCACCTAATGGGGAAAGATCAGTTTTAACCAATGTATACATGTGCATGTAAACATGTATATAATACACTCAAGTAACATTGCTTTGTGCTATTTTAATAAAATAAAACTTCAAACCAAATAAAAGTGTTCATCGTTGGTTTACTTCAACAAGACAGTCAATGACTGTGGGGTAGCTCACCAGACTGTAAAGACGGAGAAGACTGGGACTCTGAAGAATGAATTTTACTTTTTTTAAAGCCACATGGCGGTTTGCGCTCCAAAATACACAAAATAATATTTGCTTTTGAAATTTTCTCGGTATCAAAATAGGTCATTGTGATAAAAGAATGCCTCTATCAGAACTACGAAAGAAAATATAGTCTGAATTGAAGCAGATGGCAATTATTTACGGCAACATTTCAATCTCGCGCCGACTGAGACTGGTGTGCATTTATGGATAAAACGTTACGACAACGACCCCATTAGCCCCAGTGGCCAGTTCCGCAACCGTTACACTGAGATTTTGCTTTGCTGTGGCCATTTTAATTAGGACTGGGAAACAAGTTTATAATGCACTATTTCAAAATATAAAATCACCAGCTAAGAAATAATACATAATCCAATATAAATATCAATTTCAAGTTGACATATGTGACATAGATAACGCAATCAACAAGGAAGCGTCTCTGACAACAAATTTCGTCTTCATCGCGACCACATGTTTCTAATTCGTTTGTTTACATTTTGTTGGCAAAAACAGTATTCTAAGTCAACATTTTGCAAATCTAAAGCCTAGCAATGGAAGAAAGGATTTAATATGTGCCCTTCATTATCTTAACCATCAGCAGAACAAAACACAATCAATGTAAATCATCATTATTCTTCTTTATTCGTGTCTCAAATTTGAGTGTTGAAAATGCAAATATTAAAGACGTAAAAAGACGATATGGACGCTACAACAAAAGACGTCAAAAGACGATATGGACGCTACAACAAAAGACGATACGTTGGAATAAGGATTAAGCAGCAATTTGAAATATATGTATGAAGGTGGATTTACATATTTAATCAAGTCCATACCTTTCATTTGAATTTGATTCTTTCTCCTGAATCTTAACAAGTTTCTTAAGATGTTTAATTTGTTGCCGAGCATCTTGGATTTCGAACATCAGATTATGAACTTTGACCTGGAGATGTAGCATCTGTGAAGAAACCAAAACATTGATTTATTACTAACAAGAAGAAGTAAAGTTAATTATTTGCAGTTACATCAATCATGATAGAAATATATATTGATAGACTTTTATATTGACTCACCTGGGGCTTCTGTTTTCTCATATGTTAACCATATACCAAATTTCAAGATATAGTTAGTTACCTTTTGGACAACTCAAAAGTTCTTATTTCTAAGTCTCAAAAGAGCACCGACAATGTGGTGTAATATGCCCATTGCCTTGTTTCAAATTGAATTTCCGTAGCTGGAAACCAATAATACATTTGCATCACCCAGAGTATCACAAGAAAAGGTGGCTTTCCACTGAGGTTCATTAATTTTCTGAGGTGATTTAATATGAAAGAAGTCTTATTCGTGCCTGGGATGAATGGACAAAACCTGTCGAATGTGGATATCCTTCATGTGGTTCATGAATATACCGTCTTTTAACGGTATATCGGACAGAACGATAATGGCCGCAAAAAAGGATATTGTTCCTGTTTGGCACCACATTTGAGCATTTCAACAAATCAATAATCAATAGTTTTGCTATCTTTGGAAAAATGAGATTATAATCTTTTACATTATTTTGTACTTTTGTTTCAGTTTATGAAGATTTTCACTCTATAAACCCTTCAACATAGCTTTTATTTTCAGCAAGAAAAATATTAGGGAAGCCAACTTCCCATTTGTCACCTGTTGTCAGAGACACTTTCTTGTTGACTTCATTCTGCAGGGCACGAGGTCAATATGTGTGACATCCAACCACTTGAAATTGATATTTATATTGGATTCTGTTGGATTATTTATTATTTCTTAGATAGTGATTTAATATTTCCAAATTATGCAATATAATTTATATATTTTTCCCATTCCTAAATCTGTCACAGATAAGCGAAATGTCAGCGTAACGTTTGCATAACTGAGATGTCTTCCCTGTTGAGTTACCATTTATTCTAATCAGTCATTGAAGTCTATAAGAAAAATATTTATAATCAAATGTTTTAAATCAACTAAAATGAAAGAAATTTCAATTATTTATATAAAATATTGATCAGTTATTATTTAAAATGTATTGAGTAGCAATGAGTGGAACTCAGAAGCTTCGGAAAATATCACATTCGAGCACTTTCTGAACACATGCATCTTTTCAAAGCCAGGCGCCAATTTAAATCTTATTACTATCAATAAATTTTTAAGACAGATTTATCAATTTAATTAAACTAAATTCACACTATTAGAATGTCCTTATTTCAAGTTATGTATATACCAAATTACATTTAAATTAGTTAACTTGAATGGAGTACTCAACACACTTAATTGATCAGACTATGATCAACTTTCACAATTACATCATCAGTGTCAAGGTAACACATTTCTCGGAATCTGATTTATTTTTAGAAAAGATGAGCGGACAAGTGATGCATATATATGGTAATGATACGATGTAAGAACAAAATAACATTGTATCTAGATAACAAAGAATCAATGCACCCTTGTTACAGATGGGATTTGAAGAGAGGACACAAAATTTAACAGCCATAAAATTAAATGCAACATATGAAGATTACCAACCTCTTGAGCAATATTGTCTTCTGCTGGTTTACATATTTCTGCATATAGAGATCGGACACGCTCATTGTTCTCTATACATTTGGGATATATTGTTTCCTTCTTACTTCTAATACCTGCTAATTGGGATCGGCATGTTTGTATATACTTCTCTATCTTCTTAACTTTCTGTAATAAAAAAAGTACAAGACAGTACTGTATACGTGAGCATCTAGATATTACACTGATTAACAATGAAAAAATAAAGTAAATTCTAATTCACTCAATTACTCCCCAACAAGTAAATTCAATTTTGCCGGAGCAGATTGGTCAGGCACCCAGGTGGTAAACAGATGCAGCTGTCGATTTTGATTTTACGTAGCTTGACACATCCATATGTGGCCAGAGGCTAGAGGTAGAGGCCTGCTCACTAATAAAAATAAATCTGAATCATTCCTCTGAATTACCTTTATTCCAAGGAACAACCATGTAAACAATGTGAATTTTTTTAAGCTTAAGTAACATCGGGAAAAATATCCTGACAACACAATTAAAGTGGTTATTAACATATTAACAGTAGATATTAATTGTCCGCCATATCAATCTTGTTTGGATTGTCTGACAGAACTTCATTAAAATTTGAGTTTGAACAAATCATAAACATCAAAGAACCAGTGTTTGGACATAAAACTTCTCTTATCCCTAGGGCTGAAACGGTTATGGGATTTTCATGACCTGTTAACCATTTGAATTAACTGAGGTTAACTGGTTAACAGCGGTCATGCAGGCCTACATTGATATGATGTCTATATCATAGTATGATGTCTATTATACACAACAAACAATTCAACTTAAGTCAAACAAAGGCTGACATGCTCAGTTATAAATGGAAATCAAATGCTGAAATTGTGGCTAATTCGTGAACGTTTGTGCGATGTCAGGGAAATCGGCAAACCTTGGCAATTTCCATACTACATGATCAGTAGCACGGATAACGTACACAGTTGTCTGTGTACACCATCCTCGGTAACGCTTTGTTGGCGATTGTTTAGTAGTAATCAGCCTCTCGCATTAAAATTTACCATAGACTTCGGTCTGTGAGTCCCAACTATCTGACCCACTATTTCCCCTCAAAATGCGCAGTATACATCGGTATTTAAAGGTGCATATAGCTCTGGTCATGACGTAACACTTGTTACTGCTATAGTACACTTGACTCTGAGTGTGACAATGTGTCATAGTGTGTCTTTTGCCAACCGCGGTAGTTCCTTTGATGTCGGCTTTAAATATTGCTAAGTACTGTTATAAAAGTCTTTTAGTTCATTAACTTGCGATCAAAGAAAGACGATCTGTTTTAATTTGGTTTCTATATGAAACTTCAATGTTCCTGCTTGTTGTCTCAAGAGCAAGGAAATGGATACTTTTCAGTGATAAACATCCAAATTTTCTCCTAACAGGGCGCTGGGTATGTGCTTCCAAATACGGCCACATTCCCCAACCCCAAGCGGAAACCCTGCTTCCTTGCAGCTTAATATACCATCCATGCAGAGAAGGGGATATCGATATATGTCCCTCTTATTTATAGCACACTAGCAGCACTGTGAAATGGTTCTCAAAAGTTTATCTAAAGTTATCACGCGATATTTTTTTGGCCACTATATATTCCAGGGTATATAAGTTTAATAAAGTAATTTATAGTAGGATATACATATGTATATGTACCGGTATAGATGTGCATAACTTGCAAAGAAGATATGCTATTTGCAATTGACAAGATTGGGTTGTATCAAATAAAAGCCCTACTTAACCCTTTCTATACTCCCCCAGTCAGTTAAAAATTGTACATCGGAATGGTCTATTATTCATTTGGAGGGATGTTAAGGTGATAAAAGCAGACAACAGATAAATAAAAGTGCAGAAAAAGCCTCAGTTATTGAGAGAAATGTTTACATAATAAGTTCAACAGACCACCTGGTCATTAGTTGAATTTATTAGCTGAACATTGCGTATGGGATATTAAAGTACTCATCAATGATGCTTTAGTATAGAAAAGGTTAATATGTATACATACATGTATGTGTACCCATGAAGGATGTAACATGGCAAATTAAGTATTTTTTTAGTGAAGGACTTAATATTGATTATTGACATTGTCATATTTTAGATGACTGACCAATCAGCAACACGAAAGTAGAAGATAATCACAGGCCATTCGTAAAGTTGAATGGTGGGAGGAGCTTATTGTTGTCAACTTGTCAGTCACGTGACTTTCCCGTGGCATTGTAAAAAATAACCTGTTTATAATCACTTAAATGTCTGAAAATTTTGGACGAAATTGGAATTTTGTAACCAGATACGATTTTTGTGTTCCCGTTAACCCTTTACCCAACAAACCGGCCAAATAAAGCTTCAACAGCCTAAAATATCTTCGGTCTGTCTCAATAGAACCATACAAATATGGATATCATTGGAACCGGCTCCTTGACCACATTGTGATGGTTACAGTTATGCCCTGTGCCAATGCATTCTCTTATATATGCGAGTCGACCATAGGTCGCCTCGCATATATAAGAGAATGCATTGGCCTAAAAAAAATCTTTTTTTAACACTTTTTACCATTTTTTCTTACATTCTTTAACAATTTTATAATTTTTAATGTGTTAAGCCAATTGATGCATTCTCTTATATATGCGAGGCGACCTATGGTCGACTCGCATATATAAGAGAATGCATTGGCACAGGGCCGTTCTGTTGGGTAAAGGGTTAACGGATTAACATGTGCTTCCATTTATATATCCATTTTTTGAGTACACAATCCTGATCACAGAACAGAAAACATTTTCCAGATACGTTGAGAATTTTTCGAGTTATGTGCCTCCAAAATTGGGAGTTTGTCTAATTTCGGAGCCTCAATTTCTGAAGAATTAGCTAAAATCCATATTTTAGAGGCTAGTATTTTAAAAACTAGAGAACAATGAAGGGATATCTTACTGTTATATTAGTTGCCTCACTATATTGTGCACAAAAAAATGATTTCTTTATGCATCTATGATCAAGAAGACAAAAATATTCTTAAACAAAATATGTGTTCATTGTATGGACTTAGCCAAATTTGCCTTGTGACACAGAACAGTTGTGATGAAATACCATATTTGAGGTCATACAACTCAATAAATTGATATCCATATGCCCTGTATTTCTCATAACCTCTTACGTATGCTAGGTTAAATACACTGTGCTGGAATTGCTAAACACATATGTGCCATAATCAAATTATGGCCCTATGAATCCTTTGTATTGACTCTTTTCCAAAAATGCCATTTTGGACTATTTTTGGTGTTTTTGTCCATTTTAAAGTTTTTTTTGTGTACAAATAGTAAACAACAACGAATACAATTAGTGTTTAATGTGTAAAATCATTTGAACGTTCCTCCTAAAACACTTAGTGTTGGGAAAAATAGGATTACATTGGTTATGCCAATCAACAGTCACTGGATTTCACATATTTGTCAAGAAACTGACTCCAAATTTGAATGTTGATAATGGGGTAGGTGAAATCACAAAGGCTATGATCTTGTCACCATATTCTAGTCATTGGAGACAAAGGGTTGTTTTATTGCAGTTTGTGCAGATTATTCTTGCATGGTAAACAGTTTAGTACTTTAATAATTATTAGATGTTTATTTAGAACTTTTATCAGCATGTTATATAGAACCAGCCCGAAATAATGATTCGCCATTTCGCCATTGAGTTACCACAAAAAGGATCGTAGCTCTAAATATGAACATCAAAACAGGAAGCAGTTTACTCTGTATGAAAGAATAAGGTTTGTAGGAGCTGGTGATGTTAAAGTTTTATGCATCAAGGTCCATATTTTCTAGATTTTTTCAATATGGTTTCCCCTACCCCATTTTTCAGATATTCAAATTTGGCATCAGTTTCCAGAAAAATTAGTGAAATTCAGTGACATTCATTGACATATCCAACATAAGGCATTTATTTCAACACTAAAGTGTCTCAGGAGGAAAGTTCAAATGATTTTGCACATTAAACATACATTGTTTTTACAATTTATACATAAAAACCTTTAAAAATGAACAAAAAACGCCACAAAATGGCATTTTTAGATGAGTCAATTCTAAAGATTAATAGGGCCATAATTTGATTTTCTACACCATGATTTGGGAAATTCCTTTACAATGTGTTTAACGATGTATACTTAAGTGGTTATTAGAAAGACAGGGGATATGGATATATAATTATTGATTTGTATGACATCAAATATGCTATTTCATCACGCCGGTTCTGGACCACAGGCAAATTTGGCTGTCCATAAAATGGTGGAACACACATTTTGTTTAAGAATATTTTTGTCCTCTCAATCATAGATGCATAAATAAATTATATTTTGTGCACAACCTAGAGAGGAAATGACGAAAACAACAAGGAATCCCTTCATTTTACTTTATTTTTTTAAATACAAGACCATAAAAAATGGATTTTAACTAATTTTGAGAAATTGAGCCTCCGAAATTAGACAAACTCCAAATTTTGGAGGCACATAACTCAAAAAATACTGAACGTATCTAGGAAAGGTTTTCTGTTCTGTAATCAGGGTTGTGCACTCTACAAAATGGATATATAAATGGAAGGACATGTGAAAGGAAGTTGTTTATAAACATCCTTAAAAAGCTATAAAATGAGTATTTTACCAAATTTTGACAAATTTATTTCACAAAATTCATCAATTTCGCATTTCTTGATTCTTGTTGATTTTTAGTATATTATTTGTGATGGGTTAAAGTACTTATTCCCACTGAGAAACTTTGTGTTGCAATTATTTTGAGGTGAAACCATAAATGCACTGGACTATAAATACAATGTCATCATAAACATGCATTGTGCAGGAGTCCCGTGAGTGACCAGACAGACAATGGGGGATTAGCGGATTAAATGTAAAATAATGATTTTTTGCTGTTTCGTGCAGAGTGACGGGTTTCCCTTTGTACTGTCCGCGATCGGGTTTCCCTTTGTACAGTCGGCGATATATTCCCACTTACGATGTTTTCGGACTAGATCGTTCACATCACAAAATTGAAAACCCACTTGCCAAAAATTCATGCTTTCAGTCTCCACTTGGGGCCAAAAAAGGTTTAGCCAAAAGTTTAGCCAAATGAAATTTTTATTAGCCAAATTCAAAAAAGATTAGCCATTGGCTAATTTGGCTACCGACAGCGCGAACACTGCCGGTCCGGTCCACATCACTAATCATTATGAAATTTGTCATAGTTGTTGACATTGACATGTAGATGGGAACGAGTCATTTTGGGGTCATTTGTAAAAAAAACATGGCCACCAGCAGCCATCTTGGATTTAAAAATTCAATCCATTAGCACGGGCCACAGGCCGTACTATTCGTCTGATCATCATGAAATTTGTCATGGATGTTAATATTGACATGTAGATGGGAACGAGTCATTTTGGGGTCATTCGGCCAAAAAACATGGCCGCCAGCAGCCATCTTGGATTTTACTCTTTGCATGACTAAACCTTTGGTCGGATCATTATGAAATTTGTCATGGCTGTTGTATCTGGTAACGAGTAATGCAAGCGGCCATTTTGGATTTCAAAATTCAATCCATTAGCACAGACTACAGGCCTGAGTGTTCATCTGATCATGAAATTTGTCATGGAAGTTAATATTATAATGTAGATGGGAACGAGTCATTTTGGGGTCATTCGGCCAAAAAACATGGCCACCAGCAGCCATCTTGGATTTTACTATTTGCGTGACTAAATCCTTTGGCACAGGCTACAGGTCGTACCTTTGGTCGGATCATCATGAAATTTGTCATAAATGTTAATATTGACATACATTACAGATGGGAACGAGTCATTTTGGAGTCATTCGGCCATAAAACATGGCCGCCAGCAGCCATCTTGGATTTTACTCTTTACATGACTAAATCATTTGGTACGGTCTACAGGTCGTACCTTTGATGGGATCATCATGAAATGTGTCATGGCTGTTAACATTGAAATGTAGATGAGAACGAATCATTTTGGGGTCATTCTGCCATAAAACATGTCCGCTGGCAGCCATCGTGGATTTTACTCTTTGCATAACTAAATACCTTGTCGGATAACGCAGATAATAATGTTTGGGATATATGTAAAAAATTAACTTTTTACAAATTTGGTTGCCATTTTGAAAGCCATCTTGACCAATTTGGTCTATAAACACCGTAGTGTGACACATTTAAGATAGACCAAATCAATAAATACCTTTGATACCAATGATAGTTGCATTTTACTTTAAAAAATTGTCCAACCCTGAATAGTTAATTTTTGCCGATATTTATGTCAAGTTTGTGAGAGAAAAATCCAATATTTCTGGTGATGTCAGTGGTGACAATAGTAACAATGATTCATGGTGCATCAGACATGTTAGTATTCAATGTATATGATACAGATTAGCCAATTTTATATATTAACCACAACTTGTAAGCCATTGCAGGACACCCTGGGGCAATATTTACCATTTTTCATATTTTCGGCGGCCATTTTGGAAATTTTATACACCAATTTCATTCCCATTGAAGTAAAACATCTGTCCAATAAAATAAAGCACATAGTTGTTGACATTCTATAAAGAGCCTGTGTGGTTTGTGGATAAAATGACTATCAAAATCGTCTTGCAAAAAAAATCTAAAATTTCACCCCTCTTTTTCAAATCCTCTTTCTGTATCTATTACGCAACCCTCGTCAATGGCAAATGTCTTAAAATGACGCTATTATATCACGCTTGATGACTGTCTCAAAAACATTGCCATTTACTAATGATTAATGTGAAGAAAAATGGAAGATATGGTGAAATATTAATTAAATTTCCTATTTTCGTGCATATGACGTCATTTTTCGGCTCCCCGACTAGTCTATAGTTTATATCAATGTTCAGATGTACGTGATCCCCAAATTGAATGATAACAATAATTTAAATAGTTCCCAAAATAAATATCGTTGTTAACTTTATTGACATTCATTAACTTCAAATCACAATTAACTTCAAAAACACCACTTGTTCTTATAAGGGAATTATTGTCTTAGCAATAAAAGACACAAAGTGGAACTGCCGTATATCCAGGGAAAACAAATACATTCTGTAAAGCAGGTGTCACTGATTACATCATACTCCAGCTGGTAGACTCTGTTAATATAGGACATGGGACACTTAAGATGTCGTCATGTTTTCTTAGAACTGGCTTAAATTTGACCTCATTAAATAACAGAGCCCAAGGGATGGTTGAATCAAAACAACACATGGTATTCAAGACACAATTAACAGTTCATAAGCTTTGAAGTTATAGCTGACATTGGCGAATTCCCCAAGGTGTCATAACCATGCTGTGTTTCATTGTGTACTAATCACAACATCAGGGCATGTTTTTATTTTCAACAGAAGACACCGGACTCTATACAAAATTGAAAGTTAATAACAACAGAGATGAACTGACAAATGCATTTTTACATTCCATCGCCATTCCATCAATTCTTTAGATTCAACGAAACGACTAAATCTAAACATAAAATTCAAAAACTTGACTCAAGAGAATTGATAGACTTGAATGACACTTTGAGTGATGTGCTGGAGCAGCCTTTCTTGAAAGCTGATATCTGGACAGAAATCAAAACACTGCTGTTTGACTTTGTAGAAGCAATCCATCGGTATTTGATTTATTTAGAAAATCAGAGGATTAACATGCAAGCCAACCAAAGCCAAACACAACCAGTGCATGAATTATCGGAGTGTGAACATCTTCAACTTATTCACACAAAAACTGTTGTTAAACCAACATTCCGGGCTCGATACAAACCTCTTGTTGATGCGTTAGAAGATACAGCATATTCTACCCCAATATCTGTGGACAATTTCACGCCATCAGATACTGATGCCAGACGACATTACATTCATTTCTTGCCGCAGGCTATGCCTTTGAAAACATATATGTTTTCATATTCTTATGGGAACAATTTAGGATTTTCTTTCACAAAAGCAATAATATGATCCAAAGATGAATAAATGATTGCATTATACTGCTTGTTTCTATTCTATCCTGACTATTAAATATGGGCTTGAACATCAGCACTGACTATTCACAAAAACAGATGTTTGGTGACATCTATAGCTACAAAAGGTACAGGACCCAGTTGTGTTTCGTGGTCCTAATCAGGCCAGAAAAGGTGCAGGTAGACCCCTTAGAGCCCAAAGTTCATCAACAACTTGAATAGCTATAGGAATATTCAATATACTGGATAAATAAATATTTTCATTAATAAATACCTGCCTCATGCTCAGAAAATCCTGAAATAAATTAATAAAATAAATTCCTCCCTGCCTCACCATTTTGAAAAAAAAATTGCCTGAGAAACAAACACTTTATTTGGCCTTAGATAGAACAGTTGTCACAAGGAGGAATATAAAACTAAGACATTACAATCGAGTACCGCCTGTTATACACTGGGAGCATTCATGCATGGCTAATCCGGGCAGGTACCGAGTGGCAGTAGGCAACAAAAAGTTAACCCCTTTCCTACTCTTGTTTTACAAATCCATATAGTTCAGTTGAGGGCTTCCTTTAGTGGAAAAATCACAAGAGCACCAAATTGCCAGGAGTAGTTCCCCCATAGTGATACATATGAAACACAACGGGATTGCACTCCAAATTCTAAAGGATAGACTTACACCCTGATGGTCAGCTTCTGCTAGCAGCGAGATCCGAGCCATGATTTTCTCCTTGCGATATTGCCGATATTGAAGATCTCTGTCCTGTGTCTCAAACTCAAGCTGCTCCATTCTAAGCCTCTGTTTATCTGCATACACACATCCCAGGTCATCGCGATATCTACGAAAGAAAGAGACCACACATCCCAGGTCATGATCTCTATGACAGAAAAACAACACACATCCAAGGTCATAAGATATCTACGAAAGAAAGAGACCACATATCCCAGGTCACGATATCTATGAAAGAAAAAGAACACACATCGCAGTCCAACTCATATAAATAACATTGCCATCAAATGAGCTATACAATGACTACAGAAGCATTGTAAGACTTATGCAACTGATCATATATATGTCAAACTTGTGAACGTGATAGCTTTCTGGCTTCAATATTGCTTCTGATACTGTTTAATTATAACAGGGACGACCACAAAGAATGCACACTTAATTGGTTAGACATGCATTCGATTCATTTATAGATAACATTTACATTGTATACTGACGAGTCGTCGTTACAAAGAGAGCAAATTGATGTTGATACAGCCTCGATTTGAGATTTGATGCGATTCAGAATAATTTGAGATTCGAAATGAAAATGCCTGATTCGCAGGGCTCTAGAACACACATCCCAGATCATGGTGATATCTATGAAAAAAAGAGAACACATATGCCAGGTCATCACAATATCTATGACGGAAAGAGAACACATATCCCAGGTCATGGTGATATCTATGAAAGAAAGAGAACACACATCCCAGGTCATGGTGATATCTATGAAAGAAAGAGAACACACATCCCAGGTCATGGTGATATCTATGAAAGAAAGAGAACACACATCCCAGGTCATGGTGATATCTATGAAAGAAAGAGAACACACATCCCAGGTCATGGTGATACCAATGAAAGAAAGTAAACACACATCCCAGGTCATCACGTTATCTATGAAAGAAAGAGAACACACATCCCAGGTCATGGTGATATCTATGAAAGAAAGAAAACAGACATCCCAGGTCGTCACGATATCTATGAAAGAAAGAGAACACACATCCCAGGTCATCACGATATCTATAACAAAAAACACATATCCCAGGTCATCACAATATCTATGAAAGAAAGAGAACACACATATTAGGTCATCACAATATCTATGAAAGAAAGAGAAAATACTTATGAGGAATGTAGTATATGTATACATGTGTATGCCTCGTGCATCAGACAGTGGTAAAATATATGGCTACTATAGCCAAATATTTGTTCCTACACATTTTGAAATGCTGGTGCTGCCGAGGGAAACAAATTTACCTTTAACAAGCTAATTCACGTGTCATTTTACCAACTATGACCACTTATTCTGTAGTCATGGACATGCCTGTTACTCGGATATATAAGATGCATATCAAGAACAAAATGTGATTCAGAAAAACTATCATTGGTGACAAGGAAGCATGTTTTTTCTTTGGCAGAGGCATTACTGTTCAGAATTTTTTGTTGAAATTACCCAGTTTATCGTGGCCTGAATTTATTTTACCTCAACATCTAATGGCCAGTTACTCAAATATGACTATGCGACTAAGAAAACCTAACTTACTGGGTAATTTTCAACAAAAAAAGATTCTGAACTCTAATGCCTCTGTGAAAGAAAAAACATGCTTCCATGAACATTACCAATGATAGTTATTCACAATTCAGAGTAACATAGTCATATTGAATGACAAAATAAGTATAACTGGTCACCACATGTTAAGGTATGAAAAAATTCAGACAGGGGGAGATAAACTAGGTAATATTGAATGAAAATTCTCCGAACTTTAATTATTGCCTCTTTCATTAAGGAAAAATCTCGGTTTCCTAATGTAATTACACAGTCTAAAGGCATATATATGCCGAATCACAAACCTATAAATCGCAAAGCGATTTATAAGACTTTGTGATTCGGCATATGTCTTTAGACAAACTCTTATAAATCGCTTTGCGATTTATAGGTTTGTGATTTGGCATATGCCTTTAGACTGTGTAATTACATTAGGAAACCGAGATTATTCCTTATAATTATGCCATTGATTGTTAAATATTGATTTTAAAAACATTTTCGCCCTTAAAAGACGGTTGAAACAACGAACTATATGTTCTCAAATAGCGGACCGAAAGAGACTCACTGTCCATATAGGATCGGTGACGACTTGAGCCGAAGACAACCCGCCCCATTCCCGTCTGAATAATATCGATCCATCTGTAGATCGAGCAGGTTTTTCTCAAAGCGTATGTCAAGGACTAAACAAAACATTGACCAAAATTAATAAACTTTGGATGAAAATTAAACATTATTAGCAGAATTTTGAAGAGGAAAACATGTCAACTGGGAATCATGAACAGGCGATAATCAATAAGTTTAGTGAACATTTTCTTACAGGAATTCTCCTATCTGTCGGCATTGAGCCAAATATTTTTCAATTTCGATTTTTCGTCATTGTGATTATACTGCGAAACAAGTTTTCAGAAGAATTAAACTATCATGGTATTTAAGGAATTTTAAGATGATTTATTTTTCAAAAACTAATATATTTGGTAAAATTTAAAATGATTGTTAAAACACTTGTGTCCAGACAATGCAGACATGAAATGATGAATATGACTATGAACAGTTTCTGTGGAATCTCAGAAATCACAAAATGCTCCGTAATGCTTTAAAAATTCATTTGTTTGCAGTCTAACGATAAACATGTTGCTATGCTGTGATAATTCTTTTGTTTTCTCACAGGGACTTTGTAGCATTTGTATGGAACAATAATTTGAACACCCGTCTACGTGCGGTACATCGATCTGTGGAATCTCATAAATCACGTAAACCTTCATAACACTTTTTAACATATCGCTACACTGAGACGAGTTGAATAAATATACTGCGGTTTTCTCACAGGGACGTTATATCATTTGCAACACCCATCAACGAGCGGTCTCTGAGAATCTCAGAAATCATGTAACGTAATGGTTTGTAACACTTTGTAACATAATTTATCGCTTGTACACTGAGACAAGTTGAAAAAATATACTGCAGTTTTCTCACAGGGTCTTTATATCATATGTAACACCTGTCTATGAGCGGTCTCTGTGGATCTCAGAAATCACGTAACGCTTCGTAACACTTTGTAACATATCGCTGCATTGAGTTAAAAAAAATATGCTGCAGATTTCTTATGGGGACTTAATATCATTTGTAACACGTACCGGCAATGCTTCGTAACATGTTGCAACATATCACTACAATGAAAGGAGGTGAAGAAACATGCTGCATTTTTTTTACTGGGACTTTGTAAGTTTCAGTTTGTAGAGGCGGTCTCTGCGGAATCTCAGAAATCACGTAACGGTTTGTAACATATTGTTACACTGAGACGAAGGGAAAAAATATGCTGCGGTTTTCTCACGGGGACTGGGTACAATGTTTGGGGACGTTTGTCAACAGTAATTAAAAATTTCATCCTATAATATAAATTGCAGTGCCCAGAAATGGCAGAATATATAATGTATATATGGTACCACTTAGTGATGGTCTTAACACAGGAGCTTGGAACTTGATCAATAACTGCCTTAACCCTTTACCCAACAGTAATATGTCTAACGTCATTACCCACACCAATACTGATAGGAGAGAACGTCGTCACCCCAGCCACCATAACTTTCTGGTAACGTCAAAGTTATAGGAAAAAATGTATTATTAAATCTTATGGTGGCTCTTGTTTATCTGCAAGGATGGTTTTTTTTATTTTAATTAATTGGTAACAATTGATTTTCATATTTATGAAAGTCAAGTCCCCCCCCCCCCCCCCCCCCCCCGCCCCCCATTGGCAATGTGCAATTTTTTTTTATTTAATTCATACTACATCCTTAGTATGGGAAGAGCAGGTAAGATGATTTGTTTGATCATATATTCCATCTGGCGATGGAGAACAAGGAGACACTATGGAGTTGGTAGGTATCTTTCCGGATTTTTCTTGACCCTGATTCGTTGCATAGAATTAAAATCAATTTCACATTGAAATGTATCAGATTCTGAATTTTATTGCTGTCATTTCAGCTGGTAATTTCCGAAAATTTATCGTATTATTGTGTTCAATTTATCAACAGAAATATTGCAAAACAAAAAAATCCGGAGATCTGGTTGTGTACGGTACTGCGTGAGACAACACAGTCGCCATAATTTCTTTACTGTTAGCAATCACTTTCAAATAAAAAAAATGAGATCGTTTTGCAGTGCATTCCTTTAAATTTTCACATCTACATGTGCACCAATCACTCTAGTTCATGTCCACATGAATGCGTACCATAATTTGACATCGTTAAACAAAATTATCCCCCATTATATATTGCATATATAAATTTGCAAAACAGAAAACGTCGTCGATTGAGTTGTGTATTACGTAAGATGGCAAGGCAACACAGTTGCCGTACTTTCTTTACTGTTAGCAATCACTTACTAATAAAATAATGAGATCGTTTTACGCGTGCATTCCTTTAAATTTTCACATCTACATGTGCACCAATCACTCTAGTTCATGTCCATATGAATGCGTACCATACTTTGACATCGTTTAATAAAATTATCCCCAATATTTTATCAACAAAAACACCGCAAAGATTTTGTATGAAGTTTGACGTTGTAACCTCGATTTCCAGAATTACCTTCACTTTTCCACAATCATTAGCAAAGTGTTAACCAACTTCTATTTATTTGCATTTAATAATGTACCAACGAAATTCAATAAAATGTGGAAATGCATTGTGAAATTGATTCCAGTATTGTAAAAATCTGATTAACTGTTGTTGACACGTGATCACAAATAGTAACCAATGTAAACAAAACACAAGCCATGATCGTGAGGATACAGAAATAAGATGCAACGTCGACGTAAATACATGGACAATTACTCCGTGTGTCATGTATAAAAAAAAGACATAAAAACAGCATTAATAGACTAAAAATTCAATTTTTTAAATCATAGGTTAGAAGTTGAAATGCTATTCAGTAACAATATAATGTTTAATATGTCGGAATTGAAATATATATCGCAAGAACTATATATTCAGCGCTGACAACAACTCCTTCTGTGTACCTCACGAACGTAATGCGTACGTACTTCGAACTTGACCCAGTTTATTACGATATATCTTGTCACATTTACATGCGTAGATCATGTCCATCACATATTGTCATTTGAAAAAGATTGAATGGCCATTAAGGTCGATAACAGTGCTTTTCTCTTCGTGAATATATGAGATGCCAAACTAAATAATAGTTAGCAAGACATCGTATTGAATAAGGATGACGAAATATACTAAAAATAAATCACATTGAGACACAGGCGTTACCTTGACCTTGATGTAATGATGATGCAATGTATATCACAGTTAGTGCCAAAACACAAGGTGCGTACCGGTAATCGATATATTGTTTGGCCTATGTTCAACTTGTAACAAAGGACATACTAATAGTGCAATTTTGTTCGATTAAATGATAAATATCTCTTGAAAAATTATTGATAACTATAAGATTGAAATTCGCGCCCAGCTTGGATGGAAGCCACGTGTTCAGAAATTGGTAAACGCGAACGCGCTGTTTGCTGGAAGCTTCTAATTAGTTCCTCGCATTGCTATTCAATACATTTTATACACTCTATAAAAAATATAATATTGTCAATATGATCATGTGAAGAATTAGGAAAAATAAAATAATAATTGGAAACAGTTTTATTTGGGAATAGGCCTACACAGCAGTAAGAACAAACACGGCGTCCTTAGTAACAAAAACTAACATCAGCATGTCGTCTTGCTCTTACCGTAGCTTCTTTAGTCAAGTTAATGGTAGTGATTGTTTTATATTTGGATGCATATGATATAAAAACATAAACAAGTCAAGTAAATATTTTATTGGAAATAAAAATAAAGTTCGAAAATAAATAAATGTCAGTTAGACGACCGTACACAGTTGCCCGAGTACGCTGATTTCTCTAGTCGACTTAAAAAAATAGCACCGCCGCATTCCACTTTTCATTTTATTGCGATTTTATTGACAACTATTGATTAAATTGTACAAAATCTGCCACAAAACCCCACAAAAACGTAACAATTAATAATGTAACATATATTTTATTATTTACATTAACAATGAAAGCAATTTGTTGTGTTATAATGCAATAGTTTTGTTGTAAACTATGACTGAAAAAAACGCAAAACTCCGGGCTCTCTGGACGCTACGCGGCAGGGCGCTCTAGGGCTTTATGGACGCTACACGGCAGGGCGCTCTGGGGTGTTCTGAACGCTAAAGGGTTAATTAGCAATTTTTTTGGCCCAGCCTTATGGCCAAAAATTGATAAATAGTCTAATTAAGGCAATTATTAATCAACTTCCAAGCTCCTGTGGTCTTACAAAATGCAAAGCGAGAGCCAAGAAAGTAGCGTCGCTGGTTACTATGCAACGGACTACAAATATCATTGGGCGCTAGTACTTTTGGGTCGTTTTCGCGGCACTGATAAAATCTTGACCTTATGTAATTATCCGATATAATTACATTAGCTTTGATAAACTAAACAGGAATTTACTATATAGAGAATTAAGTGGGTGTAATTATCAGAAAAATACATGCTTCATGTGCAGGGGAAGGGGAAGATATACTGTTACATCGGTGTTACCTCTTAGAGACTTTCTGTTATCTCTTGGAGGACAGTGATCCACTGAGAGGAAAATTTTTATTTATGCAGTGTGAACAAATTAAATCATACTTATTGACGTAATCTGTTACTGGAGCAGACTTAAGGGACATAACTCCACTTCCATTGTCAGCCTTAAGAAGCTTGTTTTTTAGCTCCACTATCTGTAATAGGAGAAAAATAAGATTTTAGTATTTCCATCTGGTGCAGTACTGGTATTACTGAGATTCAGAAACACTTCAGCTAACACAAAATGAGTTGAGGTATAAATGAACACAATTTTTTTTATTTCTGTATGAAGTGAAATTTTCTATCTTTACACAAAATTTATATAATGCCAATAAAGTTCTGGAGCCAATTTGTAGCTATTTTAATAAACAAGACAGTCAATGACTGTGGGGTCGCTCACCAGACTGTAAAGACAGAGAAGACTGGGACTCTAAAGACTACAATAGTCAGTACATTGTTATAACGTAATACATTTTCTAAATTTTAATTTTAATTTTAATTTTTTTTTATGACAAAATTGAGCAAGGAGTAAAATCTAAATGTTTTTTTTTTTCATTTAAAGATGTTTTTTTTTGTTAAATTGAGAAAGGAGTTAAATCTAAAAAATTAAATCTAAGTTTTTTTTTTAAAGATATTGACACTGGCTCTGCCCATGTTTGCCCCAGTGACCCAATTTAAATAAATCTGAACCACAGTAAACCAGGGACCCTCCATACCAAATATAAGCTTAATAGGCCCAATGGTTCTTGAGAAGTTGTTTTATGAATTACTAGGGAAAGAGTTATGGCCCTGGCTTCGCAACTATTTGACTTGGTGATCTCATTTTAACAAATCTGAATATGAGTCACCTAGGGAACACCCACACCAAATATGAACCCATTCAGTTTTATGGGTCTGGAGAAGATGTTTAAACAATTTTTTATGGATGGATGGACGATGAGTGATGACTATACCCGGTAGCTCCATCGGAGACTTTGCCTCAAGTGAGCTTAAAACTATAATCAGTACCAAACTTGAACTTAACAACTCAAATAGTTTGTCTTATGGAGGGGCTTAAAGTTTTTGGAGTGAGTGGCTGATTCTTAAACGTATAAAGCTGTCTCCATTAGAAACAGTCTGAATCAACAAAAGGTGGTACACACAGAACTACACAACCTAGGTACCTAGAATTTAATTCAATGAAAGGAAGTGTTAATACTGTATAAATGACCTATTTCGACAGACCCACCATTTGAACAAATTCCTTTACCTGTACATACTGAAGGCTCCTGGAAATACATTTGACATTCAATTTCAAAATTAATTACCAAAACAAAACATCTCAGGTCTGGCTAGAGAGAGCTGTCTGCTTGTTGATACGGCGCTGTCAGATTTGACATGTGGATAATTATCAACAGAGCAGACTGGCCTTACTGACTTTCATTGTAAGAGATAGCATTCTAGCATATGCACAGGGTGTATTGTATTGTGACTGTGAAATAAATTTAAAACAAGTGTTTGATAACAGGGATACTAGAAGCACCAATGGGCAAGGGTGATGGGCTTCTTTATATAGTTGTGTCTTTAATAATTAACTAAACAAAAATTTATTATTTAATATAAATAAAAAAAATATTTAGGCTAAATAAAAAAGGAACTTCGTTTCTCAAGGACCACCGCATATCAATATTCGCGTCTTCAGTCTACACCGCTATCCGGCATCGATAGAAATAGAGTTATTCCTCTTTCCTCGGAATTATTCGCCTTTTGATCAGAACGGAATTTGAGTGCACCACCGATATTTCACAATCGCAATGGCGACCCTCGTGGACGTTGATGTTTTTCTAAATAAAAAATGTATCGTCCCGTGGACAGTGTTGTCTATCCCGAAGAGTTACAGCTTAAACATGCTACGGGTTTTAAAAGAAAACGCACCAATTTTGCCTTTCCAATGCAACGAAGACGACGAAGCGGATCAAACAGTGCAAATTCGGGTGCTTGTATCCAATTCAAAAACATCGGATTTTGACTTTGTTGACGATTCGCTGAACGCATTCGAAGTAGCTTCAACATTCGGAAGGTATTTTCACAATGAAGCCACTAAAATGGACACTGGGCCTGCTACAAGCAGTATTACAAACATTCTATCTAATAATGTGCCTGACAGTGCCAAGTCTGTGAGTGTGAAAAATGCATTTGAAATGGTAATGGAACGGGATGTGGTTGTTTTAATAATAAAATATGTCTGTTTCTATAAAATAGAATATAGTGTCAGAATGACTGGATCCTTTCCCATTTCAGACCTAGCATCATAACTGCATGTACTCTGTCTACCACCTAAGGCTTTCCATGTTTTATGGATCAGAAACTTGAATAGGGAGTATTTTGTTACCCGGTACCATTAAAATAAAATAATAATAAACAAAAACCTGTCTCCCTCATCCTAAATTTTTTTAATAAATAATAATATTAACATATACCTGCCTCCCTCATCACTTTTGAAAAAAAAATTCCTTGAGAAACAAACACCTTTTTTTATTTGGCCTTAATTTAAAATTTAATTTTTTTTTTTTTTTTTTAAATTGAGCAAGGAGTTCAATCTGAAATATTTTTTTTTAATTGAGCAATGGGTTCAATCAGACTTATTTATACCAAATATGAACCCATTCGGCCCAATGGAATTTGAGAAGACATTTTAAGAATTAATATGGTGGGAAAGAGTTATGGTCCTAGCTTCGCAACTATTTGACCTGGTGACTTCATTTGAACAAATCTGAATGTGAGTCATTTAGGGAACATCCACACCAAATATGAACCCATTCGGTCCTATAGATCTGAAGATGTTCAAAGAATTGTTGACGGATGGATGGACGGACGGATGGATGGATGGATGGACAATGGACGAGAAGTGATGACTATAGCTCCACCGGAGACTTCGTCTCAGGTGAGCTAAAAAGCATAGATGAGAAATTTGCACTTGATTTCTGAAATGAACATCACTGCATGTTTTGTCTAAAATTTATCCCCATACATCTAATAAATGAGACTATATAATATACGGTTTTATACACCATTGTGTTCTGATAGGTCAGTAGCCTGTATTCCCATAGATACATGAACGTCGTTTGGTGGTACAATTCTAGATATTCTGAATTGTACCACAAAAAGACTTGGTACAGTCATTGTAATGCTGCCAATGCCTCAAACTTTCAGAACGCTCATAATTCAAACCACAGATGAATTGGTTAATATCATGCTATAGACTGACGAAATGGACATATATAATGACTACCCACTAAAACTAAATTTTATTTAAGATAGAACAAAAATAATTCTTATCTGCCAAATATTGCCAGAGAGGCAATGAAAAGGGGTCGGTGTTCAACAGTGACATCATGTTTGACGTTACAGTTCAAAGAGAAGAACTGTTTGTTGGGAAATCATACTATGCATAGATAAAACCTGGGCTATTACATAGCATGTTGCATGTCTGTCACTACAATTTTGACAAAAACATAGTCGAATTACAAAAGAAATAAATACACTGCGCATCGGCGTGTATAGTCAAATTTGACCACAGAAACTGATTGTATGACTCCGCTTCGCATCGTCCTACAATCGGTTTCTTTGTGGTCAAATTCTACTATACACACCGATACACAGTGTATTTATTTCTTAACTAAGGTGACTAAATATACTGACCAGTACATATTTCAATAATCTGATATGCTGAAAAGAACAGTTCTTTGTTTTTATTAGAGAAATAACATAGATGGTCAATTCCATTCGTGACTGACGGGACAAAAGATAAAATTCCATGTCCTTTGAGGCACCCTAGTTGAGCAATGACAGCCAATTCGCTTTGTTTAATCATTGTATTTTGTAGGTTTAAACTATCAGAATTGAATAGAAATGAAACATTTAAATATGCATCCATGATATTGTTTTTCTCTCCTTCAAAGTGTCACTGACGGGACATTTGAGTCTCACGGTAACTTATTTGAGAATGTTGAAACTATCTCAAATCTTATCCTGATTCTAACATATTCTTGATAACTCATGACAAAGAGATCACACTCTGCATGTCACACAATGTCATATGTTTAAATAAATTTATATAAATGTTATTCGAATTCCATTAGCGTGACTGACGGGACATGTAATTGTGACTGACGGGACATTATCTCCAAAACCATACGGCTTGACTACCATAATATGTCTAAACGGTAACCTATTATAAATATAACTCATGTTTTTGGAAAATTCCAATAAAATTTACCCTACATCGATACTATATATACAGGGTCTTCAATTTATATGTGGTAATTTACGTGTTTACTACTAATTTTGATAAGATTGTAGGTGGATTTTATTGGAAGACTTTGTATTTATTTCCAAGAATTTAGTTTCGATTTCTCTTTAAATAGATTATATCCACACATAATCAGGTTATCACATCACAAGAATTTCTGGGTTATTGTGTATTCAAAAAACTGTTATACTACTGTCTGTCGACCTACAGTTTATACATCCATCTTGCATTAATCAAAGATGGTTGTTTCTCCATATGTGACATTATACTGGACTTTTGGTACCAAACAGTATCACTATCATTTTTGAACATGAACGTATCCCCACATTTATTCCTCTGCAGGCACTTTATCTGATATAAATCAGATTAGATTTCATTTCATTTTCGCATCTGGCCTTCTGCCTCTCAGCAGCAGTCTTGGCCATATTTAGTGCAAGTCCAGTAGAGTCTTGCAAGAAAGTGCAGCAAATCGTCTGGTACAACTGGACCCCCATTCATCCATGTATACATTGTAGCAGTGTCAACTTATGACACTTACAGTCAGACCAAAACATATACATATGTATATTAATTGCCTTAAAATGGCTAGAATATTTCAATTTGGGAACTTGTACTTTAGAAGTGGACACTACAGGCAATGTACTTGTATAATTGGCCAAATTTGAACCAATGAGTGAGTACAATATGTATGTACAGTTGTTAGCAAAATAAATGGTAAATGATGGTAGATCTAGGGCCCACTGAGTTGAGGCTGTATAATTATGTTGATGGTGTACTTTGATGTAGTACTTTGTGAGACAATATGTTGTCATTCGAATCCAATTTTGCACAAACGTATTAATAATTCGTTGACTTTCTTTGTTCAGGGAATGTGTGATAAGGCCATACTTTAACAGAACCTTATGTCAAATGAATGTTGTGTTATAAAAAGAACAGCTAGAGTATACAACACATCAATGTTGTGAAATGGTGACAAAACATAAGTTTATACCATAGTGACAGGTTTCCACTAACATATTTCTGTGTGTAGACATATCCTCATTTTGTGACTGACGGGACATAATTTTGTGACTGACGGGACATTGTTGGAGAGGCTGCATAGGAAATCAGTAACAACCAAATGATCAATCCTGTTGTCATTATCATTATACCATCCAATGTAGAAGATAATAAAACAAAAGTCAGCAGGTTGTACATCAAATTTAACATGTGGCAGTATTTAGGTACTGCAAATCGTGACTGACGGGACATTTACTCAAATGCTTGGCAAACATGTGTTTTTAAGTATGTATTCACGAGGATCACTCATAAGCTGCTTTTTATCTTTAGAACAGCTGATTTACTATCAGAATTGTCAATGTTCAACATGGGAAGCCCAAATTATAAATTGTTATTATTTTTAGGTATTATTATGTGTTTTTGGTATATAAAATTGCACAAAAAAAGGAAAAACTGGAATACTCATAACTATTTGATGGCTGCATTAATCTTTAAGAAATAAAAGGCGCATGAAAATTTGCGATTTACTTTTTTAAACAACATGTTCCATGTATTGCATTCTTGCTTTTAAATTTTTGTCAAAAATGGAACCTTTCTGTGGAATTGACCTAATATGATACACGAGTATATTGATCCAGGAAACAATGGAAGCATATGAAGTGTATGTGCTATATGTTGCTATATAGCCCAAATGCATAGCGCTCAATATAAATTAATTTTACATTACTAGCATATATAAGCCATGATTCCAGGTGTATATATATAGATATGACATATATCCCATTGCGACACTAAATTGATCCAGTAAAAATGTCAGTACCAATGACCCGATTATGTCAGCCTATATTAACCCACGTGTTAGTGTGAACCAGGGAAATATATGCAACGCTACTTTGATACATGTTACAGGTTCGAGTGCCCAAACTCTAGAAGCCCAGTTTTGTCCAAATTCGAAGTGGACAGTATTTAGTCAACCTGAATTTTCCACTTTTTCAAGGCAATGTTCCCTAATTCAACAATATAAGTACGGTGTAAATGAAATATCTGCAGTAATAGTAATAGTTGCATGTTAAATTGTTCATCAGATATAACATGTCCTCTCAAACTATTTGGGGATATCCTTGGGTGGAAAACAGGTGTCCCTATTTTGTTATATTTAAAATAAACTCAACAATTCAAAAGACAATCAAATGTCAAATAAACTGAATGGGAGTAATATCCAGGTTTGAATGCAAAAATACCATCTTCTTTCAATCTTATTAATTATCTGGTCAGCACAAAATTCACTACGAAGTCCATAAAACTCTTTGAATTCAGTGTAAAACATGGAGAAAACTTGTACTTGAGGCAATGGCAGTTTACACATGCATCTTCTCAAACTGGGACGAAAGACCATGTGTTGATATTACTGGGGCTTGCCAGCTACATGTAACGATGTGGTTGCCATTGCAATAGACCAACATGTGTAGCAACTAAACAGACCTGGACAACCCAGAGGCAGTTCCCGATGGGAGACGGCCACATAACTTCCACTGCTGCCCTTCTCTATGGAGGATATAGAGGCCACAACTATAATAGAGGAGGCATGACCACTCCCCAGCTCTGGACTCGCAGGCCGTACAAATGTGGCAGAAGGGGCCACAACAGAGCGAAAAGCGGAAGGCTGTCATATTTTAACCACGGTCAATTAACTGTTTGATGAAAGTTTGATTACAACAGAATGAAGGTATTAATGGTTTGTGACTGTTGACTGCGCCAGGTTGAGAGCTTTGTTGATAGGGTTTCCTTTTGTATTTTCTGCAAGTCAGCACACATAAAGAATAATCCACCTTTGATGTTTTATGACTGGATATTTCACATCCCATAATTAAAAACCCAAAAGTTATGCCAAATGATTTTTTCTTTTTGTTGCCAAATGTAAATATATTTTGTCATTGGCAAATTTGGTAAACAGCAGTGCAAACCCTGGTCCTCATCTAGAGTCTGTTTGAGTAATTAATAATATTAATAATAAACCAATGAATTTTTTTTTTTACATTCCTTGCGAAGGACAGAATCTAACATTGAAAATGATTTTGTAACTTCAATTTTCTATCAGTGTTGTCATTAGAGTTGAAACGATTACTGGTTTTCAAAAGGCAATTAGTCGCCAGGAAAATTGACTGCAAGTCGATTAGTCAAATCACATCTCCTGATTTCCCATTTAAAAACATGTTTTCATGGTATGTCTTTTGCTACACCATTTTTAAAACCAGTTTGAAGTCTCAGCTGTGATTTTTAATCAGGCATTTCCCCCACCCCCCCCCCCCCCCCCTTAAAGCATTCAAGTATTTATAACTGTTTAACATCAACATGGTCAATTGGACTGATATATAAGCTTATATAGGAAAAATTTCATGGCAATCATTTACAACTCTGTCAGAGAGATATGGGCCAATGTATTAGGGGGGACTTAATTTTTTTAGGGTTTTTATAGGCCTATATTATTAAAGGATGCTACAAAATCAAAGGTATATCAAAGTCTACTAGCATCCATACAGTCTACGGGATCAATGCAGAATTTTTTTTACATTTGTGTGTTATTACCATACATTAGGACTATATTAATATTTACACATTCATTCGCAAGATTCTTATGCTCAACATCATATAGGGGTCATTCTATATATATATATATATATATATATATATATACTCAGATAATATGCCATTTACGGGGTATTCTTTTGTCTTTTTGATTACATAATGCCCCACAATTTTCTAAAGATGCCCCACAATTTTAAACAAAAGAAATTTCTCTTATAGCGACGAAATTTACATTTTTCATTATTTTTCAAGAATTTTCCGTCCGCACTTGGCGGAAATGACACTGCGCATGATTACTACTTTCATTTTACTGATTTCCGCGTTATTTCGTAATTATATCACTTTACGAAATAACGGAAATCTTCGAAATGCCCCGTAATTCGAATGATTTCAATCTATATATATATATATATATGTGCATTCATTTACATTGAATACTATGTAGATTATATTCCAGATTAGTTCCAGTGTTGAATTCAGTGTGTATAGTTATGGGGCTCAAATATAATATCATTTGAAAACAATGCACCAAAATTACTTTTTGGGGAAATTACCTCATGTCGGAGATCTTCAACGATCTGTCCATATCGACTCACATGGAAATCAACACTCAATATGTTTTTCTTTACCTGCAAAGATATAGAGAAATAAATTATCATACATACCTAGAATCAAAATATCACCATTGCACTTTTCTGCCACGGCCAAGTTCACTTAATCAAGTGTATGTTCTGCAATTATTCTGAGGTATTATAACTGAAGATATGCCTTCCCATCTTGAAGAATTCAAGAAACTGCTTGTGACAGTTTACAAAGAGTGTCATTATCAACATGATAACATCACAGAAAAAAGGATTGTGCATCAAAGATCGCTTTGGTTGAGTTTTTTGCCTGTAAGACTAAGAGCGAATCTGTTTGACTGAGAATCACTAAAAATGGACGAACTAAAGTAGTAAAGAACCATATCTCGGAACTAAGGGACATAACTCATTTAAAAACAATAGGATAAACCTGGTTTTTTAACACAATCCAGATATTGTTGTGAAAGATACATATACCCAATATGAATGGAATCGGTTGTTCAAGTTTTCGTACTAACGGTCATAAAATTGCTAAAAATAGACAAACTAAGGGCAGTAACTCAGGTAAAATAAATTGGACAAACCTGGTTTTCGAACTCGATCGTGGTATTGTTGTGAAATATCCACATATCAAATATGAATGTAATCAGTTGAAATTTGTTCAGTTTTTTGCACTATTAAACTGTAATAAAATTGCTAAAAATAGACAAACTAAGGGCAGTAACTCAGGTAAAATAAATTGGACAAACCTGGTTTTCGAAATCAAATCTAATTTTATTGTGAAATGTCCACATATCAAATATGAATGTAATCAGTTGACATTTGTTCAGGTTTTTGCACTAACGGTCATAAAATTGCTAAAAAATAGACAAACTAAGGGCCGTAACTCAGGTAACAAGGATCAGACAAACCTGGTTTTAGAACTTGATTGAGATATTGTTGTAAAAGATCCATATACCAAATATGAATTAAATTGGTTGATGTTTGTTCAAATTATCTCGCTAATAGACATCAAATTTATATCAATAGAACGTGGCTTAACTCTGGTTAGAAAGTCGGGGTGTGCCTGATTTTCCGTGTACAGCTGTCGCACATGACAATTAACTCACATACAAAACAATTGTCAGAATCCATCAATAAACGTCTATGTTATATAGGTTTGTTCCCACCCACACGCCAACCAACCCTTGCCATATCAATAGTTGAGTTTTGATAAAAATTAAAATTTTGACGAAATATAAATTAATATGAGTTAAATTTAAACACATTTCTCCAAATTGGTTGAAGTTTGTTCAAATTATCTCGCTAATAGACATAACATTTCTATCAATAGAAAGTGGCATAACTCTGGTTAGAAAGTGGTGATGGACCTGATTTTACATGTGCTTCTGTAGTCATTGTCAAAATGGCCATCAATGGCGAATTTTTTGCAACGTGATTTTGTTGATTCTGTTCATGGAATTCGAGAAGAATTGTGTCGATAAAAAACACTGAATTTTTATAAATTGCATTGCGCATATATGAAATGAAAAGTTTCTGCGCGTACATAAGAAATATTAAACGACCGGGTAAGCAACGGATAGATTGCAAGTTTGTTATCAACAATAAATATTGAGTTTATAAACTCACAATTTCAGAAAGATACAACCTTTAGCTTATAACAACATCCTGACAGCTCAAGGAGGAAAATAAAACTGACTAGATGAATTGTTGGAACGCGGGAGTTACACGGGATGCATTCATGCGTGGCTAATCCGAGCGCTGATTGACCTGGAGTAGGTAATAAACGGACAATAAATTTTAACCCTCCTGATAACACAAGGTCGGAGATAATAATCCAAATAGTTCAGTTGAAGGGCTTTCCTTGGCGGAAAAATCAATTTTTTTGGTTTATTTAAAAAAAAAAAGAAGAAAAAAACCACCAACCGTGTCTCTGGGACAATTATAGGGAGAAGTGGTACATTTTATGGAGAATCTTGATGTCTCCCAAGTTGCCCTCTAGGCTGGTACCTGCTTCATAAAATAATCCTCGTCTTTTTATTTGGCCTAACATTAAACGAGGCATTATCAGTAGAATAAAAGAATAGATAAGTATCCATACCACAGCTTTTATGTTCTTGGCTCTATCGGCATATTTGAGTGTGTTGTATGTGTCTTCATATGACATAGAGGATGGACTGAAACAAAAATAACATAGCATCTAACACTTGTCACATTGGGGATACTATCAGAAAACTAAATTTATCGCACACCCATTCGTTTATTTTTGCGAAATAGAACATACAAAATATTTTTAATATGTTAAATAAATTAATATGGTCTTTTCCATGGACAATAAAAACCGATTACATTTGCACTGTCATTGACAAAGTCAACTGTAACAGAAAATGTCTTCACTAATTTATGAGGTATGGAAAACATAAAATACAAGTTTGATCAATTAATTAAAGCTATATCAACCTCAGGGTTTCCACCAGAGGAAAATAAATGAGTCCATATTTCAGCCATTTTGGGGAAACAAATAAAGCGTCGGGGCGACCATGGGTCGTCCAGTCAGGAGAAAACTTTTGTATTTGTCACTGAAAAGTAGTCATTTCCTTGCACTCATAAAGCAATCCAAAGTTAAGTATATTACGTAAGTTGATTATTTCCGTGGTACATTAATTCTGCTCAAGGTACCCAGAGCATTGATCATGAAATTACGCATGTAGACCACCGTCTGATTAAAGACTAAATAAATGAACATGCTGCAAGTTACAGTGTTTACAAATTTATAAGATTCCGACATGTATAATTAAATACTAAAAAGCGTCTATGTATTGATCAAATGAAACAGAAAGTAAAGTATATATTCTGTATATCATAAAACAATTTGTGCGCTGTGATGTTCATACTGCAGAAGATATTTATAGCAGCGTAATATGATTGGTAGCAAAATCGTTCAAACTCGGAATGCATAGCTTGTTCAGTCTTCAATAGTCCAACTATAGTTAGGACCACTGCTATGAGTTTTAGCCCCCGTGTTATGAAATATAATTGTGATTTGGCTGGAAATGTGAACACATGCATCATTGTTCTTGGATTTGTGCTTGGGGCCCCACGCGGGATAACGAAACTATTATTGACCGTACTTTGACTTTATCTCCATATTGGGGATATGTTTTGCATGGGATCTCCGAGCATGAGTAGTTTCATCCACAGAAATCCTGTGCACAAAATATCCATAATCAGCAATCCGGCATTCTTTGATGTTATGATGTTACCGCGACATTTTCATATGTGTATTACACTGTATACAAAACCTATATAAATTTGACTGCACACCAAACATTGTGTTGTAGGTTTGGCACTTTTATTTCAAAGGGTTACACTGTAACGGTAACATACAATGCTCAATTGACCCGTCTTTTCACCAGTATTCTGTTTAACCCTCAAACTCCTGTTGCAGTCAGATTCTTTTTACGATAGATTGCTATTGACTTTAGGTACATGTATGTCTCAAACATATGAGGGAATGAGGCCGTTCCACAGATGCTGAGCCGTAGCAACAGAAACCCTGATCAACCTATAGTGAAGTATACTACAAGCCTAGTTGTCCAAATTTTATTCCATTAAGAAATTACAGCAATTTATACTGACATGCTTCAAAAAAGCTTATATCTGGAAATAAAAATTTATGCTACCGATACTGAAAACTGCAGTTAATTCTTGATGAATAAAAAAATAGGGCATTTATAATAAATTTTACAAGCAACACATAACCAAATACAGGCTTTGTTGGTACATAAGTTATATTAGTCATATATGTAAAATAGGATGTCTTAGTATGATGATCATGAGGATTGTGAGATTCAGAGCTTTGTAATGATACCCAGAACTGGCATTTATATATAGGGTTATAGAATTTGTTCACAATTCAATTTCTGAATTCATCATGTTGAGAAATAAGACAAAATCAGCATATTTCACATATAATACTTGTCTATATACAGACAGGTATGAAACAGGTATAGAAATCGTTGATTGGCTTCTCTTGTTTTAGGAATGCCAAATTTTATTAAAATGAAATATTTGAATAATCATTCAAATTTCCTTTTCAAAACTGACAATTCAAGTGATCACCATCTTTTGACAATTCAGAACAGATCATCCAACACCAATATATAGGTACACCCAGGTACACAACTGATTTTATTGGCTGGACGGTTGGACACACCAATGACAATATCTTAAATTTTCATAACAAATAATGTCCAATAGTCTATTTACAACTCAGTAACTTTTTGTGCTGAGACCCTAGCATTTCAGAAAAATTTCAGTTTGATAAGGATCAATATTTCAATTTTTCTGCTCAAGTATGTCTGATGCTGGGAAATTTTCCAGAAGTGTCAACCATGTCGGCAAAATTAAAACTTGGATATTATTAGTTATCTTCGGCAACATCGGGGGTACATGGAGATTTAATACCTGGATGTCGATTTTGAACCTCGAGGTGGAAGAGACATCCAGGTATTAAATGTCCATGTACCCCACGATGTTGCTGGAGATAACGATTTTGTACCCATAACAATAACCATGTCTTCTTAATTTCAGTGTGTTTTTCATAGGTTATCCGATTAATTCATACCAATAAGAATAATTCAGTAGCTGACCTAAGGACCCGGCATCAGGTGACGTCAAATTCGGCGTGCAAGAGCAACGTCACGATTGGTGGAAACTGCCAGTTCAAGGGTCATTCATATACCCCAGATGTTTCACGTGCTCATATACCCCCGATGTTTGGCACACATTCTCTTATACCCAGGGTTTCCGCCAGGGAAAAATAAATGGGTCCGGTCCTGGGGGGGGGGGGGGGGGGGGGGGGGGGGCACAGTTCGGCGGGAGCGACTATGGTTCACGCATGCATAAGAAAATGTTCCGTTTTACAACAGCGGCGGAAACGACAGTTCCATGCATCTGAGACACGGAGAAATACACATGCACGCGCCATCAGCATGTCACATCTAATCGGCTAACGATGGACGGTAGCAAAGTTTTCCTACCGACACAATCACGACGGCGGACGGTGCCTTCAGAAACGAACGAGGATGTCAACCAGTGTCCTTCTGTAAACGGTGCTCGAAAAAATGTGCATTCTCGGACTAAGCACCCAGCGTTTTTTTAAAGCTGATTTACTGAAATCTTAGGAATGTGGACAGACATGAAATCTTTGGTGCAATGTGGAGGCCAGTGCAAAGGTCAAACTTGGATCAGAGTGCTACATCGCTAGTCTCCCCAAGCCGCAAGAGCTATACTCTGACCTTCACCCCAGAATGGCAGTCACGTTATATTAAACTAATTAACGGATCTCTTTCCAGTGGTTTTTAGAACACCAAAGTGGATGGAACATCCTGATATATAAGTAAAATTGTACATGCGGGGTGGGTGGAGTCGATTTGTGAGTATAGATGCGCGCCATACAAGTATCCCGTTAACCGATCTCAAGGACGAGTATAGCTCTTCCGACGTTGCCACTCTTCCGTAAAACAATTCAGTCCCCTTGCTAAGCTAGCAGGGGACTAAACTCGCACTTTCAGCTTGAGTCTCCCCTTGCGTAATTGGAAATTCTAATTTATAATGATCTTACAATCGCTCTATTGGGCAACTATTCGTGACTTTTTCCCCATGGTTTGAAAGGAATCAAGGGTTTTCCGGATGGGGTCAGAAACCTAAGGAATTCAAGGGCTTGGAAAATGTATTTTAATATTCAAGAATTAACTCCACAAAACTGGACAGAAGGCGAATTTGGTGACGCTTGCAGACTAGCGCCACTAAATTCACTTTCCGAGGACCATTCGTAAAATTTTCGAACAGTTATTTACAAAACTTGTTGATGTCGACAACAATCGGAACCATTATCTATGGCCATATTATTGCAACATGCTCAGCAATAATTCTGTGGTTTCCTGGAAAATGTTAAACATTTAGATGTTTGAGGGTGGGGGTTAAATTAACATGGTTATTGGATCTGATGCAGGTGGAGAAGCAGTAAAATGATTTTTGTAATCCACAATAATCAAAACAAATAAGGAAAACAACATAACAATGAGTCAGCATGCAACATTAGCATGTGTCTGGCACAAACTGTTTTGTTTTTGGTCATTGCGTTTTTCGCTCAGGAGAATGAGAATGCAAGTACAATCGCAAATGTATATTGACTGAATACGCTGTACTGCGGTATCAGATTGCTTCAAGTCCAAGAAGTAAACGAACGCATGTATGGCAGTTGGGATTTACTTAGAAATCGACTTTGCACTCGGTGATGGACCTGACTTTGTCAACAACAATCAGCCATTCTGCGTCAGTGAAATTCGGCATACCGCACGGAGTCATGCTCAGCTTATTCTGATGGCATTGATGTTTTCCGCCTTTGATGTTTGCCGCCTTTGATGTTTTGCTCCAATGTATTTGCGTGCTATTCTTATTGTTTTTTTCGGGAGATGGACTGTGTCGATTTCATTTTGTTAATATTAATGAAAATAAGTGTAGATATATAGCCTGTCGACACAGACAAGACTGAATAAGTTTTATTAACGTCATTTATTTGTGTATGCGCTGGATTTCATGCAACGACCGATGGGGGAATGGGTCCGTGGGACGGACCCGCAGCCGGCCTGGCGGAAACCCTGTATACCCCGCTGTCAAGGATGACGGGGGACATGGTGATTTAAACGTGGCGTTGTAGCCAATCAGATTGCTACATGTAGTTACAACCGGATGTGGGGACAAACCAGTATTACAATTGTATCTAAAAAAAGTTGTTTGCATGCCTCTGAATTATTAATTTTAAACAAAATAAAAACTTTAACCAGTTTGCTTCCAGATATATGGGCCTCAAAACCTTGCATTTAAAAAATTTGTTTTTTTCTTAGATTTAGCATCATTTTACCACACTACAATATTTAAAAATAAAAACATTGTAATTTTATTCAAGTTCCCATTCTGAAACATATGTTACATAACTTTATCAGTTAAATAAATTGTAAAAGGTAAATTCAAACACAAATTCGGAAAAAATTGTTTCATGTTAAATTGTATCTGATCTAACGCAAGTAACATAATTCATACGATTGTTTTCTGTGCGAGTCATAAGGACAGTCTTAAAATTCCAAAGCCTGTTTTTAAAAGTAAAAAAAAAAATTAATTCATTATTCATATCCTGCAATTTCTCCCCAGTTTCTATCCAATTAAAGAAGATTCTACACTGACCATCTGTGTAACGCACGTAACGTTACATGCATTACATATCACTCTGACCAATCTTGTTGAATTTCAAGGTTGAATAAACAGTCCAAACCAGGATAAGTCTTTTTAGAAACAAGACATTGATATTATAAGATCTAATTATTATATTTTCTTGTGAAGTATAGTGCATTCTTATC
Source organism: Siphonodentalium dalli (assembly GCA_032622095.1). NCBI lineage: Eukaryota > Metazoa > Mollusca > Scaphopoda > Gadilida > Siphonodentaliidae > Siphonodentalium > Siphonodentalium dalli. The sequence continues at coordinate 63,742,027 of CP136067.1, forward strand.
CATTAATGACATTTCTCATAAATATGGTCCCATGTTTTCGGACAATTACACAATTTATATAATTAGTAGACTTGATGAAAATGATATAATAATTGGGTAACATAAATTTTGCATTGTACAGTTTAATACTTGTACTTATGAGTACCTCTTCATTTCAATAATCATTAGTTTGCAAAATTCATGGAGTTCAGTTATTTCAAACTTGGCATCTAAGACTACTAATAATCCTATCTTGTTACTGTAGGTGCTTCAATGACGAATATTGAACAAGCCTTGTTTAGAGTTAAATTTGAACATTAAAAAACAAGTATTGTTTTGACAATTAAATTCCAATATGATTTCTGTGCTGATTCAAATTGATAGTGAATCTGCATCTTTCACTATTTAATAATAAAATGGTGATTTGTATACATCAAGACAGAATGCTTTCTGTTTCTGAATCAACAAGCTTTTATCAGACAAATGTGTGAATATGGTTAAAGAGAGTCATGTTAATATATACTCTCAGGTGCCAAATAAACGTGCCGGCACGTTTATTAATTTGGAGCAAAAATACACACAATCACGCTTATTGTGACCCATCACGTTTATTATTTTTTGGGGGTAAATCCATCACATACTGTGACATTTATTCTTTTTTTGGGTGATAAACAAACGAATATAAGAATGGAACGAATCACGAGTGTGTTAATGTTAATACTAGAAGTCACAAACCACTAAATAAAGTTGTTTTAGTAGACTGAGATGCGATATCGCTTCGATATAAAACCTATTTTGAGAGTCACGGTTCGCCCAATCTTTTACTTCGTCTACTTTCGGTTTGTAATAAAGCGCAAAACGTGAACTGGGCAGAGTTCACGGGACCCGAAACGATAGAAAAGATGGCCCATGGATGACAGGACTTATTCTACAATTAAAATGTTTTTGTTAACTCCAAAATCAGTTCCATAATCACAATTTATAATGAAAAACGATGTGCCTCGAAAATAGGCAATGCGAAACCCAGAAAAAGCGCTAATAGTTACCAGTTTGACTGAGTGTTTTCTGCATACAAATAATTTCATGAGAAGCATTAAAGTATATTCCTTTAATATTAAGATATTTAAACAACACAGTTTCATACTTTTTCTGTTTTAATGCATTATTTGGTGAGAGAAATGTAAAATTGATCGTAAATTCTTCGAAAAAAAATCAAATTAGGCTTAATGTAAAATTGTAAACTGAGTATGATTTTGGACAAGAAATTCAATCTACTAGTAGGGCTACACAAGTTTCAACCTAAATATATTAATCAATTGAATTATACAGTGAGTGAGTTAACTATCACTCTTTGATTGATTGATTGATTGTATTGGCAATGATAATAACACATATATAAATACAATAGATTATTGATATACATAACTTAGGAGCAAACACATAGCATTGTACATAGTTTGTTCAGCATTAGATATCCTTTTATTTGTGATGTTGAAAAGGGGTTGTTTTGTGCAACACAACTGAAAATCATATTTAATAAACAGCCTTAAGTTTTCCCCACCCCTTCTTGTATTCCGTATGGCTAATCCCTATATAGTATACAAAGTGGTGAAATGGTGTGTAATTTAGGTTTTTTCTGTTTTGTTTGATTCATTATTCCGATCCCAAATTATCTAGTATTCTAAGCCATATAGAAGGTATCGGAATATTGAAATAGTCGGAATTATGAACCCTCATGGAAAAGCGGAATAATGAACCCTCAGAATAATGAACCATCGGAATAATGAACCATCTATACCCGAAGACCCCCAACCTACAAGAGAAAAACAAGTCATGTGCAGTGTGTACTGTATAATACAACAATCAACATGTAAGACAATCTATTCCAACTTTATATCATATGAGTAATATGTAATTTCACGCATTGTCTTACATAATGTATGAATGGAGTAAACAAGATAGTGAAGATACATGATGCATAATACCTAAATGTCACATCCTCCGCACAGGTATGATTCCCTGTACTATATAAATGTATGCATAAGCCTTCATGGCTCGAGTTTTAAGCATACTACCATGAAAAGTAAAATCCGTAACCCAGCACATTTATTGTGCACCAGCACTATTATTCTTTTTTTGGTAAAAATGTCACCCAGCACTTGTATTTGGCCAGCACTTTTATTTGGCACCTGAGAGCTCACTGGCAATGGGTTTGATAAAGGATTGATAATGAATGCATGTCAGACATGATCCTTACATGCGTATGAACTGTCTCTATCTTTACTATGAGCTATTACATATACTAATAGCAACAATTAACATACATGTTTGATTTTGCTGATCAGCCTTGTAGTCATGAAGGGAAAAATTTTTAATTTTGAAGGGGGGGGGGGGGTGGTGGTGTAATTTAATTACATTATCGTTCTTACCATGGGCATCACCCTACTTGTGAATTTGGTGTGGCTAGTTTTGAATACCAGCTCTAGACAATAATAACATCTGTTGTTAAACAAGTTATTCAGCCAGAATACACTTTGGATGATTAATTTTGATCTTGAGACTGGCGTAGTTTGTACCAGTTGATCTCACTAGATATGTATTGTGCAAGATTCAACCATAGAAATTAGAAGTATGATGCACGTGTTATTGAAATGCAGTCATTTATATATTTGAAAAACACTTAAATCTTTTGAAGAATGTGTTATTCAAAGAAATAAAATAGGAATTCTTCTTTTATAAGTAGAAACATTTCAATATTTTTTCGTAGTGCACGTAACAATGCAAAATCATTCCTATCACAATTACTTTTTCTTTTCCATAGAATTGATTTCCTGACCTCAAAACATAATTATTCTTCCCCAATCCACGATTACTCTCATATGTTGGCACTTTGAAAATTTAGAGAAAAATCCATTCAATGACACGTGGTCCCAAAAAATGCATTTCTGTGATGTGACGTAAATTGCCATAGTATATATCTGAAGAATTGGCCGATTGCAGAAATAAACATATGGGTGCACTGATGGGTGTCTAATAAACATTTTTTTATTATAATTAATCAGTATGTTAATTACAAAATGAAAAGTTGGACTTAATTTAATTACCTAACAGCAGCTATCATGACAGTTCGACAATTTCCGCCAAGGGAATCCTTCAATATTCTTGTTAGTTTACTGTCCCGGTACGGGATAAAAGTTTTTGTCTGAAATAAATAGGAATACATTTATGAAACCTAGTTTACTTCTTATTAAGATTCTAGTGTAAACACACGTTTGGAATGAAAAATACCACCTACACATTATCTTGCTTGATGCAGGGAGGGGAAGGGGGTCTGCAAATTTTTTCCGAACACAAGGGTGATTCAGAAGCCCGGCTAACACAATTTTTCCTGGCTCCATAATTTTTTTCCTGCAGTCATTTCTCTTCAAAATAATGTGACAAAATGTTTTAAGGATGCTTCTATTATGTAATAGGTATGAACTTAACTCTTGGTAGGGGGGTTTGAGTTCACCATCAGTTAATAAAGAGGGATGACACCAATGGGTAATAAAAAAGGTCGGCTTGCTAAATCACCCTACAGAGCTTATCCCTCATCTGATCATCACCAAACTTCATATGAATCCTTGGGTGCCTACCATTTATTCCCCGAATTCTGTAAAAAACATGGCTGCAAGCGGCCATCTTGGATTTTACTCTTTGTATGACTAAATCCTTTAGCACATCTTACAGGTCACATTTCTCATCCAATCGTCACCAAACTTCATATGGATCTTCAGGGTGACCTCAAGATGGGAGCCTTCCTTTTTTCCCGAAATTTGTTCAAAATAAAAATGGCCGCCAGCAGCCATCTTGGATTTCAAATGTGAATCCATCAGCACAACCTACAGCCCACATTTATTGGAGATTTGCTTTGAAACTTTACAGCCTTATTGGTAAATCAAAAATAAAAATGCTTCTATAATCATGATACAGAACATAGATTGGATAAGATTAGGATAACTAAGTAAAATAGTCATTTGAAGCAGTTTGAAGGGGGTGGGTCCCTATCCCAGAATCGGAAAAAATTAAAATTAGGTGGTTGGTACCCAAGGGCGGAAAAAACAAGACAGTCAATGACTGTGGGGTCGCTCACCAGACTGCAAAGACTGATAAGACTGGGACTCTGGAGACCACAACAGTCAGAACTTTTCATAATCACTTTAAAAGAAGTAGTTCTAAACAGGATATGTGGTTAGAGAGACTTCATGTATGTAGATTTGTGAAAATCCACCTTGAAATTACCAACTGCACACTACTGATCACCCCCCTCCTCCAGCTCAATAAGTCCCCTCCCGACCGGGCTCCAGACTCCCAAATCTTTGGTTGGAATTTCACAACCGACACCACAAACTTTCTCAATTGTTGGAAATTTCCAATCTCACAAGCGCCTTTTTATAAAACCATTTAGACATGTTTGAATCCCAATTATCTATGGACCCAAAACACAAGATTAATCAGTCAGGTGGTTCCAAGGTAGATGTTTTAATGAATTTGGTATATCAATGATTTTATTAGACAGAAAAGTGTTAACTCCCTGTAGCCCCGCCATTTCTTGACCGTTTGACCTCATTTTATAAAATCTGAATCTCAATCCTCCATACTCTATGCAAGCTAAATAGTCCAACCTCTCTTGAGAAAACATTTTAAGAATTACTATAGAGACATATAGTTATGTCCCTGGTCCCACCCTATTTAACCTGGTGACCCCATCTGAATAAATTTAAATCCCAGACACCAAAGAATCCTTCATACTAAATATCAGTAAATTAGACCTGATGGGCCTTGTGAAGGAACCATATTAAGAATTATTATGGAGGGAAACTGTCCTTCACTTGGCCCCTATTTGACCAGTTGACCCCATTATGAAAAGTCTGAATTGCAGTCAAACAAGAAAATTCCATGCTAAATAAGTCATCTAGTTCTTGCAAACATATTTTAAGAATTACTATGGAGTTAAATAGTTATGTCTCTGGCTCTGCCCTTATTTGACTTTGTGATCCCATTTTCACAAATTTGACCAGGTGACCCCATTTTGAAAAGTCTGAATTGCAGTCAAACAAGAAAATTCCATTCTAAATAAGTCATCTAGTTCTTGCAAACATATTTTAAGAATTACTATGGAGTGAAATAGTTATGTCTATGGCTCTACCCTTATTTGACTTTGTGATCCCATTTTCACAAATCTGTCACCCAAGGTAATTTCATACCAAATATAAGCAAAATAGGCCATTTGGTTCTTGCATAGAAGACATATCATGAATTACTATGGAGAGAAAGAGTAATGTAGCTGGCCTTGCACCTACTTGACCTGGTGACCCTGATTGAACAAATCTGAATCACAATCACCAATGGAGCCTCAATATTAAATATGAGCTAAATAGAGCTGGTGGTTCTTTCAAAGGACACTTTTCAAGTTTGCCAAATATGTTCTAGTGAGGTGGTGGATGTGGGAGTGTTAAATGTCCTGTTGAAAGATTTGAACAATACATATGATAGATTGTTGTTGTAATTGGGAATTAATGACCTCTAGCAGATCTCCAGGGAATGTTTATAAAAATGTAGATTTCACTTGACATGTGTCTACATGTACAGGCATATCCCGCATACAGTTGGAGCCAAAGTAAATGCTCCTAATTAATGATTCTGTCAAGAATTTGAGTAAATATTAATTTTGGGACCAGGGTGGCAGAAGCAGTGAACTTGAGTGAAGGGCCAGATGGCACAACCTTCAGAAATTTAATGGCATTAGTTTTTCAATATTCAAAAAATGTTTAAAAATATATATATAGTGAAATACAAAATTTTAAAAATATTTTAATTAAAAAAAAATTGACATTTTTTTAAAAATATTCTTTTACTTTTTAATATATAATTTTTTTCCTTTCTTTTTTGTTTGTTTGTTTTGGTTAAAAAGTTAAATCTAAATTTTTTTATTTTTTTTGGAGTTATGTCCCTGGCCACGCCCACATTTGACACAGTGACCTCATTTGAACAAATCTGAACCCCAGTCACCCAACGATCCTTCATACCAAATATGAACCCATTTGGCCTGATGGTATTTGAGAAGTCATTTTAAGAATTACTATGGAGGGAAAGAGTTATGGCCCTGGCTTCACAACTATTTGACCAAGTGAACTCATTTGAACAAATCTGAATGTGAGTCACCAAGGGAACATCCACACCAAATATGAAACCATTCGGTCTTATCATTCTGAAGAAGATGTTTAAAAGAATTACTATGGAGGGACAGAGTTATGGCCCTGGCTTTGCAACTATTTGACCCAGTGACCTCATTTGAAAAAAATCAGAATGTGAGTCACCTAGGGAACATCCACACCAAATATGAACCCATTCAGTCTTATGGATCCTGAGGAGAAGATCTTTAAAGAATTGTTGACAGACGGACAAATGGATGGATGGACGACGGACGAGGAGTGATGATTATAGCTCCACCAGAGACTTCGTCTCAGGTGAGCTAATAAAAAAGCGCCTAGTGTCCGGAAATGTTTTCCTGACCCCTGGCTAAGTTTAAAAAAAATGTTAACCTTATTCTCTGCGAGAGCATTGATGACATTCCCTAAAGCAAGAAGAGATCTGTTTATATTCGCACCCTCTCTGAGTCTAGCTCCATGATTGGTGGTAACTGTTGCTCTCTCTGACCCAGCTAAATCTATGAGACACATTTTGGCCACTTTCATCTCTGCTGTTAGATTTGCTGTACGATCTTTTTGCCTTATGAATATCTGCAAAAGAATAAAGGTGACATGTATTTAAAGATTGACTAGCAGTTAGTTATAATTCACTGTGAATTTGTTATTTATTAAACTTACGAGGTGTCCCATATCCTGGACAAGAATCTCTTTATTTATTATTCATCATATCTGAGGGATGAAATTTTTTTCTGTTTACCTCTATGGTAGCATGTCAACAGATATATTTAATTAGGCGCAATTAGTGCTGTGCGGTTAACTGTGGAATCAATTCGGTGTCAGTTATAGCAAAAAAAAACAAACAAAAATTAACGGTGCATGTAAAAATAAACCGCACTTCAGGTTATAATTTGTTTGCATACACTGTGTATCCGATTGCCAATCGGAACCACGAAAACATTGAATTTTATTTAAAAATTAAATATCCATGCACGACTTGCATGAGACTGACATGTTATGATGAAATAAATGTTTGCATGGAATGTGACCACATGCTCTCTGTGGCTGTCCCCGGGGATTTCCACACGAAGTTCCAAACTGGGAACAAAACAACTTGTTCGAGTTTCCAACCTTTGTTAAATAAATCCCTCCTGGTAGTCCCTAAATCGGCTCGATGATCAGCCCACACATTGAGAAATTTTTTTTCCAAAGAGATGCATTGGTAAAATTAATCTGAGTTGGCATTTGAACGTGGTGCTATTTATAACTGCAGGATGTCATTGGTGGTTAAAAACAATACCTGGCTGACTGACTTCTGGGCCCTAATGTGGGTGCTAACTGCGACCTTTTGTGCATGTCTATTGCCAATCTGGTTACGGTACATCAGGAATGTCTGTTCTCACTGAGAACTTTCTGATGAATGGAAACAAGCCATATTCTGAAAAATTACCCACAATTCTGCTGTGGTTAAGGAGTCGATTATTTAGGGCATTACTGTAGTGTATGCAGTCATTGCAGTGGAGTGTCTGTGTGGACTAAGCAGGGCAATCACTGTTGTTCCAAGTCCCTGCTAGTATAAGCAATAACATGTTTAATCTATTACCATTAAAGAGAACACATTAGGCACAAAATAACAATTATTTGAGTCTCACATGGGAGGGGGGGGTCGGCAGTAAAAAAGGTATGCCGTTTTTTTGCATCTGGCATTTTTGGGGAACCACCACCCCCAAAGTTTCAAATTTTTTGACACCCACCGCCCAAATTTCACTAAATTTGGTCTAAAACAGCATTAAACTCTATGATCTTGTTTAGTTCAAGTAATCTGTTTCAGAAGCTGTTTTTATTGTAAACCTAGGTCTTTGTGCAGGATATAATATTTTTTTACCCAAAATATGTATCTCCTAATAAGTATCTTGGACACTGAATGAACTAATGGTTATATATTTCTTGCTTGCAAGATTCTAGAAGAGGTTTTTAAAAATCGGTATGAAGTACAGGTCTACAGTACCCGCACGGTCAAACCCAATTAGGTTCAACTTTCGACCAATCATGTGAGTTCTTTCGCTATAAACGAGAAGACAGGTACTTTTACGGTCTTTTTAATTTCTCCCTTCCGTGTGTTTGATGCGTTTGACAGAGTGCGCGGGGCGGGAATGTTGATCCCAACTGGGAGGGCCCTATGAGTTCAGTGTCCAAGATACTTATTAGGAGATACATATTTTGGGTAAAAAAAAATTATATCTCCGTCAAAGATATCTTGGACACTGAATGAACTAATGGTTATAATTAGAATTCTTGAATAGGAGGCCACGAGGCAGATAATCAGACTATGCCCATGACTATGAAACCCACCTGCTGAAGCAGAAAAGATTTGCATCCTGTACCAAAAAGAGTTCTTGGTAGACGTGTGTAAAAAATAGACCATTGTGTCCCATATGCAGTAGCTCAGATAAACCCAAAAGCGACTGAGCCTCCTAAAAGGAAACAACACGTAGTTCATGTGCCCTAATGATCACAGAGTGAAGGTGTCCAGGATAAACATTGGTCATAGGCAAGGGAGATAACTCATTCATTCATTCATGTTCCCAATAGGATAGAGACCTACCCCCCCCCCCCCCCCCCCCCCCCCCCCTTCAGAGTATGAAGCAGCACTAGAACGACAACCAGAAGATGTTGACAGGCCCACAAGTCACGAAAGAGGGGACCATAGCAAACCGATGAGAAAACACGGTTATGATTCTACCCATTTTATAAATAGACACAACTCACTTGAAGTACAGCATGAGATCTTGACGACTCTGCGTTGGCATCTGTTGGATGCTGAGATCGATTCTGATTACCAAATTGGAGCATACATAGCAATTCCTCTGCACTTTTTGGCTACAACCATATAAACATCAGCTTTAATAATCAATTTGCAGAAATAAATATAATTTGGTCACACAACACTATGTGAATTTTAATAGCAGAATATTTTTTGAACATTCCCCAATCTGATCACAATATACAGCTAGAAGTAGAACAACACAATCGTATGAACTAGTTAACGTTATTACTTGAGTTTGTTGTGGTGCAATGGTTCATGTACGAGAACCATAGGTTTGAGTTGCACCTTGCGGCAGTTACATCAGCCATCAGCTCGCATTGCCTCACTGTGCTGTGCTTGACATGAAATATTCCTGTCGCAGGATGGATCCATCTCCACAAATGCACATACCGTATTCTCGCGGATATAAGACCAGGGGGCCTAGGGAATAAATAGCTTGAAAAGGCATGGGTGGTCTTATACCCTGGAAAAAATTGAGTATTTCGGATGTCATCACCTGGACTGGAGAAAATATGGCATTGGGCGATGGATGAGTAAGTATATTTAGCGTCAGTATATCGAACATATCTCATTTCTGCATTTCGAGGTATACGTAAACGTAACTTTACCAGAAAGCTGGGATTTCCCCACATTTAGTTTCGGTTTCGCACGTGGTCGTAACAGAATTAACGTTGAATTGGAAATCTTACACAGAAAATATGCACAGAAACGAACAGTCAAAATAACACATGTGATACATAACACAGTATAAGAATATATATAGGCCTAGAAACGTATGTAAAACTTTGTCTAGATAAATTATTTGGGAATTACAATGGGGATTTATATTCCGATAATCGTTTCGTAAACGGAGTCCTGCATTCCGTAAAATATTTAGTTTCTGTTGACATTAAAACAAGAATGTTGTGCTTCATATGTCAATCAATGGAAAGTGGGCGTTAAATTTAACTGAGAAATCCAATCGCTATTCAGAATGAGAAAACAATACAGCTTATGCGGTTACATAACTTACATTGTGTACATCAATGCATGAAAGTTGTTATATTGATTTATGGTAGGCCTTACTCATGGTAAATTTATGACATTGAATAATTAATTAGGGGAACAAAACAAATTTTAATGGCGTGTTGTTTCTTAATTTGGGCCGTTTTACCCTTGGATAGGGGTTTGAGTCTATCGTAATCGCGCTCCCAAGATCGAATCCCCATTCACGTTCGGTTTTGGAGAAATTCCTGCCGTTATCACGAAACCACTCGATCACAGTCACTTTCACAGATTTACGTTGTAGAGGCATTGTGAACAAATAAAGAAATGAAGATCTGTAGGGCTGCAACGATACACTTTGTCACAATACGATACGTATCACGATACATGACCAACGATACGATACAAATCACGATATGCAAAAACCATGTTTTGCGAGGATTTTCGATCTAAATTGCTGAAAAAAATACAGTAAATATGGGTTATTTTCGCATACGATGACCTAAAATTGTTATATTTGTGTATCGCGATAGACTTCACACGATACGATACGCGTATCGTGTGAAAGCGTATCGTGATATATCGAAATCACGATGAATCGTTGCAGCTCTAAAGATCTGGGTTTGTTTCTCAGTATTTATACCGATCATATGTTTTGATTGAAACCCACATTGCACATATGAACATGGCTTACAGTGGAATGACTAAAACAACACCGGACCGCCTTTGAAATGTGACAACAAAGGACACACAAAGCAGTGACAGCAGTTCACCTCTTGTTCACACATTGTCAGCACAAACTTACACAGGACAGTCTTAATTACCTTCAATAGTTCCTTTCCATTGATCTTTTCCGTTGATTGAACATCAGTAAAACAGGCCTACCCGGCCGGTTAATAATTGAACACAAACAAGACACAATGTCACAAAAATCTTCTTTATTGTTTTCAAATTTCAAAAGTAATCTAATCTTGAATATAGTTTCTGGTATTCATCTTTTCCACACACTCAGTACGACACCTGTCACAATCGATGAACGTCAATAATATAGGCCTACCGACCAGTTATTAATTGAACACAAGAAACAAGACACAGTGTAACATAAATCATCTTTATTTTTCTCAAATAATGGTACAGTGCATTCTGCTTTATTGCATAGCGTCGGTGCATGGCCTTTCCCATGGATGCATATAACCGAATATGCATAAAGCCGAAATCACCCCATCACCCCATTTGAGGTTCTTAAGATTGTTTAGTTTGTACAGTACGTAGTACCACGAAATGGCGAAATCATTAGATTGCTGTATCATATTTTCATCTCATACCTTGTTGTAAATTACTATTATGTCAATAAACTGATTCATTAACATCTTTATTTGTTGTTGCATGTATAAAATGATTACATACCATCATTATCACACACACAAAAACATTTTTAATAAAGCCATTTCCTGAACGTGTTATTATTTTCCCATCCCATAATTTCTATATCTATTTATAGATAATATGTATGGGAGGCCAGACCAAGCACATTCCTTGTTATTTCTATTACAGAATGGATTTGTATTGAGTACGCAACTGTGTTTAATACTTTATTTTAATTTATCAACGAACATGATAAAAACAACAATTACAACAACAACAACATTAATGAATCACATTCACGGAATCCAATTTACAAATTCTGTAATCGCACACAACTTCTGCGTCTTAGCCGGTTCGTTGTCGCTTTCGCTGGGGGTTGCAGTTGGACTCCAATTGTCGGATGATCTCATCTTTCTTTGGTTGGATACGCGAGACCTGAGACTGAGAACAACCCAGTTTCTTTGCGATTTCTGTAAGGAGAGGAAAAGATTGGTTTACAAGGAGTCAGATTACAGAATAAAAGTAGAAAAAATAATATAAAAATGATGACAGATTTATGACGCTATATTATATTAATTTGTAATAAGCTCGTAAAGAGGAATATATTTTTAAATATCTTTTACTAATTTGGTAGTGATTCAATTATGGAGAAGATCAAATAAATTGAAATAATAAATAACTTTAATAAAAGTTGAGAAAAAAAAGTTGTCAAATATTAAACTTACCAGTCTGTGTGAACTTTTGATCCAAAAGCTTAATCACTTCGTACTTGTCAGCTAAGGAAAGGTCATTGTGTTTTCGTTTTGAAGACATGGTAAATGATATGCTGTACACTGATAACCAATGGCCTTTATACTGAGAAATTTTTTGATAAAACCCGAGAATAAATCATAGTGAACCATTGTTACACTAATGAGTTGAAATCATTGAATAAACACGGCACCAGGTTTGTCGGGATGAGAAACGAAGACATTGTTGTTTTAGTTTTTGTGTCTAACAGTGATGTCAACCAGCTGTTCAGTTAATGATAAGCCATCACTATGTAAACATGTTTCTATTCATTAAATTATTGTCGGCTCAGAAACAAAGAGACCACCATGTTGGCCTTCCTTTTTGTGGCGGCGACCTTGACACTTTGTTGATATAATTCGCGGAATTTTCCTTTTTATTTTTATGAATCAAGACAAAAAAACAAATATACAAGCTTTAATAATTCATATAATTCACACATAATTAAGGAAACATACAGGAAATGTTTGTGAACAGAAGAATGTTAGAAGAAATAGAAAAGCACTTTCAGTATAGGTGGCTTCCTTGTTGGGGAATTCCCGGAAATCTATCTTCCTTTCACTATCTCGGAATTGCAACTGGAACTTCAGGTGTTTACAAACTCAACAAACAACCAAATAAGTATACACATTTTAATAAATCATGCAATTCACAAATAAATATGGAAACATAAAGGAAATTTATGTGTCAACAGAAGCATGTTAATGAGAACAGATAGAAAACCACGTGTGTTATGAAATTGAAAATTGCCGTCTTCGTTCTCGTGATGGTCATCTTCAACAACTTTGTATTAAGTTTTCCCATAAAATACCTTTTTCAAGGTAAATATTTTTACAAATTGCTATAATTTCGGCACCATGAGGTGACTTTTTACCCCTTCTCATCAACATTTTTGGCGATTTTCGTATGCATAAAAACGGAATAGATTCCAACCCTTATGCAAATAAACGATTAAAAAATAGTCTTTTTTATGAGAAAATGGTTTGGTGCATGCATATTTTATGCAAATAGCCGAAATATGCATATAAACGATATGCAATTAACTGAAATTGACTGTATATAAACCCGTTTTGGAGGGGTTATGGTTAGGGCTAGGGAGGGGTGGTCTTATACCCCGGAAAACTTACTTCTAATTAAAATACTGGGGGTGGTCTTATGCCCGAAAGTGGGCTTATACCCGCGAGAATTACGGTAGATATTTAATTTTCCGAATAAAAATAAGTCTCATATCCCTCAACTTACTTTATGTCTTGACAGTCCAGATATGACCACACCTTGGCTGGAATCTTCACGAATAGGCAGGAATCTGTGACTGTCTACAAGGAGATCTTGGATTTGTTCATTGTAAACCTACATAATAAAAAAAAACATCTGAATTTGAACCAGGTTGGGGAATACATACTGGTAACCTACTGGTATAGTATACATACTATCACTATGGTTTGGTGCCAAATATGAGAATTACCTTCAATTTCCCCTATTATACCCTCAATTAAATTTGGCAAATATTTTTATAAAATTTGGTCCAGCGTCAACCCTACTCTCAGGTGCCAAATAAACGTGCCGGCACGTTTATTAATTTGGAGCAAAAATACACACAATCACGCTTATTGTGACCCATCACGTTTATTATTTGTGGGGGTAAATCCATCACATAATGTGACATTTATTCTTTTTTGGGTGATAAACAAACGAATATAACAATGGAACGAATCACGAGTGCGCTAATGTCAATACTAGAAGTTACAAACCACTAAATAAAACTGTTTTTGGTTGGTTGAGATGCGACATCGCTTCGATATAAAACCTATTTTGGGAGGGGCTTTATATTAATAACTCATGTCAAGTTGTCAACTTTATAACGGGAATTGGGGGAGATTCATTGTCTGTTGACAAGTTTATTCCGGGAAGTTTAACAATTGCTCAGCAACCCACACGGGCCAGTGCACAGAGTGCAGTGTCCAGTGTTGATGTGACACGGGGAAAGACATACATGTACATGTAGATTGATATGATATAGAATGATACTACAGCAGCCGCGTCTCTCTGGTTAACAGTGAAATAAAATTGCAGCAATAGCAGTAAGACATCAAAGGTTTGCTGCCGGTTGTAAACGACATGTCATTGACAAAGTAGGTCACTTGCTGCATGACGTGTACTATTGAAATAGGTCATTAAAATTGAGGTCACTCAGGTCAGGTCTGTGCTTTGATCAGTGGACCACTAGCGACTGATTGATATATTTATACAATGTGTTTCAAGAAGATGGCATTGATCGTTCTCGTTCGTGGCGACCGGTGTTTACTTAATAACTGAATTGGTAATAACAATATGCAGTTTGTGTATCGAGATACCTATCATTTGAACGGCCGTATCGATGACCGTATCGTCAGTGCTGTATCGCATCAATACATCGATGTATCGTTACACCCCTATGTACATGTAGAATACAACAATCAACATGTAACATAATCTATGCCAACTATATATCATATGAGTAATATGTAATTGCACGCATGGTCATACATAATGTATGAATGGGGTAAACAAGATAGTGAAGATACATGATGCATAATACCTAAATGTCACTTCCTCCGCACAGGTATGATTCCCTGTACTATATAAATGTACACATAAGCCTTCATGGCTCGAGTTTTAAGCATACTACCATGAAAAGTAAAATCCGTAACCCAGCACATTTATTGTGCACCAGCACTATTATTCTTTTTTTGGTAAAAATGTCACCCAGCACTTTTATTTGGCCAGCACTTTTATTTGGCACCTGAGAGTACTTGTATTGGTAGTTTCTACTAGTGATCTTGAGGTAGAAATAAATGCTCAATTATACTTCTATATGTTGTATTGTGTTAGCGGGGTTTCAGCTAATATGGCAGGCCTCATTCCCCTCCCCAACCATGACCTCGTATTTGGCCACAAAACGGCCACAGACCAAGGTCAACCCCTTTTTCCCCTTGAAGGGTGACCACCAACACTGACAATTAACAGATCGCAAGGAATCATACAATTGATGCCTGAATAAGACGTGATCAGTAGCACATGCCACCTGGACAGTTGTCTACAGTCCTTGTAAAGCTTTGTCGCCAAAAGTAAAACCAATCATCACATCAAATAGACAGGTGCCATCAAAGAAAATTGCCCACGCACTCAGTTCCTGTGACTCATGATAGGTTGAATACATTAATCAAATTGAGTTGAATACAATCACTATCAATATGAGTCACAAAGAAGGCTTTATATATGCCCGGGGATCAGCTAAAAGTACTTTGTTGTATTCCACTGAGAGACCTGAAAACTCGTTCACATCGACCACACGAAAGTTAGTCGATGCTCCTGTACAAGACAATGCGCTGAACTATATATATTCTGATGATCAGTGCATGGCTGAAAAATGATCACTGTTGAGTAATAATGTCACATTTGCACCAGTTTACTGGACCTCTGGTATACCCCCTTTTGGAGCATCACACCATGTCAACACTATTGCATTGTCAGCTTTACATGAAAATCCTTGCCAATAACCAGTAATGTCAAATTTTGTGCCAGTTTACACTTTACAGTCAGGTATAAAGATCTGATGGTAGTATTGATATATATAGGCCCTATCTTCACTCTTTGGAACCTTAACCTAAGTCAACAATGCCACATGGTCATTAGTAACAGCTGAATTTGCACAAGTTTAGCTTCAGGACAAAGATTTTACAGAATGGTGGGAAATTTCCTGGAATGACAAATTGTTATTTGCTTGACTATTTCGACACAAGATTTACCATGTATGTAGACATTTTACAGAATGTCGGGAAATTTTCTGGAATGACAAATTGTTATTTGCTCGACTATTTCGACACAAGATTTACCATGTATGTAGAAACAAAATTTTTAGTTCTACTTGATACTCGGCATTTAATACCTTGTTAACCAAAAGGTTTATCGCTGTTTTCTACTTAGTAAATAATTCACTCGCATTTTAAATTATGAATTACAGGCTTTTAGTTTATTAACTGGAGATCAAAGAAACATGCTCTGTTTTAATTAGTGATGAGCCGATTGTCAAATAGAGCCTTGCGCCGATTATTTGAGATCACAATCGGCCGATTCAGGTGCCGATTCCGATTATTGTAATAATTATACCAAAATATGTTATATGCGTTATATACCACTTTGATTTGGAAGCAACAACATCAGTAATATACCAGTACACATAAGTATACGTTTGGGTAAGTATTACGGGTAGGTATGGGTGGACTTGTGAACGAATTCTTGCGTCCTGACAACCAATACACATGTTATATTATAAATGCTAAATTTACCATAGATTTATGTCTGTAAGTCGCTACTTGTTGACCCAGTATTTCCCCTCAAAATGTGCACGCGCCTTATACAACTAAGTAAATAGGGGGGTCTGAATTCTGGCTACAATCAGACACATGTGGGTTTTGGCATTCGCCGTGATGACAACTCAGAAGAGTGCATGACCATTCACACCAAAACAGGAACAAAATGTTTAATTGCAAATAAAAACAATTAAATAATATTCAACATGAGACCTCCGTCTGAGGAAGAGAATTTTTATGTTATACCACATTATCCTGAACTCAACTGTAGAGACACTGATGTCGGCTTTTAGATAAGAGGTCATTGAGGTCACTGGCTGACCTGGAAACAGTTTGAATACTGGTGATTAGCGGTCACTACGTTGAATAGTAGTTGTTAATTGGTGAACAATGGGGGTTGTTGTAAACACACTACAGTATATAATGGGTCTCATCAGGATATTTTACATATTTATTTCAATTCATTCATTATATAATTTAACTGAAGCGTGGTGAATGCAGTCAACCGCGTAATTATTTGTCAGGTGACGTGTACTTTCGGGTGTTTATACCTGTATGAGGCAGGACCTGGTTGTATATCATCAAATTTGTGTTTGGTTATACTTTCCCCATGTTTACTGGTCATTTATTCAACAAAACATCGTTAAATTTAACACAGTTTATTGAAGAAAAACAAGCACCTGATTATTATTTAGACAATCGGAAATGCCGATGTTGAAACCCGAGTACCGATTGTCATCTGATGGGCCACAATCGGCCGATTCCGATTGTCGTTCCCGATTATCGGCTCATCACTACCCTAGTAGAAATGAATGATTCCCGCAATCATCTGGGAATCATGATTTTAGGTTGCGAAGTAATTTTATGATTGCGACGATGCGTGCCATATGATTCCCCATGCGTGCCATATGATTCCCATATGATTCCCTATGGTTGCGACGATGGTTGCGATGATTGATAGGACAGAATATGATGCTTCCCATGTTTTCCAGCTGTAATCTTGATGATTGCGAAGGTTCGATGATGGTTGCGTGATGGTCGCGAAACAAAAACCATCAGAAATGGTCTTATTTCTACTAACTGGTACAATTTTAAACCCCAAACCCTATCCTTGGGTGGCAAATAGAGAATAAAATTACTATTTATTTGTACATGTATGGTATACTAACCTCTAGATAGGACATCGCCACATCACATGATTTCTCAGCTTTCATATCCTCGATTCTTTTATAGAGTTCAATCATTGTTAGATACATAATTCCTGGCTGACCATCAGACCCGAGCATCGTGTGAGTTTTACCAGCTCCAGTCGCTCCATATGCAAACACTAAAAATGCACCGAAAACATCAATCATACTACCGGTAGTTTATTAGTTAGTAAGGTAATTGCTATTGTAAGGCTACAGCCTATAATCTTCTCTAATCCTGCTTGTACTTTATACTTCTGAAACATGTTATACCATCACCAGATAGAAAACTCCAGCTGTTTATAAGGAGATATAACTTATCGGGCTACAGGAACCCAGAAGAATAGTTACGGTATATTCCAGTCCACCTGGTCTATTAACCCTTTCTATACTAAATGGATTCTCCCATTCAATTATGAAAGTACATGTATACATTGGAATAATCTATTATTATCCAGCAGGATGTTCTGAACTTCAGGTAATTTAAAAGTAGACGAAGAATTCATATTGAAATGACCTGTTGAACTTATTATCTGAACATTTCCTAAGGGAACACATTAAAAATTATAAAAATGTTAAAGAATGTAAGAAAAAATGGTAAAAAGTGTTAAAAAAAAGATTTTTTTTAGGCCAATGCATTCTCTTATATATGCGAGGCAACCTATGGTCGACTCGCATATATAAGAGAATGCATTGGCACAGGGCATAACTGTAACTATCACAATGTGGTCAAGGAGCCGGTTCCAATGATATCCATATTTGTATGGTTCTATTGAGACAGACCGAAGATATTTTAGGCTGTTGAAGCTTTATTTGGCCGGTTTTGGCCGGTTTGTTGGGTAAAGGGTTAAGAGAGATTGAACACATGTTTTCTCTGAAATCATAACTCAAATGACACTTTTTTGCTGTTTAATATCAGTTATTGTAACCAGAACATGAATCGAGAATGAAAGCAAAAAATCTGAAGAATAATTGTTTCATTTCCCCATCTAGAGCAACAGCAAAATTACACCAACAATGCACATGTAGCCACATGTACAGTTCCCTCTAAAATGTGTACATTTTTCCATCACATAAATATCATTGTTTGTCCAGCAAATAACGATCGATCGCAACTTTGTACAGGCTTGCTTTGGGTTTCAGGTTGACTTATTATCGTGCAAAATTTTCATAGATACTCTTACTCTCAGGTGCCTAATAATCGTGATGGCCTAATAATAGTGATGTGTGGGGATTTAGGCTGAAATTAATAATAGTGATGGCAATTTCACTCTATGTCTCAATTCCAAATAATAGTGATCGTTGGGAATTTTCTCAAAAATTAATAATCGTGCTGACACTATCATTTGGCACCTGAGAGTATGTACTTAGTATGCCATTGAATAGAAGTGCAGGGTGGAATAAAGCGTAGGGTTGAAATTTCTGAAAAATTTAATAATAGTGCAGGGCAGAATAGAAATGTGTGGTTGAAACATCATTTCTCACAGAAAATTTTATATCACGTAGAAGATGACAGTTGTTAATATTTAATATCTGGTCTTATGTTTTCATTGGTAAACTCTTTTTTTCAGTGTAATTTTTACCTATGCCACAATATTATCAAATGGTGGGAATGATATAAAATAATATGTGAATTTTAATAAGAGGGACGAATTCTGCAGATATGTTATTAATTGGAGATCCACTGCTAATGTTTATGGTCAGAAGACTAAGATTAGTTTTTGGCCCATTATGTCCCATCAGTCACAAATTATGTTATGAAAGCAGTGTACATAAAAAAATGTTTCATCTTCCACCAACCAAATCATGTTTTCATATCCCTACAGACTTGCCTTTATATAACATGTTTGCACCAACAACAGTTGCCATAATATCTTAGGTTTTCATGTATTGGCTCATGCAAAAATGTCCCATCAGTCACAAAATACAAAGGATTCCATGATACAGAAAACTCAAATGGCCCTGAATTGTTTTAGAAATCACCTACATGTTATATATATACATATATACAGTAAAAACAGACTTTCTTTTTCATAATATTGACTGCCAGTATCATATTGAGTACCTGCAGTTAGTGTTCAAATGATTAGTCGACAAATGATCGTCGACGTTGGTTTGTCGGAAAATCGACTCTAACTTCCATAGTATATACAGTATATAATCTCATCAGCTGGCCTTGACAATGCATGGTTTCACTAAATGTGGGTCAGAAAAGCAGCAAAGATAGCTAGTCTATGTTCAAGAAGCTTTCCAAAGTCCGAACATATGTAATAATGTTGAGCTTGACATAGAACTACGCCGAAATTCGCCAATGCGATAATTCAAATTAACCACTACTCATTTTCAATACAAGAGCAGTAACTCTATATTTGACTTCTAAAAAGCACGTGGTCCATAAACAGTAAGTATTAGGTCGTGGCGTACTTGACCGACGTATCACACATGTTCCAGGTTAATGCCACGTGGTCTATGTACGCATCATCATATATAATCATTATAATGAGTGTCACACAGTGTGTGTGTTTTCTTTTGTTTTTTTTTATTTTGAGCTGACTCTGAGACTGAGTACCGGTATCGTTTATTTTCTATACCCTGGCAGGGAAGTATTTATTTGATTTCATGATTAAACAGAAAATCCCTCAATTATTTCCTCAATTATTTATTCTCATTATCATCGTAGATTCGTAGGGAACTTATTTGCGATCGGTGGGTTTCTAGAGCACCGGTTCATTTGCAACAAAACCATGTGACGTGTCACGTGATTCAATTCTCCGATCACAGTAGAGTGTAAATATTGTGATGATGGTACGGAATTTGTAATTTTCTTTCCCATGTGTTTCATTAGTATAAGGTTGGTGATGTATTTGGCCGACTAGTCGACTCCAGAATCCCAGAGTCGTTTGAACACTACCTGCAGTTTATATTGCCTGTCTGAATTTGTCATTATTAAATAATCCTTGTATAATTCCATTGTGAACAATGACAAAAACCAACACTCTGATAGAGAATAATCAGATTGAATATTCAGTTTAACATTTAAAGGGGTACTGTACCCCAATTTTAATAAATTCCAGGTGACAATAGCGATCTAATATGAATATTATATTATAAAATAACTAATTTGAGTCAACGATGTCTACTGAAAACGTTCCGGTTAACAGGCTATCGTAAAAGTAAAATTGAATTATTTAATATAAATTCATTTATGGCTGGAGTCATAAAATGGAGAATTATGCCATTACGAGTTACTGTTCTTGAAATCGCATCTGACATGATCTGTTGCGTGTCTTTTATCGACGGCCGTTCGCGAACATTATTGGGTTGCAAACAAAACATGTTACCCGTAAAAGAAGGCCCGTTATAACCGATTCGGAAAAAGAAACAAGAGTCATAAAGCGTCAAGTATTTCATAGGGAGTGAGATTGTTCGATGGAAGAGATTTAATGCATCAATCAAAGCTGTGAGCAATGAACTTCCGGTTCTTCCTGCAACATGCGTCTTCTCCGGTGAAGGTAAAAAATATGGCGCATAGTTTGAAATCGTAATATTTTTCTTTCCAAGATCAACATTTTCTTTGCTAAATTAGGTTTATACGAAACTCATATAACACGAACATTTCAATGGGAGTAAATAAAAAAAATCGCCTATGTTTGTGTACAGTACCCCTTTAAGTATTGCATATCATGATCAAGTGTTAATTAGTGATGGCCTGGAACAAGAATCATTTGCTACATGTGAAGCTGTCCAACACTGATATGTTACTGTTAAACATGGACATTTCTGTTTATTAACAAGTGCATCGCTAGGGTGTGGCAAATACACCCTTTAGCCATTTTGAATTGTACTAGTGCAAAATAAAATAATAATTTGAGCTTACAAAAAATGTCTAATATATCCATAATTTCAATGCCAAAATGCAGTCAAATTCTAAGTCTAAAATGGCCGTAACTTGTGTAGAAATAATTGGACGGAACCCATATTCGAACTTGGCTTGTATCTTTAGCTGGGAAATACACATACTGACTTCGGTTTAGATAAAATAATCCTAACTGAAGTTATTGGTTAGAAACCAAAAATGTTAACAGACCTTCAAATTCTAAGTCGAAAAAGGGCCGTAACTCATATTCGAACTTGGCCTGTATTTTTAGCTGGGAAATACACATACCAACTTTGGTTCAGATAAAATAATCCAAACTAGAGTTATCAATTGGAGACATACCATACTGATTATATAATAGGACCTTTTTTTCAAAAGGGAATATAAAAACAATATAAATTCTAACAAACAGCGAAGTCGCAAAGATGGTGAGAATTTCTTCAAATATTTATATATGACTCTTAACTAGCTATGTACCGGCACCAATTTGTCGCCAATTTTCATCTGTATCAACCGATGCCATCATTGTGTACAGAGGGTTTTTCTTCTATATACCAACATGTACATACTAATCAACATGATCACCTTAGTATGTTCTTATCTCCAGCCAAACACAAACTGAAAATCCTAGCATATTAGTTCTGAATAAATTATTTTATTATTAGGACTGTTTCAATTCAAATTTCATTGTGATTGTTGCCAAGATTCAAATCTATGGTGTTTAAAAGTCAGCAATGACTTCCTGTCCAGAATACTGCAACAAAAAATGTAGAAATTGATACGTGTCCCATCAGTCACGAAAATAATGTCCCATCAGTCACGCCAAATACCACTCCATGGTTTTGAATGGGCATGGTCATGGAAACATAAACAATATAAGGGGGGAGAAAAATGCAATAGTTATATATTGAGTCAATTAGACGTGAGTGTAACATTTAATATTTGTTATATGTTGTGCTCCTTTGCTTGAGGGTACTCAAAAGTCATGTCCAAACAGTGTCCTATCAGTCACACGACGTACAATCAAACTATTTGTCCATTTTATACTTCCTCATTGAAGCAGTACTAAATAGTGTTAGAGAGCGGTTCACACTCTTCAAGAAACACATATATAATTATATGAAGCATCACTCAAATTTAAATAACAAGGGGTCCAAAAAGCAGATTTTCAAGCTTGTCCCATGAGTCACAAGTGGAATTGACCATGTGTTTTGTGAGCATGCTTTACACAGTTAATTTAAATTAACTTAATTATGCTAATGATTCATTGAATTAAATTAATGACTGCAACTAATAGAAAATGGAAGAAGATTTTGCATATTTGTACCGTACATGGAATTTTTCCAGGTGGCACGAAAATAAAACCGGATGCGGACTAATTTTGCAAAATGAATAAAATGAAAACCGTCGGGATCTCCCAAATAGGGTCACCGGTAACACAGGTCTTTTTTTTTTTGGCCTTAGTAACAGGAGTGACGTGTTTTTTAACTACTTTGCTGATGTCATGTTGCCATGGCAATAGGAAAACAATTCCAGCATGGCGAAGCAAACCCTAATTCATGGTGAGACATCAGGTTCGACATGGAAATGTTTTTTTCTGTGAATTTGAACTTTTAATATCGTGTAATGCAATCCCCAAAATTGTACTGTTTTCAAATATTCACCCAGATACTGCTTGCAACCGGTATGTGGTGGGTGGAACGTGGGGGTCCTAGCTATCATAGCTATGTTGATTTGGGGTGAAGATAGGGTTTATGGGATGTTCTCATAAGTTTTGGTCAAAGGCAGGGATGATAAAATCCACAAATAATACAGATTATAGTCCAGTCCAAAGTTTGTATAATATTATACTGAATATTTCCAGTTGTAAGATGAAGTAGGGACATAGTCACAATGGAAAATTTAAGTCATATCATACACATTATGTTGTATTATTGGACTGTTCACTCCCTTTCCCTCAAATCAAATGAAGTTTCAAAACTGTCTTAAAAGTTAGATATTAATGTTACATATGTATAAACAAAAGTTCAAAACAATTTATGTCCCATGTTCAATTACCATGAACTGTATTTTAAAATTAAACTATATGACCTCATTTTAAAATTGTTTATACAATGCACAACAATCTTTAACTCCTCAAAATACGCTTGTAATAAACTTAAAAACAAAAAAAACAAAAAAAAACAAAAAAAACAAGAATAGTTTGTTTTGTTTGTTTTGGTTAGAACTGTCAATAAAAAGGTTGCACAAGCGGGGTTTCAGCACTATGTGCGCGGGCCTGAGAAACTGACTTTGCGTGGCCTTTAAAGAACCACATTATTTATTTCCCCAAGTGGAAACACAGATCAATACCTGTACATAATCTTTCCTAACATATAATTTTATGTATATACAACATGCAATGCTGAGTTATTAAAAGTTTAGTCAATATTGTTTTGAGATGAGAATATAAATGTATAAATTCATACCTGAACAATTATATCCATTGAGAAGTCCATCTAACACCTGTTTGGTTGTATCTTCATAGACACTGTATGTTGCATCATCTGCTCCGAACACACGATCAAATGCAAATCTCAGGTCCTTACATCGCCTCTGTCGAACATCCCGCCGAGGACGTTTAGCTTTGAAAGCTGAGTAATCTGGAGATGCTGATTCATCTGGATCAAAAGCAAGAATGTTTTCGTTCATCTGCCGAACAACAACTGGATAGTTTCCTTGTGACTCAACTTTATTTTCTGGCCGAATACGAACCACCACCTTGATGTTATCTTTAGAATTTGGCAGGCCACCAGGGGTGACCATACCAGTTTGATTTGCTTCATTGTATAATCGCTTTCGACCATACTTCTCCATATTCTGTAAGCATCAGCTGGAATAAAATATATAAACTTTAACCCTTCAATGACTGGAGCTTCCTGAAATTTGCAAAAACTCTGTCTGTAGTTAAAGACAAAGCCGTGGCATCATGGTCCTTTCTTTGATCGAGGATGAAAGGAAATCTCGCAGAGAAAGTGACGCCAAGTAATCATAAATCATGTTCACTCAACCAGTTACGATGTAGCAGGTGCACAATTTCTGGACAATGCTGACGTAATTCTTTTTTGATGTTACCGCGAAGTTTGTGGATGAGAGATACAGATACCGTGATCAGCATGACAGAGATTCGAAACACTCAACGTAACGGCATGTGATTGACACACAGTAAGTTACCGGTACATCAAACAGTGGAGCATGTGCATGTCTCCAGATACCATGGGGGTTCACGGTAGGTGAAAAGTCTCCATTTAATTTTACTGTACGAATAATGTATGTTCTGCATTGTATGCAGTACCAAATTGCTCA
The DNA here is from genome assembly GCA_032622095.1 of Siphonodentalium dalli. Lineage (NCBI taxonomy): Eukaryota > Metazoa > Mollusca > Scaphopoda > Gadilida > Siphonodentaliidae > Siphonodentalium > Siphonodentalium dalli. Next base: position 63,766,920 of record CP136067.1, read on the forward strand.
AACTTATTTGGGTCCACTACCGCTGTATAAGTTCGAACTACATGTACAGTAAAATCTAGCGTCCATCTCGCAACTGAACATTGTAAATTCTCTGACAATAGACCGACGTATTGCGCTTGGAAAATATTTGATTTTGCTACCTCAACAGTCACTGGGCATGTGCGCGTCCGTGATTATTGTCGGGTGGCATTGTTTGATCTCTTGCAACGTTTAGCAGTTGCATGCATTTGCTGTACTTGGCAGTTCAGGATACAAATTATTTTCACGTATTCTGATCTAATCACGATTCGGGTGAAACGCATGCGTGTTTGGCATTTGAAATGGGAAAAGTATGCCTCTATATAATAAGTCTGTTTGGTTCGCGCAAGATAATTATACACAAATCTGATAATCTGAGTAACAAAATAACACTAACTAAATTGAAAGTGTTTGTTGCAAAAACAAAACATACTGAATTCCAAGATGATTTAAATTGTTTTGTATGCTCGTTTGTTTGATACACGAGTTCAGTCACTCGGTAAGAAAATCAGGCTCACACTATTCTGTATTGGCAATACAGTTCACGAAGACTGTCGACGAACGCGATTTGTTTGCAGATTGGCAGTCACACATCGCCTCCCATCATTAACCTTGTTAAAAAAAAATGTATCATTCTATCGTTACGTGTGTGACATTTAGAGGTTTTTAGAGCCTTTATAATCAAGATAACTTTAATTTTATAAAATTATTTTAGTCAAGGGATGCTGCATTTTATTTGCCAGAGGCTAGTCCACGACTTTTGAGACATATTTTAAACTCATTGTGTACCATAAATGTTTGGCAAGACATTATTTGGTGCGTTACGTGTGTGACGCACAATAATCAGTTTTTTGCATGTCCTCTTTTTGAGTCTATATTCCTGTGAAATAGTAAGTCTAGAATATACAATAAATGTCACGTTTGAATGGAAATATGTTCAGCTATTCAAAAAATAGTTTCTGAACTGTCAACACCAAACCACCTTCCATTCCAAGGCTTATGACCACCAAAGAGGCGGCGTTACGTGTGTGACACAAAAACGTTACGTGTGTGACGCTGTGAAATTGCTATTAGATTATTGGAATTCAATACCCTCAATCATATATAATTTGGCCAATAAGAGTAGTGTGATCATGTACATGTGAAAGAGGGCACTAAGTTGGGTTAGATAGATCCTGGGTTTTAAATTTATGTAATGTTAAAAGTTTTTTAAGTAGTGGACAAAAATGGTCATGCAAATGTTTAAAATTGTACAACCATGACCGCAGTTACAAACTCAGCCGTCAGGACCATGTAAAGGTACTAGTAATCCAATTAATTTGCACTATGAGCATGGGATAGGTTATCGAATTATTGATAATCAAAAGATTCTATAGTTTGACAATCAACTTAATATTCATCAACATGTACATCTAATTCACTTATAAGTGATCCATGTGGAAATCCACAGAACATACCCACATATATCAGGTAGGAAGGGGTGGTATAAATGATGTAAAAACATATTCTGGGGGTGTTTGCGTCATAAAAAGGGCTAAATTCTCCTTTTCACACCTTTTTAATTTTGAGATATAAAGCCAACACATCATCTCAATAATAGTTTAAATGACATTCACATTGCAGAAACACTGTATTTAAGTACCCAGGACTCCATGGATGCTTTAAAGGGCTTACTATTAACCCTGGTCATGTCTGCATTGAGTTTAAACTGAACAGTACCTTATGCTTAAGACCCTTCAATGTGCCCTTATTGCGCATAATTACTTCAGAATGATAAAATGAATGAATTTAAGATAAAAACATACATGTGTAAAATACATTTTCTTGATATTTAGAAGTTTCTTCAATAAAATAAAGCCAAAAAGAAACCTGAGTTGTGTGGTTTGTGACTGGTAATGGTTGATTGTATAATGACACACACGTAACGTTACGTGTGTGACAGATATCGGAAGCACTGCAAAAGTCGGTAAAAAGTATTAATATCTTATTTTATGATGATCAGTGCTTCACCCAAACCATAGAGTCACAGAATATAGAAAACTACGATGTATGTTCATGTAGTTTTTAAAAAATTAAAACTTTTAATGTTAAATCGTTACGTGTGTGACAGATGATTAGTCATGGAGATGTTGATGAATAAATGTTCAAAATTTTGAAAATGTGGGTATGTTTTATATTTTTTTTTATTGGAAAAATATACACAATGTATTGCCGCAAAATTCTAATGTTTACTATCAATAACCTTCATGTCACAGCTTACGTGGCCACTCTGATAATTATGCAAAAATAATAGAGTTGGGTACAACTATTTCAAACAAACCAAATATATACAAACAGGTAGGCAACAATATAGTTTAATACCATTTTGGAAAGCTGAAAATCTGTACTTTTGAACGAATCAAGTGCCAGGATTATTCAGCATGTTTGAAATTTTGCCATTTTTTACAATTTTGGGATACCTAATGGTAGAATGACCCCTCTTGACTTGTGACAAAGTGATTGCATTTTGTTGACATGGAGATGCTGATTTTGCATGAAAAGTTATACGGCAATCAATGTTGGACATATCAGTGTAATATTAAATAACTCTCTTAGTCTTATACCTTGAAAACTATATTAAATGCAATATTTATCACCAAAGATGGAATATCTGATCATTCTCAGAAGTAGCAATCGGATGTTGCTCAAACACAGAACTAAACTTTTGATTGGTGTGTTAAAATAAGTAAATGAAAGTGTCAATTAGTGATGAGCCGATTGTCAAATAGAGCCTTGTGCCGATTATTTGAGATCACAATCGTCCGATTCAGGTGCCGATTCCGATTATTGTAATAATTATACCAAAATATGTTATATGTGGTATACTACTTCGATTTGGAAGCAACAACATCAGTAATATACCAGTACACATAAGTATACGTTTGGGTAAGTATAAAGGTAGGTACTAGTATGGGTGGACTTGTGAACGAATTCATGTGTCCTGACAACCAATAGATACACATGTTATATTATGCTCAATTTACGTAGAGTTATGTCTATAAGTCGCTACTTGTTGACCCAGTAGTTCCCCTCAAAATGTGCATGCTCCTAAAACAACTGTACCGGTAAGTCAATAGGGGGTCTCAATTCTGGCTACAACACAGACACAGGTGAGTTTTGGCATTCGCAGCGATGACAACTCAGAAGAGTGCATGACCGTTCACATCAAAACAGGAACGAAATGTTTAATTACAAATAAAAACAATTAATATATTAATAATTATTACCGGTGTATTTATCCCTATCCAATTAATAAAATACAAGCGTTCAACATGAGACCGCCATCTGAGGCAGGGATTTTGATGTTATACCACATCATCCTGAACTCAACTGTACATAGAGACAATACCATGGAAACCAGGTACCAGTATAACATGCAACCTTGGGCATGATACAACACTTGTTTAATGTCTGCAGGGTTTTTTTTATGTTTATAGATAAGAGGTCATTGAGGCTGAACTGATTATCAGTTTGAATACTGGTGATTAGCGGTCACTACGTTGAATAGTTGTTAATTGGTGAACAATGGTGATGTTGTAAACACACTATACTATATTTGGGTGAATATTTGAAAACTGTACAATTTGGAAGATTGCATTATGCGAAATTCAAAGTTCGAATTCACACAAAAAAACATTTCCATGTCGAACCTGATGACTCACCATTAATTAGGGTTTGCTTCGGCACGCTGGAATTTTATTCCTATTGCCATGGCAACATGACTTAATCAAGCAAAGTAGTAAAATATGTCACTCCTGTTACTAACAAACAACACTCAGCTTACACCAATAGCAGTCATTTCATACGACTAAAATATATTTATTGTTATTACCTTTTGTTACTTCTTGGAAATAATTGAGCTTGAATAAGCTCATCATAGTGAATATGTTTAAAATCTCTATAAGCATGGGTCAACTCACACATTTATTGCATAAAAGTACAAAACTGATTACTCTGTAGGCCATGAACTTAAGAGTTCCAAGTTTATCAAATTTGCATAAGTAACGGCACTTTGTACCAATCCCAATATAAATAATAACTGTTTTCTTTGGATGAGTTTTTTTTATAAAATATAGATATGCACTGGTAACAGGAGTGACATTGGTAACAGGAGTGACATTTTGGTAACAGGAATGACCCTCCTGGTTTTCACAATGTTGCCATATACGGTGAATTTTGGTACACAATAATGTTATATCACTCAAGAATCTTGCTTTTGTATGTGATCATCTTCAGTAAAAACTCTATGTTTGGCCAGGTCAACACTCTGGCTGGCACTCGACTGGTGGGCATCAACAGATGGATACAACTCATAGGCTGATTCAGATAAAGAATAGGTTTTGGTTTTCACAATTCACCCTGTATAAATTGATCTGTCTGTGGTTTATCAGAAACAGGGTTGTTCTTTATAGATTTATATTTGGTGTAACAATAAATAATATACACATGTAATATAATATAACTTATGAACACAAAAATGTATCAACGATAATATGTTTATTCGAGTTTAACTCTTTCGCTGCCAAACACGCATAAATGCGAACTTCGTAGACGCTGCCAATCGCGCATTTTTGCGAATTTGGTATGTAGTCTAATGTATGGGATATAACTCTATTCCTTCCGGCATGTTTGACAGTGTACAATGTATTTATCTGTAGTACTGTTGCGCGCGAACAATTTAAAGCGACAATGTCCTCAAGGTCATGCTATTTCTGACGTTATGGATGTACAGTCAGAGCCGGAATACTGCGTCATTGTTATTAGCACGTGGTTATCAGTCGAAAATGGCTGCTCGCAAAAGACTCAGGACTGAAGAAGTTATTGTTATTACCTCTATACTCTAATGATCGAGGGGCGCCTGTGGCGCATAAGTTACTTATACCTATTATTTGTGTGGGCAGTAGCCTCTATTATAGGGGCGCCAGCGGCGCATAAGATACTAGGGTGGCGGGATGGGGTGGTGGGTGGGTAAATAACCTCTATACTCTAATGATCGAGGGGCGCCTGCGGCGCATAAGATACTTATACCTATTATGTATGTGGGCAGTAGCCTCTATAGGGGCGCCTGCGGCGCATAAGATACTATGGGTGGCGGGATGGGGTGGTGGGTGGGTAACTAACCTATATACTCTAATGATCGAGGGGCACCTGCGGCGCATAAGATACTTATACCTATTATTTATAATACACCTTTACTGGTTTTGAACAACCCTTGTCTATTGTGTCGTTTTCCAGTGGTGATAACAGGCCACTAAATTAATTATGCTGGTGAGTTGACCATGCGTACGCCCGCGTGACCCATATAATTCACATAAATCATCGTAAAACCCAATTTCCTGAAATTCAAGATGGCCGTCAAGATCACGTGACTTATAAGGGGCGGAGCAAGGTCATATTTCCCCCTGCAGGTATATATACATATATGGGTATGGTTTATATATTATATATATCTATATTTGGAATTGTACCTATCAGGGAATATTCAAGCAACCAAAGCACGAACTCAACAAAGTGCGCCATTGTATCCCATTTTGCTACAAATAGGTGGCAACTTGCATAAATCCAAGATGGACGCCAAGGTCACGTGACCTATTTTATGTCCAAAGTGGGTTCATATACGTTACTCCCGTGTACCTTACTGTTGGACATCGTATAATTGGGTTGAATATTAGAAAACAAAGAACACACCCATTCATACCCACACAAACTGTACATATACAGGCAAATAACCACTAATCCAAGATGGCCGCCAATGTCACGTGACCTTGGTGGGCGTGCCCACAGCGGCATTCGACAGGGTATACCTATGTCTATATACATGTGAAGTTTCAACTAATTATATTAGAAACTGCTTGAGATATAATGTATTACCCATATATACCTGAAATACATGGATATATGTACAGGATGCGTGGCACTGGGGCTACGTCTGTGGTGGCGGGTGGCAGCGAAAGAGTTAATGAACGAAGTTTAAAAACAAAAATTAAAAACAAAGTTTAATGAACGGAACAAAGTATAATATGAATATGAACGAAGTTTAATGAACGAAGTTTTAAAAAAGATTTGCAAGGCTTGCAAATGAAATTAAGATCGATGGACCCTCGTTTGGCATGGAAGTACTGGATGTGGTCGATTCCGGTGTCACATAGTCGGTTTTGCCAGCGGCTACAAATATCACAATCAATGGCATGTTGCTTTGGTCGCACCTCCAATTCGCAGTAAATGCAAGAAAACATACTTGCAGAATGAAGATAACCCAAACTCAATCTTTGAGTTAATGGGCAATTCCACGGAAAGTGAAACCTTGGGGTCAAAAATTTTAACCTGCAGAAACAAGCTATATTTGTTGAATTATAAATCTATACGATATGGTATTTGATGTGAGTGAAAATACCAAGTCAAAAACCTTTGTAATAATTTGATAAAAATGTGCCAATTTATGCACACAGAAACTCAACATGTCAGCACTAAATTTCATGTTTTTTAAAACAATTTAAAGCTACCTAATTGTTTTCATACATAAAAATAAAAAATATTTTATGTATTCTACAGTGAGTTTCCTACAACGATAAAATGAAAGAAGTTGCCTGAAATTGTTTGATATTTATTAAATGAGGTTTTGTTTTTGGTATGCCCCACATGTACGTCCGACACCAAAATCTAGCCAAAAGTTTTCTTGTGCTTGGAATATTTCACATAGAGTAAAGATACTTTTGGACAAAAGCAACTTTATCATTTAGAATACTGATATAAATTTTCACATCAAAGCGATCCTCATCTGGTGAGATAGGTCGGTGTCGGACATACACGAGAACGGTTTCGGACGTACACACCCTGTAACGGTAGCATGTACATTGCAAAAAAGTCTGGGCCAACCACACTTTATGTAAACTTAGGTAGGGGAATAATTTAATGGTTGACATTAAATGGAAGAATTAGGAAAGGTGCTAATTGAAATGTCTAAGTAAGACAAGATGTAAATGTGAAGAGAGACCAAAAAATTAATATTGGTGGAAGTAGAACCTGTAGCCCGCGTCAATTTTGAAATCCAAGATGGCCACCAGTGGCCATGTTTTTTGGCTAAATGACCCCCAAAATGACTCCTCCCATCTACATGTCAATATCAACATTCAATGGAATCCTGGCCATTATATATAAAATGATTTTGTATTTCACTAGTGAAAATGAAATACAAGCCTGAACTATTTTTCGTTTCCAAATATACTCTTATTCATTGAAACTGAATCCTCTTTGGGATGTCGCAGTCATATTCCTACGCCAATCCAACTCGTTATGTAAAACACTCCTCAATCCCAACAGGCATTACATTATGTGTATTTATTATATGACTATATGGATTTTCTGCTTCAAATACCATAATAGTATCGTGATTGTTTCCAGAATGCTGGAAAAGTCAGTGTATAATCCTAACTAGGTCATTGTATTTAACCCTATCTAGATCACGTGCGCCGCACGATTAGGCTTATTTCCGGCCGATATTAGCGCGAGTTATTAGCTCAACTTTACTTTGTAAAGTTTGAGCTATTGCCATGGATTGGTATCCGTCGTCCTTGTGTGCGTCAACAATTTCCTTTAGCACGGGCTACAGTTCGTACCTTTGGTCCGATTATTATGAAATTTGTCATGGATGTTGACATTAACATGTAGATGGGAACGAGTCATTTTGGGGTCATTCGAAAAAAAAACATGGCTGCCATCGGCCATCTTGGATTTCAAAATTCAATCCATTAGCACGGGCTACAGGCCGTACTGTTCGTCTTATTGTCATGAATGTTAACAATGACATGTAGATGGGAACGAGTCATTTTGGGGTCATTCGGCCGAAAAACATGGCCGCCAGCTGCCATCTTGGATTTTACTCTTTGTATGACTAAATCCTTTAGCACGGGCTTCAGGTCGTACCTTTAGTCTGATCATCATAAAATTTGTCATGAATGTTAACAATGACATGTAGATGGGAAAGAGTCATTTTGGGGTTATTCAGCCGAAAAACATGGCCGCCAGCAGCCATCTTGGATTTTACTCTTTGTATGACTAAATCCTTTAGCACGGGCTTCAGGTCGTACCTTTAGTCTGATCATCATAAAATTTGTCATGAATGTTAATAATGACATGTAGATGGGAACGAGTCATTTTGGGGTCATTCGGCCAAAAAACATGGCCGCCAGCAGCCATCTTGGATTTTACTCTTTGTATGACTAAATCGTTTAGCACGGGCTACAGTTCGTACCTTTAGTCTGATAATCATAAAATTTGTCATGGATGTTAACAATGGCACGTAGATGGGAACGAGTCATTTTGGGGTCATTCCGACAAAATACATGGCCGCCAGCAGCCATCTTTTGATTTCAAAATTTAATTCATTAGCACGGGCCACAGGTCGTACTGTTCGTCTTATCATCATGAAATTTGTCATGGATGTTAATATTGACATGTAGATGGGAACAAGTCATTTTGGGGTCATTCGGCCAAAAAACATGGCCGCCAGCAGCCATCTTGGATTTTACTCTTTGTATGACTAAATTCTTTAGCACGGGCTACAGGTCGTACCTTTAGTCTGATCATCATAAAATCTGTCAAGAATGTTAACAATGACATGTAGATGGGAACGAGTCATTTTGGGGTCATTCCGCCGAAAAACATGGCCACCAGCAGCCATCTTGAATATTACTCTTTGTGTGACTAAATCCTTTAGCACGGGCTTCAGGTCGTACCTTTAGTCTGATCATCATAAAATTTGTCATGAATGTTAACAATGACATGTAGATGGGAAAGAGTCATTTTGGGGTTATTCAGCCGAAAAACATGGCCGCCAGCAGCCATCTTGGATTTTACTCTTTGTATGACTAAATCCTTTAGCACGGGCTACAGTTCGTACCTTTAGTCTTATCATCATAAATTTTGTCATGGATGTTAACAATGGCATGTAGATGGGAACGAGTCATTTTGGGGTCATTCGGCCGAAAAACATGGCCCGCCAGAGGCCATCTTTGATTTCAAAATTTAATTCATTAGCATGGGCCACAGGTCGTACTGTTCGTCTGATCATCATGAAATTTGGCACGGATGTTAATATTGATATGTAGATGGGAATGAGTAATTTTGGGGTGATTCGGCCGAAAAACATGGCCACCAGCAGCCATCTTGGATTTTACTCTTTGTATGACTAAATCCTTTAGCACGGGCTTCAGGTCGTACCTTTAGACTGATCATCATAAAATTTGTCATGAAAGTTAATAATGGTCATTCGGCCGAAAAACATTGTCACCAGCGGCCATCTTTGATTTCAAAATTCAATCCATTAGCACAGGCTACAGGTCGTACTGTTAGTCTGATCATCATGAAATTTGTCATGGATGTTAATAATGACATGTAGATGAGAACGAGTGATTTTGGGGTCGTTCGGCCAAAAAACATGGCCACCAGCAGCCATCTTGGATTTTACTATTTGCATGACTAAATCCTTCCCGTGGGCTACAGGTCGTAGCTTTGATCGGAACTTCATAAAATTTGTATGACTAAATCCTTTAGCACAGGCTTCAGGTCGTACCTTTAGTCTTATCATCATAAAATTTGTCATGAATGTTAACAATGACATGTTACGTAGATGGGAACGAGTCATTTTGGGGTCGTTCAGCCAAAAAACATGGCCAAAGCAGCCATCTTGGATTTTACTCTTTGCATGACTAAATCCTTTGGCGCAGGCTACAGGTCATACCTTTTGTCTGATCTTTATGCAATTTATCATGAATGTTGACATGTAGATGGGAACGAGTGATGTTGGGGTCATTCGGCCAAAAAACATGGCCGCTGGTGGCAATCTTGGATTTCAAAATTAAATCCATTGGCGAGGGCTACAGGTTGTTCTGTTAGTCTGATCATCATGAAATTTGTCATGGATGTTAATATTAACATGTAGATGGGAACGAGTGATTTTGGGGTCGTTCGGCCAAAAAACATTGCCGCCAGCAGCCATCTTGGATTTTACTATTTGCATGACTAAATCCTTTCCCGCGGGCTGCAGGTCGTACCTTTGGTAGGTTCTTCATGAAATTTGTCATGGCTGTTGACATTGACATGTAGATGAGAACGAGTCATTTTGGGGTCATTCGACCAAAAAACATGACCACTGGTGGCCCATCTTGGATTTCAAAATTAAATCCATTGACGCGGGCGGGCTACATGTCATACTATTCGTCTGATAATCATGAAATTTGTCATGGATGTTAATATTGACATGTAGATCGGAACGAGTCATTTTTGGGTCGTTCGGCCAAAAAACATGGCCGCCAGCAACCATCTTGGATTTTACTCTTTGCATGACTAAATCATTTGGAGTAGGCTACAGGTTGTAGCTTTGGTCGGATCTTCATAAAATTTGTCATGGATGTTAATAATGACATGTAGATGGGAACGAGTTCTTTAGGGGTCATTCGGCCAAAAAAAAAACATGGCCACCAGCAGCCATCTTGGAGTTTACTATTTGCATGACTAAATCCTTTGGCACAGGTAAGACATTTCAATCAGCATCTTTCCTATTTCTCCATTTACTGTAAACCATTAAATTATTCCCCTACCTAAGTTGAGCTACAGTGTCATTGACACTTTCATTTTTTTAATGTGCTGACTTTATTTTAATTGATTATGTGTCATATAATAAACCTTTTACTACTGCAGTGATTACATCTGGTCGTCGCATCACATCTCGTTGACCGGGTGAGATCACATGATCAAACTCGCCGCAGCTCATTTGATCCTGTGATCTCACCTTGTCAGCTCGATGTAATACTATGCCCAGATCTATATATTCACTGCAGTGGTAATATGTATATACTATACCCGACGCCGTGATATATTTCGCAAACTGAAAAACATTGGACATCCTATATTATTTATACCATTATTTTGAAGGTAAAAAACCGTTGGACCATTTTTTTTTTAAATTACACATTTCTCTAAAAGATCACAGGTACATGTATAGCCAGCCATTCAACCTGTTAATTAATAATAAATCATCGCCATTAGAAATTTCATAAATAATGTGATTTCTTGTAGGCGACAGAAAATATGTGGTCTTCATTTAATTTTAATATGACATAAATATCAAGAAAATCAGTAACGGCACAGTAGTCCAAAAGTTATAAGTCTATATACAATATAGACCCCATGAAAATAATGGCTCAATGGGTATTTTGCAATAGAATGTTTTGTTCAGCTTTAACCAATTTTAATGTCGCTGGTATGAAAATGAAGTTTAACTGATTCTTGTTAGTGAATTTATGTCCATATTGTTTGCAGTAAAAACGAAGGATAAATTTTCGAGGCATATAAAAACACTGGTCCAGCTGATGGTTTTATATGTAATTTTAGTATCTATATACCAATGTTAAGCAAAGTGACCCCCTGTGGCCTATAACTATTTATATGCCACTAATTATCGGCCTCTCTGATCAATATTATATCGGAATGTGTCCATTTCGTCTCAGATATGTGCTGTTATAATATCGTAGGCGACTGTTTTTGTTCTTTTTCAAAACATTGCCGAACAAAATAACGAACAGGGTTCAACAAAAAGCCCTGTTTGGAGTTATTTTACGCGTCTAACTGGAGACGACTCCAAAAACTGGAGACGACTCCAAAAAATGTCGCTGCTTAATATGTCATAAAAACGTATCAGAGCATGCAAATACCAGCAACCTGGCCAGACAGTCGAAAAATAAACCAAGTAAATGGTATGAACACTTTGATCGTCTGGACATTCCGATGTGACGTAATCTGGGCAAACCATGTGCAGCTTGTAAACTATGTTGCAACATCAAAGCGATCACACCGCAGTCATTGAATGTGGGTCAATCATGCACGTGTCAAGAATTGTTACACAGTCAGGTCAAGGACGCCCACTGTTTGTGAATTTGCTGTTTGCGGTTGAATTCTCAGATACTATAATGCATATAATATGATAAATATGTTTTAAACATGTCAGAAAGGGGTGAACATTGAACAGTGAAGATGGGGGTGTTTATTTTTTTAAATACCGAATTGTATCATCTTTATGATCTTATCGCATTGGATTCATTTTGCGTCGGCATTTTGTCCCGTTGTTTACCGGTGATCGCAGTTCCTTCCTCAAATATTCAACGTTATTGGGACATTATTGACTCTAATTACGGTTACTTTGAAAGTATATACTCAAATTGTATGTATTTCAGTATAATTTCACTATCTAGTAAAAAAAAAACGAAAACCGAACCGAAACCGAGGTTTTTTCTCCCAAAAAAAACGAAACCGAAACTAAAAAATCAAAACCGCCCATCTCTACATCAAATGTTTGTTTTGAAAGCATTAACCTTCACCACCTTATTAAAGTGCCATTAAGTTGTCAAAACATCGTGTCATTCTTTACTTCTGTCCACGCATTGACATAATTAATGAATAAACACATGTTTTGTTGGTCAAAATCTTTAATAATATACCGGTATCATCAAAGAACATAATTACTATTAACAATTTCTCGTCTCATGGGCGGGTATACCTGTTCCCGTACTGAACACTGAATAATGATGAACAATAAAGATATACTCACATTTCGTCAGTGTTATTCAGATTTTTGGCTTGGAAGCAGTTGGTTACAAATTTCATTGCTCAGTAAAGCTATTTGGGAACTGAATTTGATGGGTCAATTAAGTTATATAATGTTCACTCAAGTCAGCTGGGATTATGACCAGCAGGTGCTGACCAGGAGAATATTATACATGTATCCTGATTGGTGACCTAGTTTCTGCAAATTCTGGGCTATGGGGTACCCCCCAGATTGAGGATTACACAGAACTTTCATTTGGTCAAGAGATTCACAACACACCACTGTCCACAGATATTAACACTTAACTGTCACCTCACAACAAGCGATGTCAGGCAACTTGCAAGTTTAAAAGTTACTCAATAATTTGTAAACAATTGGTTCTTAATCTTTGTAATTTTATCAAATATGTACACAGGATCTTCCCAATACCTCAGACATTAACACCTTAATTGGTAAGGTAGACAATTTAGATAAAAGCACAAGAATAAACATTCAAAAGGTGGTATGTGACTTCATTAGAACCACTGACATTAGTATTTAGACCATAACAGGTCAACTGAGATGATGCACACACAATCAACAATGATTACATGGGACAGTATGGTGAGATTACCATACCATGATCCGGACAGCCTTTGTGGGATTCCCTATGCTTTCAAACCACTTTCATACTTTCGATGAAGGAATCATATGAACAGGGGTGTGTCCGCATCTATTTACCCCACTTTCTAATTTTATACTCTATGTACAGTTCTTTTCCTGAACTTTAATAACTCTGTGTCAGTATGCTAATCCCCTAGTTGCTACCCTATTATTTATTTATTACTTATATATCTATATATATCTATTATATTTTTTATTTACTATATCATCTTGTCAAACCCCTGTGGGCGGTCAGACGTGGATGGCCTTAGCCATATTACCACGTCTAGTCAGACTACAATTCAAGCGGCTGGTAAATCAAATTAAATCGCATTGGGAACCTAAGAACCAATCCGCGCGGTCATATTATCACAACCCAAAAGGGTTGTTTTACGGTATTACGTAAGCGACGCAAGTATAGTTGTGACGTCAGTAATTTCTATACCCCATCAACATGAAAAAATTGTTTTTACATCCGGGCGATTCAGACCTATGGGGGAATAGAATTGACAAATTAATAAAACGAATTTATTTTTCTTCTTCGATCAGCCTCCCTATAGCAACACTATTAAATTTGAAAAACAAAATCAACCTTAGGCCAAAGCGAAAAATAGGCATGTTTCCACTCCCCCCCCCCCCACTCAAAACCCCCCGACGAAACTCACTTTATTTATTTTCCAAATCCCGAAAAAGAAAATACGATGTATTTACTATTTCCACGTGAATTAATACTACACTATTTATATTGTTATATATAGACCTCTCACATAAACAAGCATACTAAAATTGTCTCCTTATTTGGTTATTAAATCGACCCACTGACAATAAAATTCCGTGTTGTGACCGATATAGCAACAGATTGTAAACAAAAACAAACGCGCACGTGGTTTTCAGACACACTGTAAAATGAAGCTCCATGGCGGCATTAGGATGATGAGTTTATGACCGCATTATTAATGTACGTCAACTAACGACATGCCCATATATACCGGCAAAATAATGCTACACAATATTTACGCGAACGCAATTACAAAGAATACATCTGTCCCAAAACTTCCAACGGTGTCTGAAAAGAACGGACTGTAACAACCGGATGATATAGGCCTACGGTAATTTACCGAACGGAAGCCGGAGTGTATATTTACCGGAAGATCTAAAACAATTTTTTCAACATCCGGGAAATAGTGTCAACATGTCGTCCCAAACAAGTGCCAGCAGCGTGTTGGCACTTAAGTTTTTTAAATGCATACACATGGCGCAAGGCAGAAACAAAATGACAAAGGTTCCCCACTGCAACACCTTTTTTCAAGTCTATGAAAAGAATCACCCCAAAGGCCTTGACGCCCAATTATGTGGAAAGTTATTCTACACTGTTGTAAATATTGAAACTAGTTGTTTTATTGAATATTAATGAACATATGTACAATTTTCACATGTAGATTAAATACAAGGCACTGAAATTCAGTACATACATTGTTAGCCTTCACAATAAGTTCATAAATGACATAATTATTAGAAAGATAGCACAAATATGATATTTGAATTTCCCCGCGAAAAAATAAAGTGAAAAAAAAAAGTAAAGTGAAAAGCCACCCCCCCCCCTGTTTTTTTTATGGATGCGAGTGGAAACACACCTATTTTTCGCTTTGGCCTTATTCAAAATTAAATGCTTAATGTGGATTTAGCGGACACGGGCGCATTCGGCAAACATCGCCATATTCCGCAGCGTTACGGTTTGAAAATTACATCCCCTGGCAGACCATAGCAACGTTGGAAATGATGACGTAATTTCGTTACAAAATGGTGGCGCTCTCTTATTTGCGAAATTTGAAATTGAATTGCTTGTTATTGTTATCGCTCGTATTTTAAATGTACAACGGTATCACAGCACATAAGCATTAGGAACAAACGAGAAAGCACAAGCGAAGATAGCACAACGAGCCCATTACTGGAATGACTTTAGAGTCAAAGCAGTCAAAAGAAGAAGAAGAAGAAGAAGAAGAAGAAGAACTTGTTTTGAAGTTTAAAAGTGAAAATCAGTCAGTCGGAAAGAAGCTTAATGACGAATCTGTGACTGAAAAAAATATGAAAATGAAGGTCACTTAAGTGGAATGTGGACTGGTCTGTGCAGACTGATCACCACGGCCATTTGACTTGTTCTGTTATTGTTAAATTTTACGTCTGTTTTCACCTGGACTGGTTAGACTTAAGTAGAGTTGCAACTGCAACTTAGTGCAAGCGGAAAATTGTTCAGTCTACTAACTACTTCTCTAAATAGTCAATTAATTGTTAATATCTGGGTCAATATTTCAAAAGTGTGCATTTCGAGTAAATAAAGAACTAATTTTGAAACTAGAATACTGAAGAAAGTTAAATACTCATTATCATTATACATGGTTGGCAGGTACAAGAAACATGTGCAGCAGTGCTAAAATGTCACCGTGGTTGCTATGGCAACCATAATGAACCAACCATGAGCCAAATGTTTGTCATTTGTGTTACTATCAACCAAGGGTGTAATGCCCTATAAACAGAAAAGTTATTCTGACCAAAACTCATCATGCTTAACAGGTAGGTCATACCTACTGACTTCCACATATGAGACATATGGAGAATGATCTACATGTTAAGCTATGGTCTGTTATCGCTGTTATATGATAAAATGTTATAAATTTGGTCTTTGTTTGTTTTTGCAAATAATGTGGTCATGAATATTTTCCCAATCAAACTATAGGTAGGAGATAAAGTCTATTTGTCTCTACCTGTGGCAGAAAAAGGAGAGAAACAATCCTCATTGGTTTTCTTAGGAGATGCATTTTATTACGGTAACACCAATGACATGAGGGTAACACCAATGACATTTTTGGATTTTCCTTTAGAAATCATTCTCCCTTCCTTTAAAAAACACAATAGGGCGATTCCAAGGTAACGGACGTCCCATTTAGAATGGTTTTGGAGATAACAAAATTCACATTTTTCTATCCTTTTATATAATGTCTTCAAAAGGGACAATGTCAGAAAAAAAGACCAATTCTTTAAAAAAAAAATCATTTTTTTCTCTCCAACATGGAATTGCCCAATATAGCAATATTTCAAACAGATAACAAGATACATAACATTTAAAAGGGAAATAATAGTACCACAGGTGTGTGAACACTAAAAATTGGCTATTAGCTATACATGTGTTGCATCAAGCAGTATGAATGCAATATAATCAGATTTATACAGTTGGAAAATTCATTTCTGACACATTACCCCTGTAGTTGGAAATTTCACACCAACAATAGGTTTAAATTGTACTCCGAGTTTGATTTTCCAACAATTTATTAGTAGGGAATTAGCTGTATTTAGACCAAACTTTGCCTATCTTTCTAGTTTTTTTCTCAAAATTTTGGACTGACATAGCCATCGGTTCATTCGGTTGGAAATTTTCCAACCTCAGGGGCGGTGTCAGGTTGGAAATTTCAAACAATGGAAAGATTGATGACAGTCTATATATGCTAGGATTTTGCAATTTCCATCATGTTCAGATTTCAATATTTTCTCCCACTGGCCAACCCATGGCCTGGAGTGTCTCCTGTTCCCTACCATGCGGCCAGTGAACAACTTCTAATTAATTTAAGAAAAACAAATTGGGGTGTACGTGAATTCACCTGCTGTTAGACCACTTTATTTTAGGATTTTGCAATTTCCTAGATCAGATCTCAAAATTGTCTCATGAATACTAGCCCAGTGGATTATGTTCCTCCCCTGACTAATGTCCACAAGACTACGGATCCATTTAGAATATGCTACTGTCCAGGCTTGTGAGGGAACAGTTAACAGTTGGGGGAAAATCAAAGAAGGTGCAAATGCAAATGAAACTACACAAACTTGTGAGTTTGGTTTGGTTCAATGGGGTGGGGGAAATTCCAAGGTGAACACCCCTCCCTAACAGAGATTAAGCCACGCCCCGGTGGACATTAACACATTAATTGTCTTGTCACTTTATAATTTTAACTTTAACACTTCTTCAATTTTTAACAAAACTGATTTTTTTTGTATATAGAGGTCCAAAACCATGAAAATATCTTCGAGACTATTTCATTGGCAACTTAAGAACAAATTATGATGATTTATATTTGTAATGTCATTGGTGTTACTTTTTGTGGTAACACCAATGACGGTAACACCAATGACATTTTTTAGGTAAAATGAAATTTTCAGATAGAAGTCAAGGAATTTTGTTTGCCATTTCTCAATTTCTTTTCTAAGAATCATTTAATGTATAAAATGCATATAAATCTGTTTTGTCCTATAACAGAATGTTTACTATATTGCAGTAACACCAATGACAAGCAATTACATACTCAAGGACATTTTGAAACTCTGTAATAAATTTTGAAAAACATAAACAGTTGATGCCACCACTTTATCTTTCCAAGCAATTACCTTGAAATCTTCTACCAACCAGTGGTGTTTTCTTATCCTAGACTGATTCTTATCATCTTATTAAGGAGGATTATCAACATGGTAACACCAATGACACAGAAATCAGTAACGGTGCAAAACAAGCAAAAATCTGAAATATGATGTCTTGTCATATGTTTTTGTGATTTATTTCAAAAAGAGCAGAGTTTTGTGATAAATAAAAATAATAAATACCTATCATTTGCTATATAATTATCTTGAGAATTTCTCATGAAATTAGGCTGGTATGACCAGTAACATCAATAAAACTGGTATGTGGCTCTAATACTGAGCTTGGAATAAATTTGGAATCTCAATAAGTTCACTTATAACAATTTTAAGTAACCCCCGATGATACCACCATCACAAATAAATACAATTATTCCAGGTTATTAGTGTGCTAACTGACATGTGTTCATGTCAACCCAAGTAACACCATTTTGCACCTTTTTTCAATATTGACCCATCTAACACTGTCAGGTCAAGCCTCAACTTGGGTCAAGGAAATCAGAAAATGGATATTTTAGAGCTGACTGATATACTCATTTACTATACCTGTATACAGTGTATTTCAGTCATGAACCGTTGAACGTACTAGTAGCGCGTAGCTGGAAATTGTGTATAAAGCAGTAATCGATGAAAGCGGTCATGTGGCCTACTAATCTAAAAATATCAGGATTGTAGTGGTCAATTTAGTGATTACAGATTAGTAAATTTAGTTATCAACGACTTCAGGCTCACTGAGCCTCACCCACGCACTGTGACTCAGGTCAAAATACAATTCTAGCCATCTACAGAGCAGTCGACACACAGATGTAACAAACATGTGAAGCCCAGTGAATTGGTGACTAACAAAGTGAGTCATTTATCTTCTTGTTGAGTGAAGGAAAAGAACATCTCCCAATCTCACTTGGTCTCGGCACACTGCAGAATTCATGCAGTGACTGGTGAGAGGATATGCTTCCGGGCCAACTTTCCATCTGTGTGTATGAATTCTGTTTCCTGTGATGGACTATCAAGTTAAATATAATAATTATAATGCACAGTGATTAGTTTTAGCATTCTCAGTTTCTCACATATTAAATAAATTCATGATTTTAACACTGTGTTCTCGATTTAAACCTTAAGGCCTAAACAAAAAATACCTTTGTTTCCGCTAACGAGCTAAAAAATATTAGGGTAGGTAGGTAGGCTTAACTTTGTTTTTTTTGTTAACTTTTTTTTTCTTCAGTATCTTTAAAAATAACTGTATAATACTTGTCAATAACCCAAACTATGCACTTCTTTAATAGCCCCAATCAGGTTAACCCAGATGACAGAGGAACTAGAAACTCCAATTCAATCTTACATATGCTTTAATATTTACATATATACTAGTCTATATACTAATATAGTCTTTGATAATCCTAATATTTCCCATATGGTCTGGCGACAACTGGAGTCAATCCAGCACCACTGCACTGTTCACATATTGGAGTGACCGTCTTGTACCGATCTCTTAAGGATGGCTTCACAACACCACCTTCTCCTCCGCATTCAGTGAAGGATCTAGGTATTTGTTTGGGACACCTGTTTTTGGGCAATGATATGCCAAAAGGCATAACCTGAAGGCCTGAGCGGAGGAATGTTTGGGAAGGGTGACTGGAAATTTTTTGAAAATCCATTGCATCTAAGGCTCTTTGAGTCAGTATTTTGAATTTTACTGAGAGGTCAATTTGATCAAATTTCTCAAGCATAACTTTGGAACTTTTTATATATGTATGGATTGGAAATGCTTACACGTTATTGTCAGATATCTTTTGGTTCAATGGATTATGCTTATCATGCTTGAAATGAGACTTGCCATTATCACTCTAATTCATAAATAGGCTATTTTATAAAATTCAAGTGAGACACATACCGTACATAATATACATGTACATGTAGTACAGAAACAATGTACATGTATTAAAGGAATACGGTGCTGAAAAAACAATAATATTTTCTTTCAATATACCGATACTATATATATATAATGTCCATTTGGGCGCGTATAATCTAATATTCGGCCGCCATTCGTTATTTTTATAACGATTAACAAAAAATTCCGAAGTTAGCCGAAGATTTTGTTGTAGACGAAGTCACGTGATCAGCGGCCCGATCATGTGATTGTCACATGTAAACAGAAGCATAGCACGTGATCGATCATGTGGTGACCATCGACAACGCATAGATACGCTACGGCAGTATTTTAAGTTTGCATGTAGTCGATCACGGCATTTGAAGATTGTCACGTTATCAGACTGCGAATGCAAAATCTTACCGAAAACATCGCCGTTCTCGTAATTAAATGTCTTTATCGTGTTATTATTATATGTATCGCGATGTGTTGTTACTATAAAGCCATGCCCGTATATTATTCAGTTTTGCGTGCATTTATCCATATAAACACGTATTTATATATATTTTTTTGGTTACCGGAATAGTCCAAGTTATATTATATATTATATATTCATATAAATATTGCATATATGGGCTCTTTCACGTTAAAGGTTGACAAAATGAATTTTTCGGATAGGCGAGAAAATGATGCATTTGTTATTGTGTTTGGAGTGTCTTAATAATATTTCTATAGTACTGATGCACAGCCCAACCTGCAGACAAAATTTCACTACTATATTGGAAAATATAAAAAAATTATAGGGCGATGGGTACCAATTTTGGCATATTTTGAGTGGCCAATCATCGCTGTGATGATATTGTATTCCCTATATTTATTTTAATTTATGGGTTTGCCAAAAATGTCCTCATTTAACCTTTAGCTTATGTCTGCTTGATCATGTGGTGAAAATTTTGAGTGATTTCGTGCATTCACTTTGATGATATTTGAATTTGAAGGTTATTGAGATATTCCGTTAAATGATTTATAGCATGTGAAACTAAAATAAAGCTTTTTATAAACACAGTTTACAATAACCATGGATCAGGAATATAGTTCAGTTGGACATTTCATGGTATAGAAGATTAATGGTAAAATTCGTTTTCTGTGTATTAGTCTATTTAAATTATATTCAATTCTCCAAAATATGTGGACAGAAATTCCGTTAAAATCTGTCCTCTCCGAGAATCTTTGTCAACTGCTATTACTAATGAAATGAGAAAATCATTTTGTATTGTGGATAAACTGTCACTAGTATTGAGGGTGTATACACTTTAATTGGTGGGCTGAACCATCCCGATTTGGTACAGCAGCTCATTAAATGTTAAAAAAAATGTCCTCTCCGAGAATTCAAGCATAGAACCCAGAGATTTTCTGGAAGACATTGGTTTATATTGAACTTTAACCATTCTGTTAATGAGAATGAGGTGTAGTAATAATATACTATATTAAAATACAGTTTATGCAACATGCTGTGTCCAATTTGAGCTACTAATGTGTTATTTCATTTATTTCCATTGAGGCAATTCAGGTCTGCTCAACTGCAATTGTCTGAGTAAATTGTCAATCTGAAGAATTTCTTGATTATTGATAATCATGTCATTGATTACAAGTGGTTTGATGGAAGTGTTGTTCGTAAAACATGTGTTTCTCAATAGTTAAATATAATTGTCTTGAATTATCGGAGAGGACACATTTTTTAACAGATTGCAGAGTATCTGCACTTACTTGCAATATTAAAGGAATACTCCATGTGTGTGTACATATAATAACATTCGAATACCATAGGACCCGTAAACTGAGATAAATAAACACAGTTCATACCCTGGTGGTCTGTATAGCTCTCAATAAAATAGTTTAGACCATACAAAAGTATTATCCATATATTTATACAACCATAACATGAGGATTCTGCCCCTATGACGCCTCGATACACTCAATACAGATTACCACTGTTCATATAAAAAAAATATAACCCCCAATAGAATGATTTCACACATTACAATGTTTTACAAGTAGCTTGGACGCTAAAATCAATAATAATCAATGTTAATCTTCTAAGCGCTCCATGGCCCCTATATTTCAATGAACCATGACAGGATGAACAAATTGGAAATTATGGTTCATCGCAATAATCCACACCAAGTACTAACAATGTTTATCTGCCTTCTTGGACTGGAGAAAAAGATTTTTGAAGTTCTTATTTTATTTAGAGTTATCTGACCCTTTTAATGCCTCATGACTAGGACCGCTTGAAGCCCCTGACCTGATAAACTGAAGATAGCCCATTTTCCAAATGCTCTATAGCACATAATAGATTTGTTTCATACATAGAAAAGCATTGATTTCTGTTCTCGACATTAAATCCATGACAACCCCATAGCCCTCAATATTAATCTTCTCACACCTCATTATCCCCTAAAATCCACTCAACCATGACCCTATGAACAAATTATAAACTATGTCTCCATACCAAGTATTATGGAAATCGGCCCAGTGAGACTGCAAATAATTTTGAATTTTAAATAGTGCACTACTACATTAAATGTGGGTTCGCTCTGTCTGCTCATATTCTGAAAACATCCATACAAATGGACTATTCCAATTTATACTTTTAGAATGAAATGGGAGAGTCCATTCATTTGTGAATGTCAATGAGTTACAGATTATAATAGGGCTAACATATGACAGCAAAAAATAACTCTAGTTCAATAATTTGCCTTGTCTGCAGGTGTCTCTTGTATCTTATACAGTAAAGCCTGTATTAATCAGTAAACCTCAGATCTGAATAATTGTAAGTCGAAAAAGGGCCATCACTCCAGTAAAAAAAATTGTATCAAACCCATATTCAAACTTGATCTGTATTTTGGGCTGCGAAATCACAAACCAAAATACCAGATTTGGTTTCAGTCAGATAAAAACATGTTTGCGTCACCGCAGCATGCGTGAATTCTAAGTCGAAAAAGGCCCATACCTCTATTTAAAAATCATATCAAACCCATTTTCAAACTCATCCTGCATTTTGGGATGAGAAACTCGTACAAAATTTGGTTACGATTGGATAGAAAATGTTTGAGTTATCGCACCATTCATAAAATGTCTACATACGGATAGACAGACGGACGGACGATGATTGGTAAATCCGAACGTCAACAGTTATACGTATACCGGTACCATACGATGGTATGGGTACACATAAAAACAGGTTATGGGACAACAGATTTTGCCCCAACTTATCATTTGTCGAGTCATGTTTCCAAGAGTCTCAATATGTTTATCTTCTCATTTCTCAGTTTGACAGGTCTATTCAAGTTTTCTAAAATATATAACAAGACAATGAAAATCGGCAATCTTTAAAAGATTGAGTTACAAGACTCTTTAATATGTCTACAGTGAATGAATGTTAAAAAAGTGTGTCCTCTCCGAGAAAAAGTCAATGTAAATTGGCAATTTTTAAATATGCTCTTGTTGAGTCATTTTTTGTCCGATTTTGAAAATGCTTTCAATATTACAATCCTTGAAGCATGCACTTCAACTTTAGAAGGAAAATCTTTACACTACTGAAGCATTTTCTATTATCAGAGAATAACAATTAGGGAATATGAATATTAAGAGTTCATAATTTACATATAAATTAAAAAAATATGGAAATTCAAAGATTTTTCCAGTAATTTTTACATATATGTTCTCTGATTGTTCAATGCTCAATGTCATGTGATATCATTCCGGAAACAGATGCATAATAATTAAAATTCAGACATTAGAAATTAGTTGTTCAGTATTTTCAATTTTGAGGGAATCCTGCATAGACCAAACCTGAAAAATCAAAATACACTTGCTCCTGCTCTGAAACTTTAGTTCCCGATCCAGTATGATGTTCCTAACATGAATTAATGAAGAAAAAGTGATTTGAAAAACGCTTTTTTTGCACCCTATTTGGCCACTTGTGGTCAACCTTTAACGTGAAAGAGCCCATATATGCGAAGACTTGCACAGTTATTAGGCAATTATCATCTCGTAAACATTCAAATCTCCAGATGCCCTTTGTCGTGTGTCAATAAAGAGCGTTTCGTTTTAATTTATCGTATCGCGGTGAAACAAAAACAAAATTGGTTTATTGCTGTCGAATTTAATCAATTATAATCAAGTCATTCATTACCAATATGTAATGATAAGTTCATTTTTCTTGTTTATGAATCATGTATATATTATAGGGCAATATGGTGTTTATATATATTTCGGAATATTGCTTTCCCTACCCCCAAACAATCTTGCTGACTGTCACTGATGGAAATTCACTGCGTCTATGCATGGTTATTGGCCTATAAAATTAGCACTCTAGCGATGTTGTCTATTGAATATGCAGGTCATAACTCGACCTCTATGTGTCAATTACGCATACAAATAGGATTATAACATATATAAACGTAATTCGCCGTGGTTCGTTTAAACATCCAATCATATATAACACTTTTTGAAGGATAGATAATAATCCGGTTTAATATATGTAATCATATATACAAGCGTTCTTTATTCGCAATATGGCGTAATAGTGAACGCTCTTTATTGCGTCAAGATAAATGGACAGTTGTCATCGTGATTGTTTACTGATTACACCAATACAGGTCAATACATGTACACCAACGTCCGATATGCATACTTATATATATATGAGCATATATACTGAAAATTAAAACAACATCGTGAACACGCACCCATGCAAATAGAGTTCGCATGCCTGCTCGTGTTTTTACAAGCTTTATTTTTGACATGACAGTGTTACCTCAATCGGCCTTCTATAGTTTTTTGTCAAAACACCAACTTTCCAAACAGCGCTTAAGACAAATCTAGAGTGAATATAACTCACCACGCGATGACAATTAACCATGTGTACACATGCTATTGATATGCCCCGCAGTAATTCCATCACGCGCTAGTGTCTGTTCCGGATTTTACATTGTCATATAGGTAGATAATTAACTCCGACTCCGATTCCGTGTTTTTAATTAGTTTACCTCGCTTGACGTCATGCGAGGTTTTCCGACGGAGACAGCCGACAGCCGGTGGCGGTATTATTTATTTATTTCTCGGCTTATTTATTACGCGATTTGTATGGAACTTGGAACATTGTGATCACAATAGGGGTGTCTTTCCGATAGAGTTTTGTTGTTTCATGAGCATAGTAATCCTTTAAGGTAGTAATGACTATATATATGGTACTAATCTCTATGTTAATTTTTCATTTGGTATTATGAGATCCCACTTGATAACCAGGTTGATTTGATCAAATTGTTAATGTTCCTGTGCTGTAATTGATTGAAATACTGAAGTCTGAACGCTGAATGATTTAACATACCTGAACTCAAATTATTTGAAGTTTTCACAGATGAAAGCTAGATAAAGCCAAACATACTTTACAGTATGATTCCAACTGTTAAACTTAAATCTTTTTGTAAACTTAAATTTCTTATGTCAACAGATGTCAATATATATAAATATATAAATGTTTTGCATCTTGTTATGATATGAATTGGGACCTAAATTAAAAAAATAAATTAATTTAAATACAAAATGTTTTGTTTTTTTTGGTCCAATTTTGTTGTTGTTGCAATGTCAATAAAAAGTTTAGGGTCGGGGGTTTAAAATAGGGTCGGTCGGGTTAGCGGAAACAAACGTATTTTTTTTTTAGGCCTAAGCATTAAGCGGGAGCTTGATCAGCATGGCTAGCATATATATTAACTAGTGGCTATTTGTGGAAAAATTATTAAACACAGCCCTGCGTACTTGCTATTGTCGACTTGACACATCAATTGGCATTCATTGGGATTGGAATAATATGTATGATAAACATAATAATTCCAGGCCAACTTAGTTGAACTGCCACGACCTTCTAGTTATACATGTACATGACTAATGAGGCAATCATATAAATGTTTAATCTAGTAGCATTTTCTCAGACCATGCCATGAATATCTATATGTATCTATGCCCGTCAAGAATGATATATTCCACCAGTACAAAGTTTTTGCTGTTGCGATAGGGAAGTAACTAGTACAGTTAATAAATTATGAAATACCAGTATATTAATAATGTGTGTCATAGAATGTGAAGATCCAACTTTGAAATGGCAAGATTTAAGTGACTTTGTGGTGGATTTTGCTTTGCGTCCCTTATACTAATGTCATTCATGATTCCTCCCGGGCAATTATTAAAATGTTTATATACTATCAGATGCCTAACAATAGTGTCAGCATGTGCCGCATGATTATTAATTTTAGATAAAATTCACAACGATCATTAAGTTTTTTGGCATAGAGACATATATAGAATTAAATTGAAATAGAATTAAATAGAATTAAATTTTCATCAATATTGTTAATTTCAGTCTAGGTCTCCGTTATCACTATTATTGACCATCACAATGATTAGACATCTGAGAGTACCGTACAATATAAGCTCACAAAAGTTACGAACAAGCATGCAATCTCGAGCTGGGACCACCCTTAACCCTTTACCCAACAAACCGGCCAAATAAAGCTGCAACAGCCTAAATTATCTTGGGTCTGTCTCAATAAAACCATACAAATATGGATATCATTGGAACCGGCTCATTGACCACATTGTGATGGTTACAGTTATACCCTGTGCCAATGCATTCTCTTATATATGCGAGTCAACCATAGGTCGCCTCGCATATATAAGAGAATGCATTGGCCTAAAAAAAATCTTTTTTTTAATACTTTTTACCATTTTTTCTTACATTCTTTAACAATTTTATAATTTTTAATGTGTTAAGCCAATGCATTCTCTTATATATGCGAGGCGACCTATGGTCGACTCGCATATATAAGAGAATGCATTGGCACAGGGCCCTTCTGTTGGGTAAGGGTTAATACTTGTTCCTCATCATCTACTTCACAGAAGGGGTCACCCCTAAGTAGTAACCGTATAGGAAACGCCCCGAACATACCACTATTGCACAATGACATCAGTTTGTTTGATCTAAATTATTTATCCACTCCAGCCCCAAAACAGTAGTCATTTCGTCACCTCAGTTCCAACTTGTTCTAAGTGCTTTTTTCAATGTTACGAGATAATCGAATTTTAAAGTTTGACGATGTAGTACTCTTGAACTGTAAGAGATACATTGGTCGGCTTGTCACCAAAATGTAGACAATTTTATGCTCTTTCGAGCAAAATAAAAGGCAGTGCCGCAACAGTTAGTGACACTCTACCAGCGACAGTTCCATCGAGGTACCCCCTCAATGTTTTTACATAGCGCAACATAGAACGGAATTAATGCCACTCAGTATTGTGTAGCATTTGGCAACGATAAGGTTTTTTCAGGGCGAACTTGTTCCATGTGCCATTTCACCACTACTTAAGTCACATGGAACACATTGGAATGAAGTTCTTCTATACAATAACGTGATAACAAATTGGAAATCAGAAATATATTGAGGCCTAATTGTTTCATATACACAAATTTTATGTATTATTATGTATATAGAACAATTGGTACCAAAATATGATGATGTATCGATTAGAACCTCACAACATGAATGGGGTTTACCAGCCCCAAATGAAACACCAACAGTATTCTAACCTGACATTTATCCCAAGTATGCGTTGTTAGTGTTAGGAATTGATTGAGAAGCAACGTCATAGCCATGAAGACTGCCTTAAAGCGATTTGACCCTGTGTTTACAGTGGGGATTGTAGGGTGTCGGCAACAAAATGATATACTACACAAAACTTTCTCTAGACACATTGCCGGCATAAACGGTTCGGTAATTATATGTAAGGGTGCCATTAGCTTGTTTTGTTCTGACCAACCCACACTGCGAAATTTAAAAATAAAAAGAAACTGCTTCCAGCCATTTACCATAAATGTTCATAGGGAGTATAGGAAAAGGAGTCTATATATGGATTATGGAACCAATGCCTAACTTAGCTCCAACTTATTTAATCACTTACAGAAGCAATTTTCATATACTTCCAATGAACCAAACCTCGGAACCAAATTATTGGTTACTTCTATGGGACACCATTGAATTATATATGACACCCATTTCAATTATTCTTGCAATGCATACCTGAGAAAAACAGATTTGACAATAAAGTATTGAAAAATAGCAGACATTTACGTGATAACCACAGAGCCATGGATAACGCGGTATAATAGCGAGTGCTCAGACTGACCATACTTATAAATCCCTTGCCATTTAGACTCGTGAGCAACATTTAATGAATGAAAGTAAGCGTTGAGATATATAAGACATTACTAGTACATAAACTGATTAGTCACCGAGGAGTGTTACTGACCAATTCGGAGTGGAGGCCTATATAACGTGTGCGAGGTGACCGTGCAGTCACCATAATATCACAAGGCCACAGATAATACATTTACATTGTCTGTGTCGACAAAACAGAATTGAGACATCAGAGGAAATCAACTCGTCGAATTGAAAAACTGATAACGATTATATTATATTCTTTACCAACTTTAAAAGTCGGGGCCGCTACGTTATAATGTCGGGATGGAAGTTAGTTATTATATAATATACATCACGATGTTGGGCCACAGAAGTATCTAGAACCTGTCTGGAGGCGATAGACGCTATATATACCACCAGCGCTAAAGTGTCATGATCTATCGATTACCGAAGTTCCTCTACGTATAATATTATGTGTATTAAGACTTAGCGTGGGAACAAATTTCAATAAACAAAGCTCTTGAATATCAAAATGTTTAATGGAAAAACATCAGCATAGAACTAACTCAAACCAATACATGTATGTTTCTGAATGTTCCTTTTCGATGTAAACATTACTGGCGAAAAAATACTATTTTAATAAATATAATAGATATTTTGTATAGCAGACACTTACACACTGAACTATGTGGTAGGTATTCGCTTTGCGTGTATGTCTCGAGTCAAAACGTATGGGAGAACCTTGCCTTAGCGGTTATCATATAAATTGGTACTAAATTTCTTCGGTACGAAATTACAACTTCCGGTTATACAGGAAGTTGTGAACCGGAAGTTGTAATATGTAACCGGAAGCAACCTTTTATCTCTTGGCCACGTGATCTCACCTATAAATTGGAATTCACAGGTAAGATCTGTCTTTTTCTCGTTTTCTCTGAGGACGATGAGTGAGTGAGTGTGCGGGGTGGGCTGGGAGGGCCCTATGCGTTTCAGTGTGTAAGTGTCTGCTATACGAAATCAGGGTTGGTGATTTTTTTGATTTTTTTAAATAAATCAAAAAAATCAATTTATTTGATTTAAATCAAGATTTTTTTGATTTAAATCGATTTATTTGATTTTTTTTTCTAAATGTTATGAAAATATGTAATTGTGCAATTTCTCTGATAAATGAAGGTTCTGAAACGTGTTGCTTATTATATCCAAGGCTGGATTAATCATAATTCTGTGATTTTTTTATTATTTTTTGTATACCAATGAAACACATATCATGGCAGTACAGATATAGCGACCATGTGCTTTATGCATACACTTGGGTCCATGTGGGTTCCAATGTTGTGATATCTGGAAAGGTAGACCTGTGCTTAAACTTCTACTAATAAATTTAGTCAAATTTAGATGAAAACTGAATATTTTATCAATCACGTTTGCTCTCAGTGACTTGAGGACATACGTTAATCACACTATATATCAAGTATAGGCACTGGACAGCTAGAGTAGTTAGATGGTAGAGTATATGGTAGAGCTATACTCAGTTAGCATTTACATGTAGGCAATGAGAAAAGGGGGAAAGAAAATTAAACAGTGTATAGTGAGGCGTGCTGAATCTGAGTGTATACACTGTAGTTGCAAACAATACGAACAATGATATAAAGCGGAACAGGCCATTGCTGAAACAGTAAATACGGTACCATGCTGTATGCCTGTAATTACTGTACAGTTTCATATCTATTAACCAATTTGTATATTGTTTAATCATACTCATGTTTTAGTTTACAGAAAACCCGTTAAATATTGCATTTCTTGACACTTTATCATTATTTTAAAAAATTTGATCGCTTGATTTAAATCAGCCAACCCTGTAAACGAAATATCTATTATATTTATTAAAATAGTATATTTCATATAGAGACACGTTCCACACTGAACTATGTGGTAGAATGCAAGCCTAGGAGGTGGCCACGAGACTAAAAGAAACTAATTGTGAATGATCTGTTGAGCCGCGACCAAGGGACCCAAACGATAGATGGAATTGGAATGCGTTTGTAGGTCCCGAAGGTAGAATGTTGCAAAAGTAGAGGGTTGTGACCAATAAGCGGCCGACATGATGTCCCGTAATGCTACAGAGTTCCGGTAAGCCCATGACGAAGCCACTGCCCGAACTTCATGAGCTCTAATATGCAGGAGTTGTCGATGGTGGGGTGCAATATCTTCGTATGCCATAACGATGGTTCGTTTAATCCAACGTGAAATGGCCCGAGCAGAGATGTCCTTAAACCGGGTGGTGAGTGGTAAGAATAATCTTGTCTGTCCTTGCCGCCTTGTTTTTGATCTTCGTAAGAATATCTTGAGGGCCCTGACAGGGCAAAGGTGTTGATCGGCAGACTGAGGTAAGGCTGGAATACGAATGACAGCGGGATATTGGTGAGGTAGTTGATTTTTGGCAAGAAATCCAGGATGTGGAAGAAGTTCAGCAGCATCATTGGATATGCGCAAACATCCCTCAGACACTGACAGTGCATGAATCTCACTAACACGCCTAGCGGAGGCGAAGGCTACAAGGAATACAGTCTTTAGTGTGAGATTGGTGTAAGAACACAAGTTCAGAGGTTCGAAGAGGTTACCGCCAAGGAATGTTAGCACCCATCCTAAATTCCATTGAGGAGAAAGGGAACGACTTCTAGGTCGAGACAGAGAAAAACTAGCCATTAAATCAGATAGAACATGGCAGGTTCCTATCCATTTAATACCGGCGTGTCGAAAAGTACGCGATAACATTGAGCGATATCCCTTGATTGTAATTGGGGACAGCTGT
The DNA here is from genome assembly GCA_032622095.1 of Siphonodentalium dalli. NCBI lineage: Eukaryota > Metazoa > Mollusca > Scaphopoda > Gadilida > Siphonodentaliidae > Siphonodentalium > Siphonodentalium dalli. The sequence goes on from CP136067.1 coordinate 63,797,612, forward strand.
TTGTGTTCAAACAGGTGTTGTAGAAAATTGGCAAATGTTCGTCGTGATGGTTTGGCAAAATCAATGTCCTTGGAAATGCACCAAGCGGTGTAAATATTCCAGCGAGACTGGTATACCTTCATAGTGGATGGGCGCCTCGAGTGAGTAATGCTGTCCACGACTGCTCGGGAAAATCCCCGCCTTTGTAGGCAGGACCGCACAAAAGACATGCGTGAAGGCGGAGGCTGGCGGGAAATTGGTGCAGAACCAGAGGATTGCCTTGCCCCAGCAGATCTGCATTCGGAGGAAGCCGAAGTGGAGGAGATTGTAACAGAGGTCTTAACATGGTGGTCCATGATCGAACTGGGTCCAGAGGACATATGAGGATCATTTTGCAATTGGACGACGTGATCTTTTGTAAGACCCGAGGCACCAGAGCCGACGGAGGGAAGGCATATACGAACTTGTGGTCCCATGATAGGCACATCGCATCCACTGCTGAGGCCCTGGGATCTGGACACGGAGAAACGAACTTTGGAAGTTGGGCATTGAAACGGGTGGCGAACAAGTCCACCTCCGGCCGGCCCCAAAGAGAACAGATCTTCGAGAAAATCTGGGGATTGAGAGACCATTCCGTGGCAAGAACTGTACCTTTTCGAGAGAGAGCGTCCGCTATGACATTCAAAGATCCTGGTATATGACGAATGGAAAGATGTATGTTGCGATTCTGACACCAGTCCAGGATCATTAGGGTCATGGCACACAACTGAGGGGAGTGTGTCCCGCCCTGTCGTTTTATGTAACTGACCACAGTTGAATTGTCGGATAGGATCAGAACGTTGAGAGATGTCAAGATGTGGTGCCAATGTTGAAGTGCTAGAAGAACAGCAAGCAATTCCTTCACATTGATGTGCGAGTTCAGCATGGATAGGGGCCAGGGTTGGCTGATTTAAATCAAGCGATTTAAATCATTGATTTAAATCAAGATTTAAATCAATGATTTTTTTCAAAAAAATCATTGATTTAAATCAAAAATTTTGAAATGATTGCAAAAAGTCAAGAACTTGCAATATCTAACAAGGTTTTTGTAAACTATAACATGATTATGATTAAACAATATACAACATTGGATAATAGATATCAAATTGTGCAGTAATTGTCAACCCTATAGAAACTACAGGCATGCTGCATGGTACCGTGATTACTGCTCCAGCAATGGCCTGTTCAGCTTAACATTGTTAGTATTATTTGAAACTACAATCAGATTCAGCATTAAACTATTGAATTTCCTTTCCTTTTCTGATTGCTGTACATGTAATTGGCAACCGAGTAATTCTACCATATACTCTGCCAACTACCGGTACTCTAGTTGTCTAATGTCTATACTTGATATATGGTGTGATTATGCCCTCAAGTCATTGAGGAGCAAACGCGATTGATAATATATTCAGTTTTCAGCTAAAATTTACTAAATTTATGAGTAAATCTTTAAGCACAGGTCTACCTATCCAGATATGACAACATTGGAACTCATATGGACCTAAGTGTATGCATTATTAAAGTACATGATCACTATATCAGTACTGCCATGATATTTGTGTTTGATAGGTATACAAAAAAATAATAAATAATAATAGAATTCGGATTAATCCAGTCTTGGATATAATAAGCAACACCTTTTAGAATCTTCATGTATCAAAGACATTGCACAATTGCATATTTTCATAACAATTAGGAAAAAAATCAAAAAAATCGATTTAAATCAAATAAATCTGATTTAAATCAAATAAATCGATTTTTTTGATTTATTTAAAAAAAATCAAAAAAATCACCAACCCTGATAGGGGCCATTGGCCCGAAACAGTGTGGTGCGATGGTAGTAATACAGCACCCCAGCCCTGTAGACTGGAATCTGTCGTTATCGTCATGACTGGGGGAGGAGAATTCAAGGGAACTCCTTGCATTAGCCATTCCATTTCTGTCCACTGAAGAATGTGACAAGTTATTGAGTCGACAACTGAGATCCGCATCTCCATAGGATCGTAAGCCGGATTCCACTGAGATAGAAGATACAGTTGTAGTGGTCGTAATCGAGCCTGACCGAGTGGAATTAATTGGCATGCAGCATTGGCTAGTCCCAGAAGCCGCATGAAACTGCATGCGGAGATGGTCTCCTGCTGGAGAGTCCAACTGGCCTGCACTTGAATAGTCGAGGCCCTGGGCAGAGGAAGCGAAACCAGATTCAGATGAGTTTGGAAATGCATACCCAGATGTGCGAAGTCCTGCGAGGGAATCAGACTGGACTTTTCCTGATTTATCAGGAAGCCGAGCTGTGACAAGAGACTGAGAAGGTCGTCTAAGTCTTCGGCTAGAACTGAGGGGTCTGTGTGGTTCAGATAAAGATCGTCCAAGTACCCCATGACCACTGCTCGTGCAGTTCGTCGAAAGAAAGCGAGGACAGACTCCATAGTGCGGCAGAATGCCTATGGGCTCAGGTTGAGTCCGAATGGGACTGTGCGATACTGATAGACAACACCTTGGTATGAGAAACGAAGATACCGACGAGACGCGCTCTGTATCAAAAGATGGGTGTAAGCGTCCTGTAGGTCGACACTGACCCCGAATGAATGAGGGCGGGTAGCAGCCCGCACGGTCGCTGGAGTATCCATTGAAAAACGAGGAGGACTGAGAAACTTGTTCAGAGATGACAGGTCGATAACTGGTCTGAATTTCCCGTTCTTCTTGGAGACAGTGAAAATTCGGGAGTAGAAACCTGGAGTGGCCACGTTGTCCACTACCTCCACAGCCTGATTGTGGACTAGAGCAAGTACATGTATTTCCTCGTGCAGCACTCGTGCCCGATGTTGTGGGCTTAACAGGAAATGGAAGCTGAAGGCAACCTTTGTCGAAATTCAAATGCTTAGTGTGAACCTCGTCGTGCAATAACGTGTTGAAGTGATGGAATGTACTTTCAACAAGAGGTGATTGAGGAAGGGAACGTGGTTCCGCCTTCTCACTCTGTTTCCCACCAAGCATGTTATCGACGCTGGAAGATATGCGAGGTTTTACGACACTTTTGGGAAGAGGACACTTTTGGGAAGTGGACACTTATCCCGAGGAAGAAGTTTATACAAGAGACCAACCGTGTCCTCAAAAGGACGTTCCGTCTGAATGTCAGAATCCCCTTCCGACAATGGGTCCTCGTTGGAGCCATTGTCGGACTGAGATTCTTCCTCATCGTCAACAAAGCCTTCCGACGCCATGGGATGCAGAGAAAGTATGTCATGCTCGACGCTAGCAGCAGAACCCCCAGCATCCAGTTGGGATACGGTAATAGAGGGAGGCCTACTCTGGGAATGGCTCGATCGAGGAACGAATTCTCTCGCATTAGGATTTAATGTGCTATTCCCCACCCAATTTGCCCCCGGAAAACCTGACGCAAAATTAGGTGCCCAGGGAGGATATGCTGCGCCCCAAGGCCAAACGGGTGGAGGATAGAAATTGGGAGGAGCCATTTGACCAGAGGAAGCCCCCCCGCCGTATCCCCCAAATGCAGGTGGTCCCGACCAGGCTGGCATAAATGCCGAAGGCATACTACTATGATCCCATGACGGCGGAGGAGCAGGCCCGGATGCATCCTCTTTACGAGGTATTACAATTCCAGGGGATCGACTGGACCCCATCTTTTGGAGATTGGGGCCACTGCACCATGGGGAAGAGTAAGAAGGCCTGTTGGCTGGTGCGCGCTGTGCGTCACGTGACATCGGCTCTTCCCCATCCAGAACAGCCGCCAAAGGCGCGGGTGCCGGGGCGTCCGCCCGAGATGATTGGTTGACCGAACCATCTATTGCAGCACCCGGCCTACCACTGGTTCGTACCGCCGTAGCAGGACCGGGGGGGCCAGAACTGGTCCTGCCAGAGCTGAAGACTGGTGCGGATTGCTCGATGTTTTGTATCATCGACCAACGTGCCCTCACCCAACTCCTACAAGAGGAGCAGCGGTTGGTCGACGAGCAACCCGCACACAACACACAAGGTGTGTGGCCGTCGAAATCCATTTTTGCGCGACCGCAAGCAAGACAAGACATGAGCGTCTTGTAAGTGATTTAATTTTATAAAAGTAAGGTTGTAATTAAGACAAAGTTCCCTGTACGTCCGATCGTAAACAGCGTAAAGGAGAAAAAGACAGATCTTACCTGTGAATTCCAATTTATAGGTGAGATCACGTGGCCAAGAGATAAAAGGTTGCTTCCGGTTACATATTACAACTTCCGGTTCACAACTTCCTGTATAACCGGAAGTTGTAATTTCGTACCGAAGAAATTTAGTACCAATTTATATGATAACCGCTAAGGCAAGGTTCTCCCATACGTTTTGACTCGAGACATACACGCAAAGCGAATACCTACCACATAGTTCAGTGTGGAACGTGTCTCTATATGAAATATACCGATATTTCAAGATTGTCTCGGGGTACGCTCCAATATAAGTATGGACATCAAATAACTTTCTATAGTTTTGCCGAAGAACTACATCACTGTCATCACATGCTTGATTGTGAATCGATACGTTCATATATAGATACATTTGCATTCCAAGGAGCGTCAAGCAGACAAGTGGAATACGTAAGCAACGATGTGCATATCTAATTTGCTCCCATGCATATCATGGTGCATATGGATGGATATGAACATCTGCTTTGTTGTTCTACGCATATTTTGCAGATATCCATCACAGACACACCGAACATCTAGTTTGGTCGCAATCGATGAAAATTAAGCCACCAAAGCAGCTGCCAAAGGTTGACATTTAATTTACCCATACACGTTTGCATGTCAAGTTAAAATAATGTAATATTGTAAACTTCTATAACCTTAACGCTCCCAGCACTTTAAGTTGGACTAATCACTAATACGTCCAACCATTTATATGATGCACCATTGTTTCCCTTGTCCAAATCTACTGACGTTAGTTAGAGAATCTGTCATTGAGTGGAATTGCACATTTGATACACCATCCATCATAAATGACATCTAAAATGACCTCTTCTTGAGTATAGTTCATGCTAAATGTTTCACACAAACTCCAAGCAATGTCTATGAATGAAACCTACATAACGAGTTTCTGATTGAAAAATGTTAACGTATACCACGTGAAACCATGACAAAAATGCGATTGCGAGGTGGAATGGGTTGGATACCTGCCTCCTCATCCGATCACGGGTTGTACTGCCCTCACGCTCACAACAAATATTGACATCTAAAGTATAAGTGGTAGTGTTGATATTTAAGGGGCGCTCCACTCGTCAAATATTCAAAAATATATTTTTTAAAAGGCAAGTTAACAGAATTTCATCCCTGCTTGCTATTCAACATAGAGACAATAGAATTAACCCCAACATGTGCTATAAGTTGGTCATTATGATTTAATAGAAATTATAAAAAATATTTACAAAGTTCCAAAATATATTTTGCAGCAATAATCACATATATGCAAACATTATAATACCATCTGGAAGATGCATGTCTGCAGCGTGCAGTGAACACTGTTCTGCACAGTTAGCATAAACTTGCAGAAATGTAATTTGATCTGCATGTAAACAAAAAACATGTGTTTTTGTTTTGATATGGATACCCAATTCATCACATACAATACAAATTTGTTCCAGGAACCATAAATAACATTTGTGTCTTTTGCCACCTATACTGACAACTTATATGCTAAGCCTATCATAATATGTGTTGTATAGTCAGTCCGTATAGTCCTGAAACCATCCAAAGACAGAATTGTGTTTTATGTGAATCGGGTTTTCATATCAAAACAAAAATACATGCTTTCTGTTTAAATGTAGATCAAAGTACATTCCTGCAAGTTTGATGCTAACTGCAAACATTGTGCATCTCCCATATGCATGGTATTATAAGGTTTGTATAAATGTGTTTTTCTTTATAACGATTTCTTGGAAATTGTTTTGGATATATTTTTTATAATTTCTATTAAATCATAATGACCAACTTATGTCACATCTTGGGGTTAATTGTATTGTCTCTATGTATCATAGTTAGAGGAAATACAAGCAGGGATGAAATCCTGTTAACTTGTCTTTTTTTAAATAGAATTTTGAAGAATTGACGAATGGAGCGCCCCCCCTAACGACTATTTTTCGACGAAGCAGAATCTTGGCAGGTGATCAATATAACATGCAAAGGGTTCCTAATCGCAACCACTCCGCATTATATCATTGTTGATAGAAAATGTGTGCTATACATGTATGTGGCACACGGGTGGCATTTTATATATTCGAAAACATGGGCATATATAGGATGAGTTTAAAAACCATATTCCAAACACGTATAACAACCAAAAGCAACGAAACTTACCACCTTGTATACAAAAGTTTTTGGAAAAACTGTACCAAAACGCTACTTTTTGACAAAATATATATCCACCCATTAATACTGCATGCGACAGAACAAAATATGCTTCCGCGCGTCGTAGTCATTAGCAGTATTGTCAGGCTATAACTTGCGATTGAATTAGGTATAGGGATCATTCATTGGTAACAATTTAGCAGTTTAAGTGGCTGTTGTGTCATTGGCGTTCATGGCATGCCCCTGTTTTTCTATTCGTTGAAGTGCACTGTTAAAATATGAGCTCACTTCCAGACAGGATCTCCAACATCTACAACATAAATACATTTATGCGATAATGCCTCCGACCCACAACCTGTGGGTACATGACAGCTGATACAAATTAAAAAGGAGTTAATTTCAGGGTGGTCCTCAAACCCTACGAACAAAATTATAAACATCAGATATGTGACATGTCCACAAATTCCAAACAATTAACTGCGATGGTGCACTCGGACCCTCTTAAACAACGTTAAACATCGGAGGTGTCACCCAGGGACCAGCCTAGGGTCAAAATATAGGGAGAAGTGACTTCTCCCTCTTGGAAAAATAAGGTGAAGTGAGGGCTTACCAGGGAGAAGTGGAGCGTTAGTGCGACTATTTGTCGCTAGTAACTATTCATTAGAACTGATTATTTTAGCTGTTATTATTGTCGACAATAGATTTTCTACATGGGTGAGGATAAACTGGAAGTGTTAAGCTGAGCAGTAGATCATCCAGTCACCAATTCTTCAGGGAGATTAAAAATTTAACTAAAAAAAATTTTTTTAGGGAGACATCCACTTCTCCCTGACGTCATTTCAGGGAGACTTGAGGCCACACAGGGCGACTATTTCGCCCACGTCGCCCCCTAGGCTGGTCCCTGGTGTCACCAACTCCTGGAACTCTAACATATTCAACATTGGGGTCGCACTTAGACCCTAAACAAAGATAAACATCTTATGTAATGTAGTTATCCTCACACCATAAATTAAATTTAATCGTTTAGCTGGTCCAGAAGCGACAAATGGTGTTGGTCTTATTACTGCGAGATTTTTTAACATTATTAAACAGCCATCATGGCCAAATGATCTGGTACTGGAATAAAGAATGGCAGCGTTATAAACATTTTAGGTCGAGATTTACAAATTTCCAATAATAAGTTACACGTCCAGCCTTCATAATTGGCTACGGCAATCAGCATTGCCGAAGCAATTTGCTGAAGCAAACTGGGCCACGGCATACTGTTGCCGTAGCGGATTGCCGAAGCCAAACAATCTGAATTAAGAGGGCTGCACGTCCATTTTGACACATAGCCATTTGAATGCATCATCATTACTGTATAGAATCACTAATTACGGAGTTGAGTGGGTTAAATAGTGATGTACTGTATAACTGGAATCCATCACTAATTATCCCATTAAACTATACATACATGGTTGGTATAGAGCAATGTACATGTATATCGGGCAGCATTCTGATGATGCCATTATTTAATCACAATGGACGGCTGAAATATATGAGGAAGTCTAGTATCCGTTGGTCGCGCAAACATTAGAAATAGAATTTTCGGGATCAACGTTGGTTGACATCATGGTTGTTTTCTCGGTCAAACTCTGGCATATAACATCGGTAGGTAAGTCTGGTTGCTGAATAGCAGAACAGGTACTCAGTTCCACTTTGTCCGATGTTACGTAATATCGTATTTATAATACAGTTACGCTTTGATCGATGTGACCAAAAAATTACTCAGAATTGTCACATCGACCAAAGTTGCACAGAAAAGTACCACCATAACAGCATATCAAACATATTGGAACTGATATATGTATCACAAATAACTGATGACAAAAAATATCTAAGCAAATAAACTATAAGACAAATAACGAAGCAAGATACAACATCGGGCATAAGCGCATCGGATAGAGCTTGACAATTTACCCCGGGTGAGTATGGTTCGGACGTTTCGTACCACTAGGCCACTTAGAACAAGTTGGAACTGAGGTGACGATTTGGCAAATTATCTCATTCCTTTTCGAAGTGCCTATCATCTACTGAAGTTGGATCCTACCACAGGCCATAAATTGTGTCTCATTGAGGCATTGTGCCCCATCCATGTAACTCGCTGAAAGTCAAGCATACATAAACCTCTATAAATATTAATAAATCAGATGTGGCTATGTGAAAAATGCAATAAATCCCTGTTTCCATAAAAATGTATTCAGTATTATATGTAAATTTATCCAATAAAGATATTTTCCCCTTAAAGGTCCTCAATCCGAATCAATAGTCCCCATATCATCAGATTCCAACAACAACAAGATTTTTTGAAATGCCGCTTCAGTTGACAGAATTGATTAATTGCTCGAAAATAATGCTAGGGCCAAATAAAAAAGATAATATGTTTCCGTACATCGACCGACCCTAAAAATAACCCGCCGACCCTAATCTTTTTATTGATATATATTTATTTTTTTTACTGTTTTTACCGCCAATGCTCATAAATATTGATAATCATTAGGTGCAAAACACATGGTTTCTAACATAAGCCTGTGATAAGTGACATGAAGTGTGACAGTTGTCTCAAAAGCCACAGGTGTGTGATGGGTTGTGGATTGATAGGCATGAATCTTGCAATTTTAATTTCAAGAGAGTGGATCTCATGCCTGCTTTACCATTATGCCTTGTTTGGGACTTATGGAACATATTCATGAGTTCCAAATAAACATGCATGCCCATTTATTATTTTCTTGACAGCATGAGAAATGTACATTTCCATTTCGTTTGACACTTAATATTCAAACAACATTTTACTGGTACACTTCATTGCTTCACCCACCATGTTTCTTTTGCACACATTTAAAAATTCTGGGTGCTATCTAAAGGGGTACTGAATCTGCCAATTATGGGACCATCTCCTTTTATACTCAAGAGAATATATGCAGCAAATTAATGCATTTGAGCCATGGATTAGTGCCAAATACACTGATGTGTTCTATGAGAACGATGCAAACAACATGGTAATTTATATGACTGGAGTCATAAATTCATTTTCAATATACTTACCATGTTGTTTGCACCATTCATAGAGCACATAAGTGTATTTGGCATTAATACATGCCTCAAATTCATTCATTTATTGCATATATTCTGTTGAGTATACAAGGAGATAGTCCTACAAATAACCGGATTCAGGGTACAGTACCCCTTTAATATATTATTTTGTTCAAAATAAATGTTTTGTTTTGATAAACTTGCTTTTATAATTGACACCAACTAATGCTACACAGGTTTTGAAAATGTGCTGAACAGTATATTCGTGTCTTGTCATGATTTCTGTTAGAGGATCTTTGTATAGGTTGCAAGGAAATTTAAAATTAACTGAAGACGAACTGCTGGTGGCTGCCAGACTTTCGGGAACACACTTAAAGTAACTGCATTAGTGCTGATCACAAACCCTGTGTACCCTTCAGCAGATTTTCAAAACCTGTGTACCGTAAAATACCCTTCAGCACTTTTATTTGGTGAGTGACCCCCTTCAGCCCAACTGACATCTTCAACAATCAGGCAGAATATCCCATATGAACAATTCAAATATATAGGTTCTATAATATTTTCGGACATAAATTCTGAGCCCCATCCCTCTGAGTTTATGGCCAAAATCAGTATGTGAATACTGAAACACAATATTAAGAATAACAGCAAGTTTGATATCTTGTTCAATGTTAATATATATTTCCACAAGTAATACTTTCGCTACAACACAAGTAGGCATTTTATGTCATTTCGGTCGAGGTAGTTCAATATTTCTGCAGCTGGAAAAAAATATCAAAAAATAATTAAAAAAAAACATTTCCCTACCTACCTACCCTAATTTTTTCTCTCCGTTATCGGAAACATATTATCTTTTTTATTTGGCCTAACCGCAGTCAATTATAGCATAAAATTTAAAAAAAAACAGTAATTAATCAACTTTTTGCTCAACAAATATTGCTGGTTTGTCAAACATCAGACACACAAAAAAAAAAAAAAATTAATTTTAGAGTTATCCATCTTCATCTGCAATTTGGTCAGAGAATGTTTGCTGGGCCACCAAAATTAAAAAGATAGATTGTAAAAATCGGTATGTGATCACTCTGCGCTTTGTTGTTGTGGGTTCCTCGACTTGAATCAAATATTTTTCACCTCCGAAGTCAAGGAAATAGTAATCTGCGAGGGTTAATTCGGATTGAGTACCTTTAAAATTGCAAAAATTAAATTAAATACTGAATTTTGCCTTGAAAATTGGTCGCTTGGCCAGATTCAACCTTCACCTGATGATTGTATTTTGAACAAATATAGTAACATGTGCTATATGGCTAATATCTCTTGACCAGTAGTTGGCGCCATGGATATTGGTCTGGAAATTAGAGAAATGTTAGAGGCAATATCTCACAATGTCTAACTGTGGCCCACATTCCTCTATATCTGGTGCTGCAAAATATTCTCATGCAAATCAGGGGGGGGGTGAAAAAATTTCTTCCGGCACGTATGCCGGGGTGGGTGGGTGGTCAAAGCCACCAACAAGCAATTTTTTCCGCAACTAAAAAACAAATTTCCTGCTTGTTTTTAGTGTTTTGGCAATAAAACCACTTTGAATCAGTTTGAATGAGAGAAATAATGTAATTCTAACTGGTAAACTGACTGCAGGCAGTTATCGTGTTGTATTTTGTTGCAAATTTTGAAATCCAAGATGGCCGCTGGCAGCCATGTTTTTTTGGCCGAATGACCTCAAAATTACTCATTCCTATTTACATGTCCATGTTAACATCCATGATAAATAGTATGCACAGAAATTCATATACAGCTTTTTACAGTGAATTTCCCCCCGCAAATCTCTGTTTTAGTGTTAAAAGGGGGGGTGGGTGTCAAAAAATGGTCGGAAAAAACTGCCGAAAACGGAAAAAAATTTGGCGGTGCTGCAACATATGATCGAAAGGGAAAAAATGCCATACGTGCCTGAAATTTTTTTCCGACCCCCCCCCCCCCCTGTGCAAATAGGTTTATTTGTACCTAAATATTCACATATATGTTCATATTTTTTTATTCATTTAAATTTGTTTAAATCAAAATTTAGAAAAACTAACGCCATTATACACTCTGCCAGGGCACCTTGAGTCACCAAACCAAATTTCGTTGAAATCTGGGCACCAAAATTAACAAAGACATGTTGGTCTCAACTTTACTCTAGTTTTATATATGTATATATATAAACAGTCCCATGAAACATGTATACATTTATTGATGGACGTGTCATGGGCTCTTCATACAGGATCGGTTTCATTATTCCGAAGGTTCCATATTCCGAAGGGTTGCTATTCCAAAGGTTCTTATTCAGAAGGTTTGCTATTCTGGGCGTATTTAACCAGAAAAGATGGGGAACTCTATTACCAAGTACTTAGTACAGTAGTTATTATTACCACAATTTTACAGTTATCCGACTTTATCTGGAAGACCGCCCATTTGACCTCGTCCTTCTGGCACGATCAGGCCCAGAAACAATAAAAATAGCAAACTGCAAAGATCGATATCTAATTATTCTGAGCTTTGATCCTAGGGTGGGTTCCTCGACTCTAATCAAAATTTTTTTTTTCCACCGAAGCCAAAGAAAGAGTAATTTAGGAGCGTCTTATCGGATTGAGTACCTTTAAGTTATTTCCTTCATAAAAAGAGTCTTATTATAAAGAATCCTCTCAGTACTTTAGAATAGAGGTGCCACGACTATTGATTTTGATAATCGATAGTCAATAATCGACTATAATCGATTAATTGTACCTAATATTAATAACATCAGTGGAAGAATACCGTAATATGGCCTATTGACTGGGTGCTCGTTAACTCAATAACTGCACTGTCGCTGCGGCTGGTCATTTGAGACATTGGCTGATGTAATTTTTACGTTAATAAAATGCATCACAAACCACTGTTAATGACCAATGAGCACAATGTATTGAATACCAGCACAGTTCTCAGCGATGTTATAAATACATGTAGTTATAATTTGTGAGTTCAATAGAACGAACGTAGCAATTAATTTTAGTTTTAGGAATAGCCACATAAACAAACAATACAAAAGTAGGAATGAACAATGGACCGCCGGTTGTTCCTAAATAAAGGAATCATATATTATGGAAACTATAAGTTTCATCAAACTTCCAGAACGTGGTTAACAATCACAAACGTGTGCCCCTCCTGCAAATTGCATGACTCAGAGCAATTTAAGTATTTGATAACAGTCTGTTTCAATCAGCAATCACCACACGATATGAGATAGCCTTTTAATACTAGTAACTTCTAAGTATACATTTGTACTTATACAAACAAAGTACACTTGCAATGCAATTGGGGAGAACATCACTGATTAAAATACCATATATATACCGGTATATTGTTCCCTGGTTTTAGAGAGAATGTCAATCAACATCCCATTGGTGACGGTCCAATTAGATTCAATGCGAGTGCATTCAGTTCATTGAACACGGTGACAGTCGGCACATTTCAAAACATATTGCCACCTTTCAAGTATACTAAAATATACAACAATGTCGCAATGTGTTCAAATCTGCAGTGCGGCCAAATGTAGAATATAAAACTATCCGACGAGAAACCATGTCGCATCATCAAATGAACTGCCGACTGTTTCCAACATATATCAATAGTACTCATGTTATTGGAATCTAATTGGTACGCGATCAAAGGATGTTAACACCTCGGTTGTAGATAGAACTGTGTAAAATAAACATGGTATTCATTAAAACCCGGCATCTTCTGACATCTGATATAAATAACACAGATTAATCGACGATGGAAATGGTAATCGATTATCGGCTTTATCAACGGTTCATCGATTATACGATTAATCGTGGCACCCCTACTTTAGAATATAGAATGAAACTTCAAAATAACAAGTTATAAAAACCTTCTGAATATCGAGGAATATAGAGAACCTTGTCCTTGGGAATGGGAATAGCGAAACTTCGGTAATGAACCTTCCATTGCAATGCCAATAGCGAACCTTTGGACATAAAGTGACATGTCGCCGTCCTACGGTCCATACGTATACTACTGACGTGATCGTATATCCAAAGTTGTCCAGAAATACAGGCAGTCCTATGAAACATACATTTATCATTTTATAGATGGACGCGTAGATTGCAAATTACGCATTGAAACATGTATTGACTACCCCAAATATCTAAAAGAAATAAAAAGATCACTTTATCAATAGCTATAATGTATCATAAATGACCCATATGTGTTAATCACCTTCTATATTATTCAAATTCATCAAATGACAAAAAACAAACAAAGCACCATATTCTTAGCCCAAATCAACTGAGATCCACTGGTAACTCAGTCACATCCTTAGGCCAAAAAAAAAAACATCTGTGTTTCCGGTTACCCGACCGACCTGCCGAAATTGGGCCGACCTGGACTTTTTTTTTCAAATTTCAACCCAAATCAAAAAATTTCAATCCAAAAAAAAATAAAAAATAAAAAATATTTTTAATTTTTAATTTTTTTTTAATGCATGTCATTGGCATGTAAACACATCAAAATCGTTAAATATATACTATATACTATGTTTACATTAAGCAGCAATAATTTTAGATGGAATTTTCAAAAACAATTTACTTCTATTAAAATACATGTCCATTTGTGGTTGCAGATGAATCCCAATCTCACCAATAAATCTGCAGTCTTTAAAACCTGCCTGTGGTAATCTTGTTTGTTCAACTCCCATGTCTTATGGGAAGAAGTCTTATCTGCTAGAGAGCAATATACATGTAGAAGACTTTCTATATCAGAATTTAAAGTTCCTCTCCCCAGTCAATCAAGGATTCATAGTGTTCAGGCATAGTTACTAGTATGTATACAGACAGTATAAAGATGACTGCATGTCTACCATATCAAACACCCTTCTGGGATGGGCACTAAAAAGCACATGAAATTATCTACTGGTTTGTTTGGGTATATAAAACTTACAAGCATGCATATGCCAATTTGAATGCTGAGGTGTGGTACCTCAGTCAAGGTGTGGCCTGTGGTACCATTTTCAGTGTGGTGTGGGACTTTATATTTCAGTGCAGTTGAGGGATGTCTGAGGAACATTTACACCCTGTGCAATGTGTCTGAGGTGCATGTGAGATATGCGTCTTAGGTCCTGAGGTGTATGACCAAATATTTAAGTGAGGTTTGAATTAATATCATACAAGTTATGTTATTATAAAGTAATAGTGTATGTCTTGGGCCTGTTGATATGTCAATATTGTGCTCTGAGAAAGATGTGCCACCACAATCTAAACTGAGAGAATAATTACAAGAGAGCTGCATAATTGAGTGCCTGGGTGGCATTTGTTTGTTCACATTGACAATACTTATCATATTATTGTGCTACATTAACTGTTTACTTGCAATATACATGGACAGCCTTAACACAAGTATAAAGAGTAAGCATTAATGTACTTCTTAACTGTTCGGGGAAAAAATAAAAAAATATTACCAAAAAAAAAAAAATCCCTACCTACCTACCTGGATTTTTTTGGCACCGTAATAGGAAACAAATATTTTATTTTTTTTGGCCTTACACATTCATTAAATTGAAATAATAATGTTTCAGGAAATCAAGTACCGGTAACATATAGTTCTATTGCTTATGAGCGTATCTTCAACATATTATGCACACCATTTACCACCCCACCCCTCCCAACCTACATCTCTTTCTCAACTGTTCTTCTCCTCTTGCACTTGCACCCACATTATGTCTATATTATAATTATTGTATTATTATAGGGCTCTGACACATAAGCCATGGCTTCCACAGAGCCCCATTACTATATTGTAATTTATGTATACTGAGCATCAAATAAAATCACTTGAGTTTGAGTTTTGAGTTTGAGTAGGTGTTTTGGGTTGTCCATACGTACTGAACTGACCAGGTCTGGCAAATGTGAGAATACAGCTACAATAGCTGTATTCAGCTAACCTAACTGTATTCAGCTATATATTATACTCTCAAACCGGCTGTTTTTCGATAATAAACTAGAAGCGCTAATTTGCGCATCAAAATTAGGCTACCCTATTCTCCGGCCACCCTCAACCAAATCAAAATCGTCGCTTGTGTTCTGACAAAGTGTTGCCTTTTGTCGGCACGGCGATGGTGATTATTTATGTGTGAAAACTTACTACGGCGGTCGATGTCGGTCATAACGGTTAATAACTCTCTTATGCAATGCGGAATACCTTGAAAAATACATTAAATACAATATTTATCACCGAAGATGGAACATCTTAATCATTCCCGGAAGTATCAATATGATGCTGCTAAAACGCAGTTTGGTTGGTGCGTTAAAACAGGTAAAAAGGGGAACATCTCTAGCCAGAGTTTAACCGAGCGAGTTCCACTCACTGCATGAGCTGATTCTCTCCAAAAATACGGAAACGCATACTTGTATGTCGAATCGCGAAAATACAAATACCAATGTTATGTTTAGTAAGTTTTCACACATTATATATTTTCCCGCCAAAACAGATTGAATAGACTCAATAGTTCTGACTCGCTAACGACCAGGACTTAATGTTTGAAATACTTCAGAAATTATATAAGTCGCATTTTCATTTCAGTTGTCCCTATGTTGTGCCATACATTTGCAATATGCCGCACAATATCTGTATATACAGTTATGAATAGTTACCAGTATCGCTCACAAACCGCTAGTGGTATGTAATTCTAAATGCTTGATATAGGTACACCATTCTAACGCCCCCTACCGCCGTACCGGTTTAGCATCGGGAAGAAGTAAACGAGTGTTTGGGATGAATTTGATCTTTATTTTATAAGTTAGTTAATGAATGCATTTGCAGAAAATAGTCCCCAGAATATTTACTGACATCGACCACAGTAGTAAGTTTTCACACAAAATCAGAATTGCCGTGTCGACAAAACTTCAAAAGGCAACACTTTGTGACGAGTTTGTGACTTGTCAGAACACAAGCGACAATTTTGATTTGGTTGAGGGTGACTGGAGTGGTAGCCTAATTTTGATGCGCAAATTAGCGCTTCTAGTTTATTATCGAAAAACAGCCGGTTTGAGAGTATAATATATAGCTGAATACAGCTAGGTTAGCTGAATACAGCTATTCACCTAGGCTATTGTAGCTGTAATTCTCACATTTGCCAGACCTGCTGACGTAATCATATTATAATTGGTCTTTTTAGAGTTATTTAAAAGTTGTCCCTTGACCTCCCCCTTAACTTAAGTTGTTATATAGCTGTTTCCCTTAGATAATGATAATTGGTACTGAATACAAACCTAGTATTATAAAATATAACAATAAATGTTGATGTTTTCATTTATACTTTAAAGCATCCCAAATTTTCAAAATTACCTCTAATCCAAAAAAGAAGCTTTCTGATTGGCTGTGAGTCTATGAGTGTGCGGACGTTTCGTACCACATCGTACCACTACCACGGACGTTTTGGTACAAAAATGATACATTCTTAGACTCTGTAAGTATGTAATGTTTTTAATTCACGGGGTTCGGTATCACGTCACATATGGGTAATCGGTAGTTTATAATATATGTCCCGTTCTCGGTGTGCATTTGTATAGTGTCGACGTCCGGATTGAATACTCGTCATTCGTTATGCATGCGTGCCGTCCAATCATTTGTCCGTCGAGCCGGCTATCTGTCTTTTAAAACCGTCGCTACCAGGGGTGGCGCCAAGGGGGGGGGTCAGGGGGGCTACAGCCCCCCCCCGTCGGGGATGGGCAGCCCCCCCCCCCCCCCCCCCCCGTCGGGGATATCTGCCAAATTCGTCGGGGAGATAAAATTATGCAAAGACGATAAACATTGGAAAATCCGCGACTCGAAACACGTGCACTGGTGAGCGCTATTGTGTGGCAACAATAGCAAAGCGATCTGATTGGTAATCAGTGTTGCAATGCTCACACACGTGGCATGTGTCAACAGTTACTGACAATTAATTATCAGATGATTTCAGGTCACATCATGAATTTTATTCTTTGAAAAGATAGTGTTTCGCCTTGCATGCATTATATCATGCTTACTAGTACTTCCCCGGGATAGATTATTACTTGAGGGATTTAAAGAATAATAACACAACATAAATTGTGGACTTGATAGAATTTTAATTCAGTGGATTATTGGATAATCCTCATCCAACTTTGTTCTCTCCTTCAAATAGCTTTCTGCATCAATTTTTCACATCGTATGTTACCTGAACAAATTTACATCTATTATACGCTCCTAAATGATGTTCACGGACTCATGGTTCATCCGTCTTTGTAAGTTGATCCAACTACCTGTGGCGAAAGATTTACGGTGAGTTAACTTAAGATCAATTCCATATTGTCATTACTATTGTATATGCTGATTTTTTTTCTCCAAATACTCAAGTAAAAGTGACAATTATGATCCCCTAGAACAGTGTGTATGTTGACACCAGAACACTCCAGAATCGATCTCAGGCTATGTATTTTCAAAATTTTCGTGGGGGAGGTCCCAAACCCCCCGTGCGAGAGGGGACACACCTCTCGCGCTCTCCCCGGGGCTGCCTTCGGCAGCCGCCGATGACCTTCGGTCACAGGTCTAGCCCCCCTGTCGGGGACCATAGCCCCTCCGTCGTAGTCCAGGAGATATTGGTCGACCTCTGCATGCACCCCCCCCCAGGACTCAACTTCACCCCACTAATTTTCTTCCTTAAGGTATCCTCTAATTTTTTTCACTTGTTAACAAGAAAAAAAAGTGGCCGCAGAGACTCCAGACAAGATGGCGTCCATCATGGCGGCCATTTTTTTTAAATGCACCATGTCTCTTTGATCGCCGTTATAGTAAAGATGATATCACATGCGGTCTTGTTTTCTGCTCGATTCGTTATGCTAATATATAACTCTTACAAATTAGCCAAAAATCCGACACCAGAATCCAATATGGCGGCCAAGATGGCCACCGAAATGTGAAAATATGCTATTTTTCTGACATGTTACCACCTTTCGTTTGTCTCTGTGGGAAAATGTTGGCATCTTTGCGTCATGTTATACATTTATCATATAGAGGAGTCATTTTCGACCACATGGGGACCATAATATACATTCATTGCGGGATATTTTTGTCCGATATCACGTTTTCCCAAATGCCGGTATAATAGGTCAAAGCCGAATCTACGTTAATAACGCGATGTAATGTTTCGAATCAATGAATGTTATTGCTATTATAACAACACCCATGCATATATATGTGCAGGAGATACCCGAGCTATGATTCCTCTTATACCCGAGTTGAGGAATATTTACCCAAATCCAAGATGGCGGCCAAAATGGCCACCAGAAATAAAAAATCGCCGAAAATCGCCGATTTTAACATCAGTGAGCATTATTGTCATGAAAACTCCACACCTGCTTACTATTGTGAGTTGGGAACACATAGGCGAAGAACTTTCCTTGTACCATATCCAAATAAAATACCCCAAATCCAAAATGGCGCCCACAATGGCGGACAGATTTTGAAAAATTACCGAAATTTCCTCATATTCACATCATTAGGCATTATTGTCGAGACAACTCCATCCATGCGTATAGTTGAGTTGGAAATACTGAGGAGAAGTAATTACCTTACATCTCAAGCAAGAAATGGTTTTCCAAATCGAAGATGGCGGCCAAAATGGCGACCGAAATTTGAAAATACACCTACATTCCTTTACTTTCTTAGGATGGGCGTTATTGTTTCGGGATTTCTACCAACCATTACATGTTGATATGTATGAATTATTCATTAGGGTTTGGTAAGTGATACTCACAGTCAATATGGCGGCCAAACTGGAGGCCAGAAATTGAAAAGAAGCCGATATTATCACATACTAATTTCAACTTTTTGTCATAATATCGATTTGTATAGACGTAACGGTACATAATATAAGCCATATATTAGTTCCAATGTAAGTCGTAGCCTTTTGGAATGATGAAAACCCACAATCGCGATGTGGCATTTCAAAATCCATTCTCCACTAAGGGCTCATACTGGCCGTAACCGTATATAGGTGCGCCGAATAGTCATATTATGACTTCCAAGAATCAAAACAACAGTACCTGAGCTTATTCTGAATTGTCACATTCAGCATTATCTAGACCCGTTTCCGTCTCTTCGTCAGATTAATATACCTCACTCACAACAACAGTTTACTACACTTCTTTGTAGAAGGTGCCACTAATCGGAATGTTTCAAACAATACATATGCCGGTGTCCAGCTCACGTGTTTGTTTCGAAAGCTTGGAATTCTTAGCGAGCTTCATTCGTGGTATAGCTTATGGTATAATTCAGATGCTACTATAGGCGTCATCTTGTGCGATACACTAGAAAGGTATTCGGTCTATGCGTATACTAGCTTTCAGAAGGACCTATCTATCTGCGTATTGTCAGCTTTGGTGGCCAAATGGGGATAACAACGTGTACACCTGGTGATCTTCCCAAACAGCCACTTCCCAATATATGGTTCATCAATTCGCATACTCATCTAATGCACTGACGAACCCGGACAACTTCTGAATATGGCTTCGAATGTTGAAAGCCCGACATTTGACGGATGCATTTCTGCTAAGGCGTAGAAGACCATAATGCATAATATAGCCAAACTCCTTGAACATGATCATAAGAACAAGCTTGTTGGCGTCCAGCAATCGTCTCACCGAACAATACACACGGTGCTAGTTTGTGGGTATGTGTCATGATAGTGGAAATGAAATTGGACCATGACTGCACCGCCCCTTATTTTGTATGTTTTAGATTCAGACAGGATCTCATGTGTGGCTTTGCTTTCCTTGTATGCTAAGATTGTATGTTTCCATCCGTTTGGAAGCCGTTCTTAAACAGCTGGACCAGGCGTGTGCCATTGGCTACTGCTGTATAAACCCCACCAAGACTGGAGTATAGTCTTAAAGGTGATACCTTTGATAGTTTGATATGTCATACTCACGCTGCGTGGTATGGTTCAAGAAAGTACAAATGCTCTTGCATTCAGTTCAACAAACGTTGGTACACCAATTGATTTATTGGTAACATCACCATTGCGAACATTTTCCTGCATGAGACATTAACTGCTATATTCTAAAGTTATATATAAAGCTATATGACCATAAAGGTCGCGTTTCCCAACGTCCACAGCCATTGCCATCGAGACTGTAAATTGTTCTTTAAATACATAGTGAAATAAACGCACCACAGTTCCTGACATTTTCTTAATAATACCGCCAACATACTAACACTAACCCTGAGAGAGGATAACAAAAAACACATACATTCATGCTATAAAGACATTATCCTTCAGTCCATCCGACTGTTTTGAGGGAGGCTAGCATAGTATTATCCAGACAAAAATGTACGTAGTTGAATCAGAAAGGCTTCGAAACGGATGTGGAAATACAATCTTACCACACCAAATAAAACCGACACGCATGACATTCTATATCTTAAACATTCACCAGGTGTAGGGGTGGTGTATACCGTGGCCCATTTCATTCATACTATCATGGCGCATCCATAAACTAGCACCGCGAGCATTGTTCCTCTCTGCTGGGAGATATTCGACGAGACAAATGCGGGGCGTCACACAGGTTGCTTCGGATCATGGTCAAGAAGTGTGGTAGTCTGTACACTATGGTCTTCTCCTTAGCTGATAGACATCTGCCCAAGGGAATGAGACAGCTAGCAACCTTCGAAACACTGTCGAAGTTGTCCACATATGCCAATACGTTCGCTGAGTTTGTGAGTTGACGAACCATCTATTGAGAAGTGACTAGCTAACTGGTTCGCCAGGTGTACATGTCGTTATCCCCATGGGGTATGAGACACATACATAGAGATGACCTTCTGTAAGCTTGTATAGTCATCGGTCATATGCCTTCATAGTTCAAGATGACGCACAAATATCATATTGAGCAAATATTTAAAATCGTAAGCTAGACACCGGAAAATGAATTGTTTGAAACGTTATGATTAGAGGGACCCTACTCCCAGGAAGTGGTGAATACTTTGTCGGTGTGAGCTACCTAGATTTATCAGACAAAGAAATGGAAGCTGGTCCATATAATTATGGACGTGACGTGGCAAATCCGAATCTGTTATCAGGTAATTGTTCTGATATAACTATTCGGCGCACATACGCTTACGGCCATTATCGGCGCTAAGTGGAGAATGGATTTCCAAATGCCACATCGCGATATTAATTGTGGTTTTCATCTTTACAGAAGGATACGAGCTATGTTATGCGTTTTGATACCTTCAAGTTGAACTGGTAGATGGTGTATGTACAGTTTCGTCCATACATACCGATATTATGACAACAAGTTGAAATTAAGATGTGAAAATATCGATTTCTTTTCAATTTGTAGCCGCCAATTTAGCAACGATCTTGGCTGTGAGTATCAATTGCCAAACCCTAATGAATACTTCATGTCACTATTCCATATCAACATGTAATGGTGGATAGAAATCGCGAAACAATAACGCCCATCATAAGAAAGTAAAGGAATGTAGACTTGTTTTCAAATTTCGGTCGCCATTTTGGCCGCCATCTACGATTTGGAAAACAATTTCTTACATGAGATGTAAGATAATAACTTCACCTCAGTATTTCCAACTCAACTGTAAGCATGGGTGGAGTTGTCTCGACAATAATGCCCAATGATGTGGATATGAGGGAATTTCGGTGATTTTTCAAAATCTGTCCGCCATTGTGGGCGCCATTTTGGATTTGGGGTACTTTTATTTGGATATGGTACAAGGAAAGTTCTTCGCCTAAGTGTTCCCAACTCACAATAGTAAGCAGGTGTGGAGTTTTCATGACAATAATGCTCACTGATGTTAAAATCGGCGATTTTCGGCGATTTTTTATTTCTGGTGGCCATTTTGGCCGCCATCTTGGATTTGGGTAAATATTCCTCAACTCGGGTATAAGAGGAATCATAGCTCGAGTATCTCCTGCACATATATATGCATGGGTGTTGTTATAATAGCAATAACATTCATTGATTCGAAACATTACATCGCGTTATTAACGTAGATTCGGCTTTGACCTATTATACCGGCATTTGGGAAAATGTGATATCGGACACAAATATCCCGCAATGAATGTATATTATGGTCCCCATGTGGTCGAAAATGACTCCTCTATATGATAAATGTATAACATGACGCAAAGATGCCAACATTTTCCCACAGAGACAAACGAAAGGTGGTAACATGTCAGAAAAATAGCATATTTTCACATTTCGGCGGCCATCTTGGCCGCCATATTGGATTCTGGTGTCGGATTTTTGGCTAATTTGTAAGAGTTATATATTATCATAACGAATCGAGCAGCAAACAAGACCGCATGTGATATCATCTTTACTATAACGGCGATCAAAGAGACATGGTGCATTTTAAAAAAATGGCCGCCATGATGGACGCCATCTTGTCTGGAGTCTCTGCGGCCACTTTTTTTTCTTGTTAACAAGTGAAAAAAATTAGAGGATACCTTAAGGAAGAAAATTAGTGGGGTGAAGGTGAGTCCTGGGGGGGGGTGCAGAGGTCGACCAATATCTCCTGGACTATCGGGGAAATCCTGGCGCCACCTACGATTGTTATATCTTGGGACTTTTTTCTGGCTCTTGAGACTCTTTGAAAGTCCCACAAGTTCAATGTTTATTTTCTCATTATTAAGTCTCACAAACATGTTAAAATTGAGTTCAGACAAAAGTCCCAATACCCATGGACATCTTTTAGTTGGGGAGCCCGCATATGTTCCATTTACACTTTTGCGTACAAAAGGTTTGACCCCCTATAGTTGGTACCAATAATGGAACATTCTGAAAAACCGATTTCTTAAGTTGCGCATTCCTGGGGTTTAGGGGCCACTGAACCCCAAAAAGTGCCAAAAATCACTTCTATTTACACTTCCGCGTACATCGATGAATTTTGGTTTGATGATACTCCTAAGTGTACTAAATAAGAAAACACAACTTAAGAAAGGGATTTTCCTGGGGTTTTCAGATAAGAAAGGGGGTCCCATGCTGAACCCCAAAACGTGATTTTTCACCTTTTTTTACACTTTCGCGTACATCCATAATTTTTGGTCTCAAAGTACTTTGATATATACTAATTATAAAAACACAACTTAAGAAGCAACTTTTCCTGGGGTTTTAAGATAAGAAGGGGGTCATCGGGTCACCCCTCAAAACGTAAAAAATCACTTTTATTTACATGATTGCATTCGTCCAACGTGTGTGTATGTGGGTACACCCCTGGAACGTTGCACTAGTACATCCAATACATCCCTAAATCGATACCATCAACTTAAGAAATATATATTCATGTCGTTTTCTGATAAGAACGAGACTTGTTATCCCCCCCCCCCCCCCCCCCACAACCGATCCATTTTCTAGAACTATAAGTGAGCCAGTTTTATGAAATTATAGCGGGAAAATCTGGTAAAATGTACACAAATGTATATATTTTCGTGAAGCTAAGACATAATGACACTTTTTTGGGCCAAAATTGAAACTCACTATCAACGATGGCCGACAAAATGGCCACCGGAAGTTGAAAATATGACATTTTTTCACAAATATCTTCTAGATCAATTCATGCTGTTTGGAACTGGTTGAGTAATGCAACTTATTTTGTGTTCTGTATATTAACTGATCATTGGAGCAATTAAATATGCAATTATTGGGGTCATAACCCCTTCCAATCCCTTAAAAATTCGATTGTACAGAATGCGGTATAAAATTTCACAAAGAATCTCAATTGGGATTCTAGTCATATTTCAACAAGAAATTAACAGAACTTTGTAATGTAAGTGAGGCATATCATTACCTATGAATATTCCAAATCACTGGAACCAAAATTCTTACTTTGGCCCAAAATGGCTGCCAATATGGCCACCAAAATATGGAAAATGGTAAATATTACACCAGCGTGTCCTGCAACCGCTTACAAGTTGTGTTGATGTATAAAATTGGCTATTCTGCATTCTATACATTGAATACTAACATGTCTGATGCACCATGGTTAATTGTTACTATTTTCACCACTGACATCGTCAAAAATATTGGACTTTTCTCTCACAAACTTGACATAAATATTGGCAAAAATTCACTTTTCAGGTTTGGACTATTTTTTCAGGTAAAATATAACTAGCTTTGGATTGAAAGGAGTTTATTGTTTTGGTCTATCTTAAATGTGTCACACTACGGTGTTTATAGACCAAATTGCTCAAGATGGCTTCCAAAATGGCAACCAAATTTGTAAAATGCTAATTTTTTATCCCGAACATTCTCTGCATTGTCCGAAAAGGTAGCAAATTGTGACTCACTTGGTTATTATACGTGTTAGTTAATTAACTGACAACTACATGTTCTATTCCCAGTTGTCCCAGTTCCGTATGGGGCATGACAAATTCATTTTAATGTATGTAATTTTGCCGAGAACCTCTTTTGTGATTTTGGCCATATTTATTGAAAGGAAATGGGCAGAACTTTGAGACAGAACTGAGATGGACCATAATCTTGGCTATTCTGGTCCATTATGATAAACAAATGTCAACAGGATACAGTGTGGATGCCAAGATCGTAGCCAGGGAGTTACTCTGTGATCATATGTGAGGTGAATATGTATACAGGGAGTTATTGTATGTCATGACTGATGTGAGTAGGTATACAATGAGTGACTATATGGTTATGAGTGGGTTGTCCATGGTAAGATGCATCTAGGTATACAGGGAGAGATCATGGTCAGATGTGAGGTGAATCGGTATGCATGGAGTGACTGTATGGTGTATGATTGTGTATATCCAGTACGGGTGCACCACGTGTGCCTGTATGGTCATTGGTGTGGTGTATGGATATAGCTACATGGTCATATATGTGTTGATTATGTATATATGGAGTGACTGTAAGGTCATGTGTGGGATGTACATGTGTTGTCTGTATGATCATAGATGGGGTGTGTGGATAAATAGGTAGTGATTTTATGGTTACGGGTAATGTGTGTAGGTATACATGGAATGGCTGTACAGTCATGATTGAATATGAATACCTGGAGTAACCTGGGTGGATATTGTCGAGCGTGTGGGTACATAGGGAGTGTCCTTGTGGTAACGGGTGGGATGTATATTTATATATCTCGTGGATGTATTATCATTGGTGGGTGTATATGGCTTAGCTGTATTATCATGGATGGCGTGTATGATTATACAGTGAATTGCTGAATTGTCATGTTTGAGGTGTATATGTAAGTATGGATTGTTTGAGTGGTCGTATGCGCGGTTTTTTGTATATTTGGAAGGGCTGAATGGCCATTAGTGAGGTTTATATGTATACCTGGAGTGAATCTATGGTCTAGGGTGGGCTGCATATGTGTATCGAGTGGTTATATGACTATGTGTGTCGAATAGGTATACCGGTAGTGACTGTATGGTTAATGGTGATATACAAGGTATACAAGTAGTGACTGTATGAGTACAAATGTAATGAACATCTATACAGGGGGTGACAGGCGTATGAGTATACATGTACCTGGTGTGGACTCGTGTCGGTATCGTCATGTGTAGGTTATACAGTACACACACGTGTTGCTTGATTGTCATGGGCGAGGGATATGTGTATATAGCGAGTGGCTATATGGCCATGGGTGAGGTGCATATGCATACATGGAGTGACTATACTGACATGGCTGGGAGTATTAGTATATCTTGAGTGGCTATTCGGCTATGGTGTGACAAATAGGGATCCAGGGATTGACATGGCCAATGTTGAGGTGAATATGTATACAAGGATTGACCATGATCGTGTATGAATGTTTTGAACAGGTACACACGGGGTGACTATATGGCCATAGGTCAGGTGAAGGAGTATACCAGGTAACATGGGTGAGGGTATGTGTATGAAGCGAGTGGCTATATGGCCATTGGTGATGTGCATATGTATACCGGAGTGACTTTATGGTCATTGTTGTGGTGTTGATGTATATATTGATTGACTATTTGACCATGGGTTTGGAGAATATGTAACAGGGGATGACCTTATGGCAAATGGTGAGATGAATGGGTATACAAGGAGTGACTATATGGTTATGGGTCATGTTTAGGAGTATACCCGGTGTGCCTGCACTGTGACGCGTGGCTGTATGGTCATTGGTGGTCATGGGTCAGGTGTACATGTATACAGTGGGTCACTATATGGTTATGTCTGTGGTGTTTATGTATATATGTAATGACTGTGTGATAATGGGTGGCTATCGCTTTCCACGATATGACATGACCTCTCTATTGATTAAAATATCCTTGAGTTATTGTGGAAAGCGATAGCCACTCAAGGTACACATGTACAACGCACCCATTACCCCAGTCACTCCATATGTACATAAACACCACACAAATGACAACATAGTCACCCACTTTATACACGTACATGTACTAGTACACCTGATCATACAGCCATACTTATACCACAAATGACGATACAGCCACGAGTCACCATGCATGAACACCAGGTATACACCTACACCCGACACATGACCATATAGTCACTCTATGTATACATATTCACTACATTCACGATAATACAGTCACTCATTGTATACATATTCACCTCACCATGGACCATACAGCCACTACATGTATACCTATTCGCCATACCATGACCATAGAGTCAAACCAGGTATAGATATGCACATCACCAATGGTGAGCCCTTCCAGATATACCTAACCGCACATACGACCACTCATAAGTTCCATACTTGCCATACTCATACACGCCATCCATTATAATAAATCTACTCCCCATACACCACCAATGATAACACATCCACAACATATATAAATATACGTCCCATCGTTACCAACAGGGCACTCCCTATATACCCACACATCATTCATGACCATACAATAACTCCCTGTATTATCTATTACCTATTATCCTCATCTATGACCATAGAGTAACTCCCTGGCTGCCATCTTGGCTTCCACCCTGTATCCAGTTGATAAATTTTTATCATGATGGGCCAGAATACCCACATATCATGGTTCAGCTCAGTTCCGTCTCAAAGTTCTGCCCATTTCCTTTCAATAATATGGCCAGAATCACAAAAGAGGTTCTCCGCAAAATTCCATACTGCAACTTTAATATGAATTTGTCATGCCCCATACGGAACTGGGACAAACATAATAAAACGTAGTTGTCAGTTAATTACATTGTAACTAACACGTACAATAACCAAGTGAGTCACAATTTGCCACCTTTTTCGGATAACGCAGAGAATAATGTTCGGGATATGTTAACTTTTAACTTTTTACAAATTTGGTTGCCATTTTGGAAGCCACCTTGAGCAATTTAGTCTACAAACACCGTAGTGTGACACATTTAAGATAGACCAAAACAATAAACACCTTTCAATCCAAAGATAGTTACATTTTACTTGACCAAATGGTCGAACCCTGAAAAGTGAATTTTTTGCCGATATTTATGTCAAGTTTGTGAGAGAAAATTCCAATATTTCTGGTGATGTCAGTGGTGACAATAGTAAAAATGATTCATGGTGCATCAGACATGTTAGTATGCAATGTATAGAAAACAGATTAGCCAATTGTGTACATCAACCACAACTTGTAAGCGGTTGCAGGACACCCTGGGGCAATATTTACCATTTTCCATATTTTGGCGGCCATTTTCGCAGCCATTTTGAGCCAAGGTAAGATTTATGGTTCCAGATATTTGGAATATTCATAGGTAATGATATGCCCCACTTACATTACAATTTTTTTTTTTCATTTCTTGTTGAAATATGACTAGAATCCCAATTGAGATTTTTTTGTAAAATTTTGTAATGCGTTTCTGTAAAATCGAATTTTTGAGGGATCTGAAAGGGTTAGGACCCCAATAATTGCATATTTAATTGCCCAAATGATCAGTTAATATACAAAATAAAGTTACATTACTCAACCAGTTCCAAACAGCATGAATTGATCTAGAGATATTTGTGAAAAAATGTCATATTTTCAACTTCCGGTGGCCATTTTGGCGGCCATCTTGGATGGTGAGTTTCAATTTTGGCCCAAAAAAGTGTCAATATGTCTAGCTTCGCGAAAATATATACATTGGTATAACATTTTACTAGATTTTCCCGCTATAATTTTCATAAAACTGGCTCACTTATAGTTCTAGAAAATGGATCGGGTTGTGGGGGGGGGGGGGGGGGCAAAAGTCTCGTTCTTATCAGAAAACGACGATGAATATATATTTCTTAAGTTGATCGTATCGATTTAGGGATGTATTGGTTGTAATAGTGCAACGTTCCAGGGGTGTGCGCACATACACACACGTTGGACGAATGCAATCATGTAAATAAAAGTGATTTTTTACGTTTTGATTGTGACCCGATGACCCCCTTCTTATCTTAAAACCCCAGGAAAAGTTGCTTCTTAAGTTGTGTTTTTATAATTAGTATATATCAAAGTACTTTGAGACCAAAAATTATGGATGTACGCGAAAGTGTAAAAAAAAGTGAAAAATCACGTTTTGGGGTTCAGCATGGGACCCCCTTTCTTATCTGAAAACCCCAGGAAAATCCCTTTCTTAAGTTGTGTTTTCTTAATCAGTACACTTAGGAGTATCATCAAACCAAAATTCATCGATGTACGCGGAAGTGTAAATAGAAGTGATTTTTGGCACTTTTTTGGGTTCAGCGGCCCCCAAACCCCAGGAATGCTCAACTTAAGAAATCGGTTTTTCAGAATGTTCCATTATTTAGTAACAACTTTAGGGGGGTCAAACCTTTTGTACGCAAAAGTGTAAATAGAACATATGCGGGCTCCCTAACTATTTGGCATATATTTGGACACTCCACCAGATTGTGAGCCTTTCAAAAAGTCAGTGCCATAAGTTTTCCCTACGTTGTCAGGAGTTATGGCCCTTTTTGGACTTTGGATTATTTTTTTTTGGTCTTTGGTTTCTGGGTGATAACATTAGTTAAACTGGAAGTCTCATTAACTACCATGCATGGAAACGGGCCAGCTCGTCCCAGGGCCAACTCGGTCCAGTCGACCTGAGTTAGCCCGTCCCGATCAGCTCGCCCCGGGCTGACCCGACCCAAGGGATATAATGTCCTATTTGAGATTAAAGTTGTTTTTCTTTGGTTTGATAGATTGGATAGTTGGGTTAAATTGTGATAATTTATTTGCAGGGAAACACTTTAGTTCGTTTGTGTCCTACTAAACCACAACAAACACAAACGAACACAAGTCCAAAAAGCGGAATATTTAGAAGGTCTAAATTGGGTTTGTGGGTGCGTGGATGTGCATTATATGTGTATGTGGTATTATTTCCAACT